>CM051393.1:16500658-17049853 GCA_028015245.1 Cardamine occulta | reverse complement strand
TCCGGGTAAATTATAACTCTAACCCACATTTACTTGGATCGAAGTTACTCAACAAAACCTCTATCCTTGCGTTTTTGGCTTTTTTTTCGTGTACAGATTCGATAGAGATCTTAAATTGAGGACTGGAGCTGAGATAGTACCCATTCACTGCTCGAGCTCTAATGGCTTCCCAAATCACGGAATCGGCTCTACAACAGCTTACCAACATGCTCAGAAACTTGATCTCAAAGTCAAAGGTTCTTGTCACGAATCCATCTACCCACTTGGCTACTTTGTTGACAGGCCGTGAACCTTATCTTCTCGTTGACTTCATTACTTCAATAACATTCATCTTATCAGCGACGAGATTTACTCCAGGCACTATGTTTAGGTTTGAACCAGTTCATAAGCGTAATGGATGTCTTGAAAGACAAGAAACTCGAAACACCGAGGTTTCAAAACGAGTCCACGTCGTTTATAGCCTTTCAAAGATCTGGGACTTCCTGGTTTCCGCGTGGGAGCGATCTCTTCCAACTGACGGAAATGGTCGTTCCCGCTTCTAAAAATGTCAAGTTTCGGTCTTGTTTCCTTCTCAGACACAATACCTTCTCTCTGCATTGCTCTCCGACAAGAAGTTCACAAGCCAATACCTCGAAGAGAACCAGAAAAAGACTCAAGTCTAGACAGAAACGCTTCTCGTGTCTGGTCTTGAGTCTGCTGGGATTACTTCTCTACGAAGCAACGCAGGCTTGTTCTGTTGGGTCGACATGAGGCACCTATTGGACCCAAACACATTCGAAGCAGGAGCTTGATCTCTGGAAAAAAGATTGTTTTACAACGTGAAACTGAACATCTCGCTTGGTTCGTCGTGTCACTGCACTGAACCGGGTTGGTTTAGGGTTTGTTTCGCTAATATGAGCGAGGATACACTCGATTTGGCCTTGAAGAGGCTCAAAACTTTCGTAGAGTCCACAGACTGTGGACGAATGATTTCAAGAAGCAGCTATGAAAGGCTCAAGAGCTTGAGGAAGAAGACAGTCTCTAATTGGGTTTTCCGGGTTTCATGGACCGATCGTATACCTGATGAACGATGAAATTATTCATCTCCCTAAATTTGAGACGACGAACAATAAAAACTTCACGGTTTTTTCTTCTTCTTTATTTTCTTAATTTTTTATATTTTGGAAAAGTATTTTTCATTTTCCAAGATATCTATAATCATATCATTATATGTATGTAATATTCATTTATGTTTGGGTGAGTTTTTATGCAATTTTCGGGTGTAAACATATTTACTATAAGTGTTGTTATATGTTTAAAAATGCACTCAGTCCGAATGTGGATTTGCAGTGGCTATATATATAAATTATATATATATATATATATATTCCGTTGTAATTTTTTAATGGAAGGTTTTCATGTATTGTACCCATAAAATGTAATTCTCTCTTTTTTTTATTTGATATGGTATAATTTTTTTGAATTGGTTATGAGTGACTTGTAATACTCTTCTCCCTTTTGACTATAAATCTATAATGATCGTTAACGTTAGTTAATGCATATAACAAGGAGGCTTAATTTAATGTCAATTGGTGATTAACTAGCTAATTGATTAATCATTATATTGCAATGGCGGGAATTGGTCAACTGTACGAAATCAAATTGGGAAAGTCAAAAGTAATGTAACCTAGGTAAATCAAGAAAGATGGCATGATTCTTTTGTAGATAATGTTCGATGAAGCCTAATTAATATTTAATACTAATAAATTGACGAATAAATCTTTAAATAGTTAAGGAAAAAAAAATGTAGCTCCTAGCGTTCTACGGCACTAAAGTCTTGAATTACCAATTTGACTAGGTACGTTGCATTCCATAAGATTGTCCATGTCACATCTTTTTATTCCTGGAGCTAAAATTACAACTAATTAACTTTATTTTAAACATATAAAAACTTCTATTTTAAATCAGACTAGCTTGTTTAAATCTAGCATCAGCAGATGATTAAGGATCAAATGATGTATCTATTAAAAAATAGGAGTTTTTAAATTGGGATTATAGGTTCAAATACTAACTACAGCAAAAAAACATTTAATATAATTAACTCCCCATTCAAAATTTCTCAATAGATTATAGGTTTGAAGTGGCAATTTTTGTTTGAGTTACTGAAAATGACTAGCTTGCTCAAAACGTGAAAAAGAAAAAAAAAAACCACTAGAGACAACAGAAAACCAAAATTTCCAAGTGACCAAACAAGTTTATATTAACCAAAAGATGATAGTTTAATAGATAACTTCGAGTCTAGCTTTTAGCCAAAAAAAAAAACGAATCTAGCTAGAAGGTTTTTTTCTTGTAGATACAGACTAGAGTTCATATTTTGCTACTACTAATTCTTTATTTATTTTGTATAACTGTGATATCGTAAATGTTTTAAACAGTCATGATTTTTGTTTGATTTCTGACAATTGAGAAACCTTAATTATAAATTTATAAGAAACAAGAAATAATTAGGGGAAACAATTAGGTAATCGATGTCCCAATGATTACAGTGATTAAAGATTATACATTACTAGTACAATTCCGACCACAGCTACCGAAATCAATATTCAAAAAAAATGAAATTAAAGGTTCCAATCATTTAAATAGAAAAAGGCGTTATAAATCCATTTTATTTATTTCTTGTAATTATTTGTGAAGGGATAAAGTAGGATAAAGTGTCATATCATAGGCTAATCATTATATAAGATATCGGTCAAAGGTAATGATGTTAAGCCTTGTGGACAGAGTATATATTAAGCATCTCAAAAAAACAAAAAAAAAAAAAAAATCGAAAATGCCATGAGCTTTGTTGCCTTGTTGGTACTGCGAAGACGTATAAACTATATAATACATCCTTTTTTTTCTGATAAATATAATACTAACTTTATTAACCGATTTTTTATTTAGTTTTTAGCATGATACGCGGCTATACCCGCCGTAACGGCAAATGATGCTTACATGTGAAGGGGCATTAATTTTGGCTGTCGAGTCCCCAAAATATGTTTGAACCAACTAATTAATCGATTAAAAAACTTAATAGAGATATGTACCTATTTGAGAAATAATAGAGATTGAGAATTTGGTTGGATTTTGAGAATCCGTGATGAGTATTGTACTTAAAAGTCTTAATTGCATATGACCGACCATAACTATACAAACTGAGATTAGTCGTTGTACCAGAAAATTTTCGTCATTAATTGATCATGGTCGTGAAGTGCGACTCGCAAATATTTTAAGCAACATGGAATGACAATGTGATACTATAAATAGTTTTGGCACGTCAACTTAGCTGCATACTAATCATATAGAACTTGTTAGTGATATATTGTTTATGCTTTTTTTTAAAATTGTTATATATATATATGTATATATATATCAACGTATTGAAAAGTAGATATAGATTAAGATTAAGTAACATATGTCTAAGTTTGAACCAAGCTTTGAGTCATGTGGGCTTACGAGTAAGGTCATATAAACTGCACATGCCTTGACACAAAATCATATAACATCTCTTACATTTGCACATAAAAAAGAGAACAAATTGATACGCGTAATGAATTTTAACGATATGATATTTTTCTCCATCTCTGGCTTCGACCAATAGAACAAATCATATGGATTCCAAAGTACATCAATTAGACGCGAGGACCCATTTGATGCTCTTAATGTATGCATGAGGGACCATCTACGCATGGCATTGCAACTTACACAACAGTCTACACATACATACTTGATGCATTACATACATATTGAAAAAAAAACTCGGAATTAAAATTACATATTTATAACCCTCAAATCTGGCATGTGGGTACGTTAGCTTTTCTCGTATGTGATGCATATAGCTTATGAATCAGAGAGTCACTTGACGTTTATATATATATATATATATACGAGTTTATTTTCAAGTTTATTATATAGTTACAACAGACCTTTAAATTAATGTTTATGTTCACAATCAAAAAAGAAGATTCATCGCACATTTGTTACTTAAGAAACAAGTATCCAATCGCACAAAGATTTGTTTCTTTGGCTTACATGCACCGACATTAATTTATATATAATATAAATTCGATTTATTAATGCTCATGGAGTTTATCAATGTTCATCCTCTTCTTCCCATCTTTTCGAACATTGTTTAATCCCAAATTAATCTCTCTTTTTAATTCTTTCTATTATTTAACTTTTTGTTTATTGATTTTTCAAAGATAATAAATATAGTCGGCTCTTCCTACCTTTCAACCTAAGCAGTTTTTTTAGTGACAAATGATTGCTTAATTCCCAAATTCGAAACCACGACGAGAGTAATTCCCTTCTTCAAGTCGCAACAAGTGGGCTTGAACGGGCCTTACGAGACACATATTGTTGATATCTTATAACGTGCCTATGTTTTCCGTTTCAAATGGGCTTTAATGGGCCTTATAAGTCTCCTTTAAAGCGAAGGCAGGAATTGGAGTAGAAGATAATTTGTTGGATGTTTTGATTTGGATGTTTTTTGTTTGTTTGTGATTTTTTTTGATCTGGATGTTGATGTTGTAACATAAATAACAGAAAGATAATGCGAAAGTAATATAAGTGAACTAATATTTTATTATTTTATTGAACGTAGCGGACATTTTCCCTTATCTATATTTTTCCCCCCATAAGCAGATAACAAGAAATAGCCAAATCTCATCTACGTAACGGAAACAGTATTATATAAAAAGTTAAAACATATACAAAACAATCAGATGGACGCGACATTACTCCCATTTGCACGATAAAACATTTCATTATTTAATGTAAAAAAAAACAAATTTCCTAACTTTTAAACGGACAGAAAACAGAAACACAAAAAAGTTGAAAAGATAACTATTATTATAAAAGAACAAAAAACAGGGTTAATAATATTAACGTGTTAGTGAGTGTCAGCATCAGCTGCATTATATAAGATTATAATTATTAAGTACGTTGGTTCCTTTTTGACAATGGTCCAATTTTAATGGTTAAACAAAGAAATTATCTTATAAAAATATACAAAAAATGTCGTCGCGGGGCGAATTGTCGCGAGGCTAATCAAGGTTTTATATGGTGTTGTTTTACTTATCGTCTAGAGGTTTGACAGAATGTACCATTAATCAAGGCATTAAATTATTAATCATAAGTGAGTCCGTATTATTCGTATATCTAAACTCTCGTTCATATATCGTTTTGTTCTTTGATTTCTTCTCAGCGATAATTATTCCTTTTCCCATCTTTTCATATACAGTATTGCTTTTACCTTTACCCAAGAAGGATATAAATATAATTGGTTTCCAAAATTTCCACTTTATAAAATATTGAAACTCAATTCTTTCAGCTAAGCATATATTTGGACAATATGGAAAAGAAAAATTTACACTAAGTAATGCTTTTCGTGAATTTTTTATTATTATTAAGAAATTCAGGATCTTCGCTAATCCTACTGAATTAGGAACTAGAATAGGTTAAATTAGATATTTTATTGCCAAAATTCGAGCTCTTAATTTTAAAGAATTTGACTTGAGTTCCTTAATAACATTTACTTATACATACTATATGATAGGGTCTTTCGGTAGGTAGATGAGAAATGCTTTAATAAAACTATAAAGTTATACGGCTAAGCTAATTGTATAGCATACAAGTGCATGGTCAAGACACGTCCTGCCATCCACTAATGCAAGTGCTTACATGCATAATCTTCATCACTATCTCTAGAATCTCCTAATTTTCCTCCCTTGATTACGATTATTTAATTGATTTGTCTATCCTAATTTTGGATTTAATTAATTTATATGTTAATTAGAGGCGGATAATTCCATAAGATTTGTCGTTTTTCTGTTTGTAGAGAATGTTTGGAACATACAAAATGACTTGGCTTTCAGAGACGAGTTTTTCAATTATTCTTTGGAAACACACTTTTATTATATTGTCCTTAAGCGTATGTATGTATAAATTTGAGATTAACAATAAAAATTCTTCCACGAATTAATTATTATACATTCACGTATAGTAATCAACTAAGCACGGCCTAAAAATACCATAAATAAAATGTCATCTTCTAGAAATAACAATAAAACCGTTAAAATGTATTGGCTTGTTAGACATTAAATGGTTCATGGTTAATGGGTTGTTATCATTCATTATTCTTTTTCATGTGTCCAATAAGTGCATCTGCATAAAACCCTCCAACAGTTTTTTCTAAAATTATAGCTTGACCAATTAGAACATAAGAAATTTTTTTATTAATTATATACAAAATTCTAAAACGATCTTGAATAATATTCATATATATAATATATATACATTCATACAAATAAATTACATATATCCGTTAGTGAAATGTGAACACCATGTTAGTGCCGTATACATATCTATAGGATCATGTGAACTATGGAAATTTACATCTTGTAGCTTCATAGTAAAACTATTGTATTCCTCTGATGATTGGTTTGATAAACCATCTATTTTTTATATATGTAGCCTTTTAAAAGTCAGTGTAGGTACGCATGTATAGTCTTTCCAAATACAAAATTCTGATATTAAAATAAAGTTAAATGTCTAATTTTTTGCAACGTATTAAGTGTTAGTTTACGAGTGGTATATATAGGCGTATATAGCATATATAATTGATTGAATATAAAATTATCAAACCATAAACGAGTTTCAACTTCTAAAAGCAAGATATCTAACGGTTGATGATACTATAATTTTGAATTTCCAAACAAATGATCAAATCTGATAAAAGATTTTTTTTTTTTTTGTAATTTTGTTGCCTTTAATAAAAAAACATATAGATCCAGGGCACAAGTGCAAATTCAAACAGAAAATTTGCATGACAGAATGCATCTATTTATTCGGAACCAATGTCGTGCTTACAATTTTGGAGATGTAATACGTTATTTGATAATGTAGTCTTACTTCAATTACGAATTTTTATTTAAAATTAGGATTTTAAGAAGAAAAAACACTCATTAATTTTACCAACACAGAAGAAAGAAATCATATCAAAATTGAAATGTTAAGGTATATGTGGTCGATAATAAGATCTTTAAAAATAATTTAAAGTCTACAAGATGAAAATTAATAAAAATATTTAAAATAAAAATAATTTAATTAAAACTTTCTAGAAAAAAAAATGATGATAACCATTTAAAAAAATCCATAGAATGAAACGAAAAAGCCAAAAATTGATAAAGAAAATGAACAACCTAAAAAAAAAACCAACAAGGATTAGAGAATTGTGACTTTTCCAACCAAAATATTATCTCTGAGTGATGGGTAGGGTTTGCAGCTAAAACTTTAAATTCATCTACGAAAATTTTGACCAATTAATTCGTATGTATACATAGACCCAAGTGGAGTCGAATAGAAAACAGGGCAGAAAATCATCCTTGGATTCTCCATTACTGTGGGCACCTAACAATTACTGTTTAATATCTTTCAAAACTATATACGCCATTTATATATATACAAACTTTTTATTAAGAGAGTGAATAATGTAGTATGTGGAGGTCGATGTTGGTGCAGTTAAAAGACAATCCTCTTTAGGGCTCTCAAATTTAGATTATAGTTGTTTCCTTCTTTTTATGTGTCAGATGTAATTTTGCAGAGATTGTAAAAGGCAGAATCTCTTCCACATTTATAAAAAGCACTAACCATGAAGAAAAAACTCAAAAAATCATATATAAAGTTCGTGAAAAAAGTTAAGATGCAACCAAAATAAACAAATCCCTGCATGAATATTAATCATAAATCCATATAATTTCTCGACCCCCCCCCCCCCCCCCCTTAAAGACACAAATTTATACAAAAGCCCTCTTTATATATATAAGTAAAAAAAAAAGTTACACATGATTTGGCCCATTGAAGTAACTTGCATCTTCGGAATTAACAAGAGAAGTTATATCCTCCCAACTTATCGTGCTTTGATCCGCCGATGTACTCGTCGTTCCTCCAGCCAAAGCTGCTCCGGCTCCGGCTACTGAGGAGTCTCCATAGAATTTTGTGTTCTCGTTGGTCTCAAGATTCACCATGTTGTTGTTGTTGTTGTTTAAGAACATATCGTTGATTGCTTCTGTCTGAAAATTACTATTTCCAAACCATTGGAGAATCTCTTGCTGCTGATTTTGATGGTGATCACCACTTGTGTTTGGTAATGGTGAGTTTGTGCTGCTGCTCATGATAGCAAAATCTCCTTCTCCTCCTCCTGATCCCAAGTAGTAATTAGGATCTAACAAAAGCTGAGAGAAGGAGAAATCAAAAGGGTTTGTGATAGAATCTTGATGATGATGATGATCAGGGTTTGTCCTCTCCGGTTCTTTCTTCAAGCTTGACCATGTTCTTGAGTGTAATCAGTGGCTTTTGTTCTAGGTTACATGACGGTGTCGTTTGGTAGTAGCTACAGCTTGTTGGTTCCACTGCTACATGGTTCATCACAAGAGGTACTTGATGATGATGCGGAAGCTGTGGTAGTAATGGCCATGGGGATGATCCAAACATGTTGTTAAGATAAAGATCCGTACTACCATTACTTTGGCCTTGCCCTTGTTGTTGTCTTTTCATCATCACCATCTCTTGCTTCATTCGCGCTTCTTGAAACTCCTTCCTTTGTTTGTTAAGAAGCTTCTTCTTCAGCCTCGTGTTCCAATAGTTCTTGATATCGTTGTCTGTTCTTCCCGGCAATTGTGCAGCAATTATAGACCACCTAAAAGAAATTCGTAGGAACATAAACATAATGATTCTCTAATTCAAATTGAAGAACAAGTGTATTGTTATATATTAGTACCTGCTACCAATAGTAACATAGAGGTTACAAATGATGTTGTCTTCTTCCTCGGAGAAGCCACCATGTTTGATGTTTGGTCTCAAATAGTTGAGCCACCTTAGCCTGCAGCTCTTCCCACATCTCCTTAAACCTATATCATATATAAAAATAAAACACGCACATAATATACAAGAAAAATTCTATGTGCTAGACCGTCTCAAACTATTTAGAAACTCGGTGCGAATTTAATATCAAAAGTGAATTGAAGTATATACCAATCTTTTGAGGTAAAGCGCTCCAATTGCCTCCTGTGCCACTATTCTCGATGTAATCTTTGAGTTTGGCGTCTTCCTCGGGAGACCAAGGCCCTTTCTTCACGTTGGCCTTATCACAACACGGTGCTCTTCCCATCTTCTTGATTCTTGATTCTTGATTTTTGATGATCTTGTTCTTATTGTATCTCTCTCTCTCTCTCTTTCTTTCTCAAATATATTATTGATGAAGAGGAGGAGGATGGTGTATGATGGTGCGTGTGTGTGTGGTTTTTATATATACATACATGGAAATGTGTGTAAAGGAGAAAATTATATGTGAATGGAGATAATATAAAAAGGAGAGAGACTATATAATAGCTGGAGGAGATATAGTCCTTCATGTGATGAAGATGTCAAAAGTAGAGAATTAAAGTAAAAATTAATCAAAAAGTGACTTTATGGAATTGGAAAACTCGATGATAAATTATGTGATAAAATATTAGTAGAGTTAAGAAATGACAGAGAAGGGGGAGACTAATGTTTTTCTCCTTTGTCTTTGTTCCTACATCAGAATCTAGAGATTTAATTAATTTCATTGGTAATTTAACAGAGAAATATCTTAATTTGATTATAATTTTCTTAATCATATAACCCACACATTATATTTCTTGCTTTATATCCCGCCACCCTTTGACTCTTTCTCTCTTCCTCCTTCTTCTTTGACTTTTTCCCCATTTTCTTTAGCAAATATTTTTCCCCCACCTCTGTTCTCGATTTTAGGCTGTGCTCATCTAACTGCAAATATATTTCCTACATGCCATTTTGGATGAGCTAATTGAAACACACAAAAAGTAGGTGCAGGGAATGGGAACAAGTTTAAAGTTTGAAGAACAAGGTGGAGACATGTAAAATATATATTGTAATATGATTACATGATTTGCATCAAAGTCTAAATATATCATTTTTGAGGGTTTTCTAAACTTAATAGATTTATTAGACTTAAAATGTTATACTATTTAGGCTATAGTCTATACGTTGAATTGTAATCACTGTTTATTTCCAGTCAAATTTTTCTCCCTCCATTCTATGTTTTTAGTAAATGTATACGCATATATATGATTTATTTTTGTATGATATTACACGCTATAGAACTTTCCTCATGATTCATGTTCTAGCAAGTACTGGATGATCTTTTAATATTACTTAATTTTGGTGATTATATATGATCCGCAGTTTAAGAGTGTGATTAAGAAAACGACATTTCTTATATAATCTAAATAAATAGCACGCAAAATCGAAATTACTTTAAATTCGAGTATAATTGATGACACATGGATTCATTAATATGCATATGTGAGTATATCTATATAAGCTATTACATAAAATTTTACGAAAGCTTGAAAGCCCCACTTGCATGGCAGCTTACGACTAAGAAAGGAAGACCGGTTATGTGTACTTTTATTACATGTGATAGACTTGGTCACCAAGAGACAAGAACAATAACACAACTTAATATTTTACAAAAATTTGAACCAATAAAAAAGTATTATATAGATATGTCAGTCTAATTCAATCCCTTATTGGTTTAAAATTTTGCTATATATATAAAGCAATATGTATTATATAGTCAAATTTTTTACTAATTGATTTGTAGTATAGTACAAGGGAGTGTATTATCTGTTGTCGAGATAGAGACAAATACTTCGAATGTTTGGTGATAGAAATGTGTGAATTAATTAAGAGAATTTAAAACTCATTTTTATATCCACATACTTCTATTGAGAAATATACTACTAGTTAAATTAAATAAGAACATGGGAACATATGCACTGATATTTTACGTATCATCTTAATTGAAGTTTATAACAGATAGACCATCAATTTACCAAAAAGAAAATAGATAGACCATCTTCGTTGTTATCCGACCGATACTTAAAGATTATATATTAAAGGTTTCCTAGATCAAAGATCAAAACAAAAGTATCGTATTCGATTAGTCAAAGTCCTTAACTATTCCCTATTTGAACTAAACGTTCTTGGATCATCACAAATCAACTTATTCTTAGTATATCAAAATTTACAAGATAAATTTTCAAAGCCATCAATTAAATTGTCCAAAGAAATAGCACCAATCATGGGATCACATTTGGTGGATGGTGTATCACTTGCTCTTTAAAATATATTTGTCTTTTGAAAAGGAAAGGAGTTAATGATATGTACCAAAAGAGATGAAGAGAAAGGTGGAGATATTGAAATTTGTGAGAGTAAATTCCGTTATGGTTGGTGAACAAAATTTTGCCAACCCTCGGAGAAAATTTACCACTAACAATTTTTATGGATATTAAAAAAATTCTAGATCAGGTACGGTACATAACCTATTAATCTCCATATTTGTTTTTTTTTTGTTTAACAAAAAGAGAGATTGTAAGATGGCAAAGTTTCAAACTCACAGTGACAATAATGAATTGATAGATGGGTTTGTTTAATTCATTTTAAAATGTAGCCACTTAATTACCGTGCAGTATTAAAATTGAACCTAATGACGCCTGTCCCATGGACCCAATATCAAATTTTTATCAAAGATTTGATAGGGATGTTATTGATCTAACAATTATAATTTAATTCAATAAAATGTACTGGTTACACTTATTTTCCACGGCAGCTGAGATTCAGGAACAAGAAAACCCACTATATAATTGGCGTCATAGTTTTTGGACCTTCTTGTATAAACGCATATGGTTAAGAATGTTTTTTCTCTTAATCTTTTATGTAAAATAAATTGGTCAATTAGGGTGTATTGTTAATTATAATTTAGTTCCTTGCAAAACAAGTGAAATACGAGAATATACTTCCTTAACATCGTGAATAGCCTATTAATAATACGCAAATTATAAACAATATATCATTAGTTGTAACTTTTAATTGGTTCATTTCAAGTTTAAAAAATGAGCCAAAGGCTTCTAGAGGGGGAAAAAGGTTGACTTGTCTTGTGATGGTTAATAAAGGGCTAAAAGTCAAAGCACTTGGAGACATATAAAGTCTTCGAATTATTGAGGTATATTCACTGTGTTTATATGTTTTTGTGGAATAAAATGTGTATCGTCATGGATAAAATATCACTATTTATGGAAAAGTTAAATAAAGTTTGAACTTTGAAGCTAATGACCGGGTAATAAAAAAGAAAGGAAAAAAGTGTATTCAGATTTCAACAACACTAGTAGGCAACAAGAATTGGTCTTGCAGCGTAGGCCATCGATCCCTTTTTCAATTTTCACGTAAAAAATCAACTCATTCAAAAGTGTATATTATTGAGCTTATTATAATGCTATTGCCAATTTATCATGCATATACGTGAGATTTACGCTATAATAATTCTTTTGTTTCTCAATAATCAAAAATTTTGTTTACAAATATTAAGTTATATCATATATGGTTTATAATTACTTAGGACGTGCTGAACTAATATAATTTAATCGGATTAAAAATTATGTGTTATTCGATTTTATCATGTTTAAAAAATTTATCTGAGATAATTTCATATGTCGAGTCGAAATCGATATGATCTTCTCAAATACATGAACTTAGCTTTTAAAATGATTTAGATCATGATGAGACACACTTGATTGACTACAAATCAATTATTCATTATAAAAACAACTTTTAAAAAAAAGACTTAGTGAAAAAAGGAGAAAAGAAACATGGTAAGTCAAAAGGTAAAGGCAGAGAAGAGGAAGGTCATTGTAATATAATATATATCTCAACTCTCAAGGCATCTTCCTCTCTTCTATTGTGATTCTATCTTTTTCTCATATATTTTTAGGATCCATTTACTTTTTTGGAAGTATTCTAAAGATGAAAAAAAAAGGTGAGTTCGTGACAAATGCGCACAGTCCGTTTGTTATAGTACTAATCTAAAAGTAATTTAATATATAAAACATGTTATTATATCGTAATCATGAGATAATCATGACATTTTTTTGTTTGCGTAAAGCTCAATGACTCCTCTTGTCGCTAGAAGCTTTATGAGTTTAATAAGACCAC
This sequence comes from Cardamine occulta, assembly GCA_028015245.1. Classification (NCBI taxonomy): domain Eukaryota; kingdom Viridiplantae; phylum Streptophyta; class Magnoliopsida; order Brassicales; family Brassicaceae; genus Cardamine; species Cardamine occulta. The sequence goes on along the minus strand of CM051393.1, from coordinate 17,036,782 downwards.
CTTAAATAATACTACATAGCATATAATTTTTCAGAAAGAAAGCAGTAAAACTCAGAAACACAACTGGATTGGATTACTTGGAGATTGTTTTCATAAACTTACAAGGGTTTGAATCAGGATAGGAGGAAATGCGTCGGTCCAAAAACACAGATAGTGGGGTTTAGAACTTTAGAATAGATTTTGGGTAACTATATAATAATTAAGAAATAAAATAAATACACGTCAAGTTGCATGTACTTAGAAGCTGTCACTCATTATGCAAAAAAAAAAAAAAAGAAAAGGTTACAACTCAGTGCCGAGTTCGTCTCCTAGTTCACACGCCATTTATGTTTCCAATTCTTCGCCATAGCTTTCTGATGCTACCACTTACCATAGCTACATCATCCTTCATACACAAAACAATTCCAAAGATGTGATCAGAGAGAACTATTTATTATATACACCAGATTCTGAACTCATTCATGTTTAAGCTTGGGAAACGAAACAATGTTTTGTTTGGCCGATAATTAATTAGAGATTTTGGAATGTAATTCTATTATAACATGTGCATGGATTTGCAGAATCTATTAAACAACGTCGTTTTGGTAGATTTTAGTTTGTACATAGATTTGTATAGCTTGTTCGTTCTTGGCGGAATTATTAGTCTGTTTCCGTTTTATTTCTACAAAAAACATTCTTGTTATATAGTTGCAAGAATCAGAATCTTGAAACCACAGAAGTGCATGAAACTCCAACATCTTTTGTATTTACACATAAATCCCACTGTGTGTCGATATGTTCTTTGCTTGGTTTTAACTTAATTGAACAGTCCAGTTCATGGTATCTTCGCTCAGACCCATTTGCAGGCTCGTCAAGGAAGTGTATAGTTGTTTCGACACAGCTCCAAAGCCATCTTCTCCATAAGAAACCCTATCAGATAATGTCGGAAAATTCTGTTCATTTAAACCTTCTGATGTATTATTAGGTCTAGTTAAACGGAAAAAGGAAGATTTTTACCTTTGGCTTTTGTAAGTAATGCTTCCCACCGGTGATAAAACGACAGCGGTTCCTGTGCAGAAGACCTCATCCGCTTTCATCAATTCATCAACTGTCACATTTCGTTCCTCCACCTGAAAATCAGAATTAGGACTCTAAACCCAACTACAATTCCTTAAACCAAAAAAATCGAATTGAACCAAACCGAAAAACCGACCAAACCATGGGGTATTAGGAGTCCATAGCATAAGTTGCTGTGTATTCTGACCTACTTGATCCTAAATGTTGCCAGTAATTTGAAGAAGGGAATTTTGATAATTACCTTGAACCCTTTGCTTCGAGCCACTTCGATAATACTCTTCCGGGTAATTCCAGGCAAGATTGTTCCTTTAACTTCAGGAGTAGAGATCACACTATCCTGTACACAAAGAGGCCCAACGAGTAAACAAGAGTTATCATTTCCAGTAAGAAGCTTTGAGATGTTCCAGCAAAAGATGATATTTAATTACCTTCACAATGAAGATATTGCAAGATGAAACCTCCTCGATATTTCTTTTGTAAAGGCAATCAAGGTATAAAACATCTGAATACCCTTTAGCTTTGGAGCCGACTGTGCCTTCAAGACCTAAAATTATTGATTATTTTATCAAGGTTTTGAGAACAGAGGAAAAATACAATTTAAAAAGCTTTCAGCTTTGTACTTACTGCAGCATAATTCCCGAGGGTTTTAACACCTCCAGTACCACCGGGAGTTGCACGATGAAAATCATTTTCAACAATCAAGTTGATCGGTGCTACACCTTCCTGTAAAAGATATGTTAGACTCCAGAAAACGAAATGATGAATATAGAAAACTGCATAAGAACACAAAGCCAAAATACCTTGAAGTAGTTCCGACGGGTGAAACATAGATAAGGAAAGTGTAGTCAGGAGCAGGGGGCAAGACCAAGAACGGCTCCAGTTCCCATTAGCAATGGCCTTATATACAATGATCCTTTACCTGGAGGTGGAATCTGTAACATACAAACAAAAAAATTTGCTGAGTGATTCAATAGCTTATTTTTTTCCCAGAAGAATGAAACAAGAACAGAGTAATCCAATTACCCAGCGTTTGTTTGCTAATACAGTTATTTTCACAGCCTCAACAAAGTGATCGACCGATGGAGCAGGCATGCACATTCTTTCAGCGCCATTTCTCCATACGGATTGCATTCTCCTCAGGACGGAAGAGGAGAATATTACCATCATGTTTTCTGTAAGCTTTTAGACCTTCAAACAAACCCTAAACACACACAAAACAAGGAATCAGAACTTCTACAAACACCAAAGCACATCGCCTGCTAAATTTCTAAAAAGTCTGAGAATTTTACTAACTGAGGTAATAGAGAATGTCACAGAAGCCTTACTAACATAGCAACTACCGTTTAGAATCAATGAAGAAGTTACAATTCCATGTCAAGAATCTGACAAAAACAAAATCTTTACTTTCACCTCCTTCACCAAACTACTTTAAACTATTAAACCAATGAAAGGCATTTCAAGTTCCATAAAGCAAGTTAGGTTTTAGTCAAACTCATGATCAGTGAAAGGTGGTGGCTTAGAGAAACATACTTGTCCATAGTTGAGTACAGCAGCTGAAGGGTTGATTTCAATGTTCCCAAAAGGTTGCAATTGACCTTTAGAGAATTCACCATCTCGGCTACATTTCATGGCGTACATGTAATCGGTTGGTTTAAGCCCAAAATCGATGTTGTCCCAATCAATTTCGGCTAATTCAGTCACATCGATGCTGGACTCAAATTATTAACAAAACTCAAATCTTTTTTTCGTAAAAGAGAAACTACGACTTTTAAAAGTAAAAACCTGAGGAACTCAAACCTGGAAGAATTGGATGAAACGGCATCGCATCGGTTACGGGAAGTGAAAGAGACGGAAGAAGGAGAGTGACGAATCTAGAAGAATCAGAATATTGGACTTAGATATATACATCAAACATAGTTAGTATAAACAAGATATATATATATATATATTTATTTTACCCTGAGAGAGGATGATGGAAAGTTTCTGAGGGAGGAGAAAGAGTGGAGGCGCGTGGTGGAGATGGCGGCGCGTAAAGGGGAGATGATGTAATTTTGATGAAAACCAGAGATAACGCCTCTTTGCTCCATAATCTCAGATTGGTAAAAAAAGTTTCAACTTTGAAATTGTGATGTTGATACCTCTTCTTCTGTCTTTGACTGTTTATTACTGATGCGGAGGACTAATCCTCACTCTGCTTTTTGCCCTAAATTAATTGAGTATTGATCATCTTTTTTTTTTTTTTGGGTCAAGTTCGATAAATGACAATGGTCAGACCATTATTAAAATGGACTATAAAAACTGGTCCCGTGAGCTCACTACATAACTCTTTTCAACCAACTTAAATGAAAGTATGATTTTCCGTATCTACTCACATTTTTATTTCTATTATATAAAACCTTTATTGCAAAGCAAAGATAGATCTCAAGATCTGTTAGAAGACCAAATATTATTACTTAAGAACTAATGCATTTGATGGACTTCTGGCCCAGCCCAATTTTGTAGTTGGAAATAGAAAAGATAACTTTTTTCTTTTTTAGTCGCCCAACTTCATTAATATGAAGCCAGTGGACATACAAAGCTGATGAATCAATTTCAATTAACGAGGAGAAGAGAACTAATACGGGGAAACATCATCAACAGAAAAAAAAAAAAAAAAAAAAAAAAAAAATAGAACCATGAAACTGAATTCAACTTTCAGTCTTGAAACCGACAAATCATATTCTCAGGACACACACTACAGCACACAAGAAACCAACGATTTTTTCCTACCTATCTTACCTAACCAACACTACTCACTTCAAATCTGGAAAAAAATTTAACTGACTCTATGAGTTATCACATCCAGAGATAGAGTTTTAAAACCAATCAAATCCATTTACATACCTTTCTCTTATCTAATACAAACCCACACGGATTCTTAAGAGTTTCTGCATCAACAAACAACAACTCTTGTTAGTGATTCTCAACTTTCTGAGACCAAATGTGGAGGTTATTTATTATTAGGTCAAGACTGACATGTACCTTATATGCATATATCTTCTCTTGCACCTTTTCCTAAAATGCTTATTCATTCTTCATCAAGCTGACTCATGTTACAATGCCACCATCATCAGCTTCTTCCCGAGTCACTCTTTCAGATGTGTTTATCCCGGTCTACAGCAAAGGCAAGAGGGTATTACTCATTCGTTATCAAGTTTTGCTGACAACAACTATGAGATACTTTTGCTTTTTGAGAGAGAAAAAAACTACCTGATTGCAATCAGTATCTTCATTCTCTTCTCCCATCTTTTTTCCTGCTTCAGAATGATTTTCTGAGCAGTCAAGGGTTGTGACTTTGTTGGTGACCTCTGTTGTCTCACACGTTACTGTCGTGATCTTCACAGTTTCACTGATGACTACCACACCACTTGGCGTCTGGGGTTGGCTTGATGGCAGTTCATGTTTGTCCTCGGGCACGTTTTGAGGGCTTGAAATGACACTGAGAAAAAGAAGATACAAGATTCAGCTTTGAGCACAGAAACACAGAGAAAACAAACAAATGTACATAATTTGATATTGAATGATCAAATTTTACCTCTGGGTATCAGCTTCATCAGAAGATTTTTGGGTAACATCATGTTTCCTCTTCTTGTTATTGCTTGGTTCGCTAGCTTCATTTCCAGATGCGTTACCTCTTCTTTTCCTTCCTGCTTCAAGTCTTTCAACTGCAATAGACAACCCCTTGGTGTAAGCCTTTTCTTCTCTTTTCGATGAATCTAGCTTCAAATTTTCTGAAGGCAATCCTCCTCCTTCATGATGATGCATTAGAGGGGATTTCTCTGGAGAAGTCTTGAATATCAGATTAGTGCATCGTTTTATCCATGAAAATGGAGTGGTGGATGAAGGGGTTGAGCCGTTCTGTCTTTCCATAGAAGAGTTATAGCCATCTTCGCTATTACTCACAGTGCTGACTCCATTTTGCATGTCTAATTCATCATCCCGAGTAACAACCTTCTGCTTCAAAGCAGAAACCTTTTCCCAGCTACGCTCTAAATTAGACAACTGCATTTTAGCCAGAGACATATCATCTAATGCAACTTTCAGATTCTCTAATTTCTTCAGTTCTTCAATCTCATGTCGGATTTCTTCTCTTTCAGCTCAAGCATATGTCTTTGCGTCTCTAGTTTTTCTCTTTGAACCTTTAGCTCCTCAACAGATTCCTTTAACCCACCTCCCTCTCTCTCCTTTCACGATCCAATTTGATCTCCAACCTCTCAGCATCCAACCTCTTTAGTTCCACTTGGACATGTTCTAACTCTTTCTCCGCTGTTTCCTTGAGGGACAGTATACGCTCCTCTTCCAACTTCTTTTCTTGCTCAAAAGCCTTCTCTCTCTCCCTCGAACAATTTTCCAATTCTTCTCGTTTATTTTCGGTGCAATACTCCAACTCTCGTTTCTGCATCTCAATACCCAACACGAAGTCAGCACGCTCGCGCTGTATCTTGCTAAGCCACTCAGAATGTTCCTCCTTCGTCTTATTCATGAATTGTTCACGCTCTCGGTTCAGCGCCTCCACATCATTTTTGTGCTGATTTCTCAATGCATCTCTGTCCTCTCTGATGTTATCACGCTCTTCCTTGAGATACACTGAGAAATCTTCCCTTTGACGAGTTATATACTCTGCTTCCTTCCTTAACTCTTCCCTTTTCACATCAATATGTTCCCACTCAGCTTCAAATTTAGCTTTCTCCACCTTCAATCTATCTGCTTCAGCTAGCAGCTCAAGCTTTTGAGCCCTCAAATCATCTAGCTCCTCCTTGAGTTTCATCTCCAGAGTAGATAATTCGCTTGTCTCACTCTTCAAAGCTTCAAATTTCTCTGTTGCACAATCAACACGTTTTCTTTTTTCTTCTAATGACATCAAAGACTGCTGCAGATCTAAGTCCAATTTTCTAAGCCGTTCCTTCTCATTCTCCAGCAGAGTTGTCTTAAGGGTTATATCATTCTCTGTAGCGTTCAAATTCTTCTCTTTCTCGTCAAGGATATAAGATCTCTCTGTTATGTCTTTTTCTTTCTCTGCCAATGCCCCTGACTGAACTTCCAAGTCATGCTCCTTTTCAGCAAGTAGGTCTTCCCTCTGCCTGATATCAACCTCGCTTAATTCCCAAGCCCGTCTCTTGCTCTCGATTTCATCATCCACCAATTTGCACTTACTTTCCAATTCAGCTTCCACATCAGATTTTCTTTTCCTCAGGAAAATTTCTTGATTCGCTAAGACCTTCTGAATTAGTTCCTGTGTCCATTTTTTAAAAGCAATTGCAAACAAATGAGCACAAAACTAAAAGTATTGCGAATAACTAGAAAGTTTGTTGGATTGAACAAGTAAACTCACAGATTCCTTGCTGGATATTTTTTCTTCAGCAACAAGCAGCTCTTGCTCCTTCTTAAGAACTGAAGATTCCCTTTCAAAGACAGCCTGTTTTTGCAAGGACATAAAACATGAAACAATATTATCTAGTCTCTTGGAACTTTTTTGTTGACGTGTTAAGCAAAACCAGAAATAACACTTATGCATATACAAACCTCTTCTCTTTTAGCAAGTGAAGCAAATGCGATCTCCAAATTGGATTTTTTGTCCTCAAAGGCTCTACGTTCCTCCTCAAATGTGGTCCTTGCAGACTCTAACTCCTTTTCAAGTTTAGCCAATTCTTGAGATCTACCAAAAATGTGATCTTCTCTTTGATTTAGTGAAACTTGTGCATCCAATAACCTTTCATGCTCTTGCTGCAAGTTCTTTAGCCTCTCACTTAAAGTCTGTCGCTCAATAACCATCTCGTCATCTTTTGTTTCAGACCTAAAACATGGAATGAAAGAACCAAAACAACACCTTAATACCACACCTTAATAGTACAAGTCCTAAAGTCCAGTTAACCAAAACGAAGGACTTACTCAGACTTGAAAGATGCAAGACGCCGAGAAAGATCATCTTCACGACTTTCAACTTCCTTCAATTTTCTCTCTGCAATTCGGTGATAACGGTTGGCTTCCGCTTGTAACACTTCTGCTGCACGAAATTTTGCTTCAGCATCTGCATATTTCTTCAGTGCATCCTCAATCATACTATGCGCTTCAGACATTTTACTCCCAGCAGAAACTTTCGTCTCGGCACATTCTGCCCGCATCTCATGCAGAGTCTTCTCCAACTGAGAGAAAGTAACAATACAAAATCAATAGAAAGGATTATGGGGGAAACAATCTATTTTGCTCGTTCTCAAAGATAAAGGTCTTACACTAGAAATACACTCTTTTGCAACCCCTACATCCTTCTTCAAACTCTCTTCTCGTTTCTTCGCTTCAGCTAAGGCAGAGACATATGCAGATAGATCTCGCCTATGTGCTAGGTCGGCCTCATCCACAGAGGCCTTAACTTCCTCATACTTGGACAGCAATTCGTTTTTGTCCAAAAGTAGAAGACCCATGTTGTGTTGATAATCATAAACCTACATGAAAGTTGCGATCAATCTATGCCAAAAGGTTTTTTCATCAAAATAAGCAACAGGAGAAACACTGGCTAATATATCAATCTCAACGAATCAAGCTCAAATGAGGAAACAAAATCGAAGCTTTAACACTTCCAAAAGCAAAGCAATAACTACAGTAAACTAACTCCATCCAATAAAAATGTCAGGATTGACCCACGAGTGTAACGGAGATGATTGAAACTAATCAAGGGCATTCACAAAAACGAACGGTCGTGTAGTTCCCCATACCCCCGGGATAATTAAATTCATATGAACTATATAATCAAACATGAATGGAACAAGTTAAGGTCCACAGTAACTATAATAGTCTTCTTATTTAGTTGCATTGTTCCCAAGTATCGATTACTCTAGTCAAAACACAAGTAAACTAAATTTAGATAACTTTAGCATACGAAAAATCATCAGTAATTGGCGAAATTAAAGAGTGAGAAATTTCACGAAGAATTGAGACACAAACCTCAGATTCCAGCTTGGCGATGTAAGCGATAAGGGCGGCTTTATCTCTCTTCTTGATCGATTGTTCATCAAACCCAGCTTCTTTAAGACGCTTCCACATGACTTCTTCAGTGAGAGGGCTTTTCAAAACCCTAGAACCAGGCGTAATCGTCAATCTATTAGTAGCCGCCGTACTCGGCGTTATCGGAAATTGTTCCGAACGAGAAGTTGCCATTGTCTCTCCCAATCGCACAAAGACGATGAATCGAACCTAAATTCCTCCGATCTCCAATCAAAAGCACGATGATTGTCTCTTCACTTTTTTTTCTCTCTCACAAACAACAAAGAAGAGTTCTGTGACAGTGCGTCGCAGAGAAGTCTAGTCTCTCTCTTTGTTTTTTTTTAGGTCGACAATTTAGTCAAAAGGGGTTTTTATTCGACCAGTCAAATTACTCATACGACAGCGTTTAAAGCATTCTCTTTCTCGTTTTTAGCGGCCAAAACCAGATTTTTAATTGAGTTTTAAAAGTGGTGATTATATGGTAATTAATTTTTTCGATTTTCTCAAGAGTCTCGACTTTTGTATCACAATTAAATTTTAGATTTTATACTGTTAACCCATTAAATGTTTCATACTCTCTGTCATTAACTTAAAAACACAATATAGCCGATAATTAAAATATTTAGAAGATATGATTCTTTAGTATCTTTTTTACTCACTTGACAGATGTGTTTGTGTGTATAGCCAGCCTCATAAAATCTTATTTCTGTCCTTCTTTTGTTTGCGTGTTTTTTTTAAAATCACCAAAATCCAAAAAGTCAAGCAAGTAGAAAAGATTAGTGAACATTGATAGCTTACATGTATTTATTCAAACTAGATGTGTTACAGAGTTTGCAGATTCTGAATGTGGTGGGAACGAAACTGAGACGATTCTTTACATTGTTCTCCTACCAAGAACGTTTTAACACAGAAACTTTAGCTTCTTTTTCTAGTCGATAAGTTTCAATCCATCCTTGAATAAGCTGTATCTCGGCTTCTCGCTGGTCCACAAGCCATTTTGGATCTTCTGGAGTTGAAGGTCGTAGATCCAAATGATGTGCACCTGAGAAGAAAAAAAAAGCCATTATCAACTTTGATTGTGAGTTTCAAAGAGAATGAACGATGATGATAAATGATGTTCTGAGATAGATATATCATAACTAGTTCATAGCCTTGATTTCAATCGTGGGTTTGTGCTATTCAACGAAATGTATATTACTGCTATTATGATCAAACGGTTTAAGTCAATGCAGATGAAAAAACAGATGAGTTCTGTGAGAGATTGTTGAGGCTTTTAGTGATACCTTCTTTTGTGACAAGAGCAACAACGGTATCAGATAAGTTCTTGAGAACACTGCATTTTACAGTTCAAAATCATTCATCACGATTACGAGATTCATTTTGTAAAATAGCTCTCGGGATCTGAGTAAAGGAAGCAATGTTCTTACCTGCCACCACTCCAAGGATCTAACAGACCATTTGAGAAAATGATGTTACTTCCAAACGACTTCAAGGTGGTTTCTATATCCTTTTACATTAGCGAGAAAGAGAGTAAAGATTCAGATTATGGCATAGAAAGAATCTTGAGTTTATCAAAATGATGTCTTACATGTCCACCGAACTCTGTTGTGGCCCATTTGGGTCTTGGATTGACTCGGAATGTATTCCAGCATTCCTCTTTGTATGAAGTGTAATTGAAATCATCAGCTGGAAACATGCTGTTTTCTTGGCTGCTAGACATGGGCATTACCATCTCCGTGCACGCCTATTTTAACCAGATGGTGAAAATGATTAATAGGAAATTCACAGAAAGATTATCGGAAAAAGGAACATAAATAAAGAAGTTGTTCTTCATACCTGCCAGTTCCATCCATCCAAACCATGAGGGTCATCGTCCAACTTGAAGCAGTCAACATTCCCAGTATAGTTGTAGTACACAGTTATTCCTGCATATACACGATCTAGGATGCTAGCATCACTACGAGCACCATCAATTTTTCTGCAGACCTACAGAAAGATTAACCAAATTGAACAAAGAATGATTGGGACTTCAGAGGACGTGGTTGAACAATAGCCTGATGCAACAAGCAAATCATCAAAATATAGCCTAGTAGGGTCATTGAAATGAGCTAGCGAACACATTCTTGGATTTTCTTTACAAATTTATATGATTTAGGAAAAACATAATTGGAAAATCATAAAGTGTTACTTCCTAAAATATACCTCTCTAATGGGATGTCCAGGTAAAGGCATCATGAAGTCAGCGGGATACGGATAGTCCACCATTGCCAAATAACTATAAGCAGAGTCCAGCCAGTCTGAAAGGTCATCAGTACTGTTCAACACCCTGAAAATAGAAAGAAAAAAAACCCACTAAAGTATTACGAATTAATACGCTTTACTAGTGTACACTAGCTCCAATTTAGTTGTTTACCGACAAAAGCGAAAAGTTTTCGCCAACTGCTGAAGGCCATTCTCCTTCTGACCCTCCGCTATGATTGCATCCCATGAGTTCTTAATGGTGTTGAAGCAGCTACTACTCTCACGCTGCAACGTTCACAACCAAAAACACAGTCAAGACATGAAAAGAGAAAGACAAGATAAAGTCAACCGACTTACAAAGCAAAATCCATTATACCTTGAAATCATTTGATACAATGTCATAAAACGTCTCAGGAGGTACAATATGTTCAAACTGAAGAATTGGAGCTGAGGAAGCTAAAGCTCCTATTGCAATGTGAGGATACTTGAGCCTCATCCATGCTGCTAACACTGTTGCATCAATAACAACAAACACACAGAAAAAAAAAACATTCACTACAAAAATCTAATTCAAAAACATTCCACCAACACAAAAAACAATCATATGAATCCTTACTTACTTCCACCATATGATCCACCAAACAACACAACTGGTGATGCTTCCGCAGACAAATTCCGTTTCAAATCAGTGACAAAAACAGCAAAATCTGCAAGAGCTTGCTCAGTAGTGAGATATGATAAGGTGGTAGCGTTCTTGTAAGCTTCTTCTCTGCTTCCATAAGGCATCGACTCTCCATAATACCTATGCTATACCAAATCCCTAAAAATCAGTAACGAATTGCTTTTTTATTTCCTTATCTATCAAACAGGAAAAAAATCAAACAACGAACCTCGGGGAAAACAAGCAAGGCGCCGAACTTAGGAGCGATATCCCAAATGAATCCGGAGTTAGTAGCGAACCATTCAATATCGCCTTCGTCGCCGCAATAAAGGAAGATAGGTGCGAGAGCAGAAGCACCGAGCCAGTGATCGGAATTGATGAGGTAGCGTTGCGAGAATTTCGGAAGATCAGCGAAGCTGAAGTGGTCAAGCTGCTGAGAAAAGAACTTAGTCTCGTATCGGTACTCGTTTCGATCTCGATGGAGCTGCTGGATTCTGGCTCGGTTCTGGAAAGAGTAGCGAGGGAAACGAGGTAAGAGCTTGGAAGAAGACAGTGGCGATCCGTTAGACGGAGATTTGATGAGGGAAACGACAGTGATGGTCAGAAGCAAGCAAAAATGGTTTGCCATTTCTCTGACTTTGAATACTTTTTTGAGTTTTTCAACTACTACAAGATTTGCAGCACTGATGACAGTCACTATTATTAGAGTGAGCATAAAACCAAACCGAATCGAGATATTCACCAATCTGAAATTGAACCAACTTATCATATCAAACCAAACCAAATCCTCTAAAATCTTTCCCCGAACGGAATCAATTCATGATTTTAAATTTTTTTTTAAAAACCCACTGGATCCTCCTATACTTTCTCATGCTAGTTGGGCCACAGTTTCTATTATTGGGCTCAAAAATAACTTACTATTATAATGGGCTTAGGGGCTTATTAGAATACGACGACGCTCTGACAAAGGAAACTAAGAAAAAAAAAAGGAAAAAAGGAAACTGTAAGGAAGAAAAATGGAAAGAGAGAATTGAAAAGAGAGTTTATAAATAGTGGGATAAACAACACATGATCATCAAAATTATCTGTTTCTCTCGTTTTTTACTCAGTCTTCTTCTTCTCGTTAGTTACTACTATTCTTCTTCTTCTTCTTCTTCTTCTTCTTCTTCTTGTTTAGTTACTCATCCAGATACATTATCTGATTCTCTTGTTAATCATCTTATTAGTTACTCTTCTTCTCCCTCTATCTATCTCTCTCGATGAAAACCTCAACGAGAGAAGAAGCTCTGATCGTTGTCGCTTGTGCGAAAAAGGAAGAAGATGGTTGGAATCACCATTGTCGTCGTTATGAATCTTCGATTGTGAAGGTTGCGAGAAGAATTATCAAGCATTACAAAGGCATCAATCATTTGTTCCTCTCTGAAATTGATTAATTTTTTATCCAATTCGTTTCCTCTATTGGTTTATTTATTTATTTATTTATTGTGATTTCAGGTGTGGAAGATTCTAATTGAGTCAGTGAGAAGCAATTCTAGATGATGATTGCAAACTATAATTTTGATGGCTCAAAAGTTGGCAAATTCACCAAACTGAAAAAAAATTGCTTCTTCAAAAAAAAAAAAAAAAAAAATTCAATTTTTGTTCAAACTTGTTTTCCGGGAGAACCTTGTAGCAACAGTGAAGTGATATAGTAACTGACAAGTGTAGCAAACATGTGTTTATTTCGAGTGACACTATTTGATAACCAAAGATTCTCTCATGAATCTTTGTTTGATGACTTTTTTCTTTATACAGGTTTCAAGCCTCGAGCTGTCTATTTTAAGGGATGACAGGGGTGATGGTGTCAGGTTGAAGAGCTTTTTTCACAAGTTCAGTCTGCTCCTTAACGTGAAGCTGGTAAAATCCTGTGGCAGTAGCAGCTGAAGGAAGACGACCAACGTATTTTATGTCGTTAAAGTTTCCTCTTTGTAACGCTTTCATCGCGGTGCAAAGCCTCAGTGCTATATATTGGTATCCTCCCATGTTCATCGGCTCTTCTTGACACCACACGATCTCTGCATCTGTTACACACAATAACAACTTTTCAGTGAATTCATATCCAACTAAAAAACATAGAAAACACAATGAGTTTCGACACGTACTTGGATATCGCTTTAGTTCTCTTTGAATGAGATCGTAGGGGAATGGACATAGCTGCTCTACTCTGCAAATGGCTACATCGTTTGTTTCAGACTTCTTTCTCTCTTCGTCAAGCTCATAGTAGACCTGATTCATTGACATTTAAAATATTAACTTTCAGAATGTGAGAGCTTTGTGTAAGCACATGAAGGAAAAAAATTGGATCATTTTTTTACCTTCCCAGAGCACAGAACTAGACGTCTGATACCTTCTTCAAGATCAGAGTGACCACTTTGATCTTTAATCAACCGCTTAAATCGGGTTCCTTGCTTGTCAAAACCAGGATGTCCTTTAACATCATCGAATTCCGAGAGATTCGATACACACTGTTTGTGACGAAGCAAGTTTTTGGGAGACATCACTATAAGAGGCTTGCGAAAGTCCCTGTGTATCTGCAAATGGAAGATATCAAGTGTGTGAAGAATTAGAAAATTAAGTAGCAACCTTTTATAAACTTCGAATAGATATTTTTACCTGCCGACGCAGAACATGGAAATAGTTGGCAGGTGTAGTAACATTAACAATTTGCCAATTACATTCCTGAATCTGCTTTCTGAGAGTTGGATCCATCTCAGGGATGACATAAGGATTGTCATCACTCATCTGCAGTTGGAAATATACAGATGAGAGGGAAAAAAATACGAAAAGTGGAGAGAAATTTAATGGTAAGTATTGGTTACCTGAAGAAATCGTTCCAATCTTCCACTGGAATGTTCAGGACCCTGACCATCATATCCATGAGGAAGTAGAACTACTAGACCGGTCTGACGGAGCCATTTGGCTTCCCCACTGCTAATGAACTGATCAAATATAACCTGTGCTCCATTAGCAAAGTCTCCAAACTGAGCTTCCCATAATACCAGAGAATTCGGATTTTCCATTGAGTAACCCAGTTCAAATCCAAGAACACCAAATTCTGAAAGAGAACTGCATACACAAACACCAAGAAGATCATGTAAAAACAAAGAAAAATGAAGAGTTGTTCTGATCTCTAGAGATTCACAAAACATACCTGTTGCTGACAGTGAACATTTCAGGGTCTTGGTTCATTGTCAGGTGATCTAAGGGACAATACTGCTCGCCAGTTTCTTGATCATGAAGCACTGAATGTCTATGACTGAAAGTTCCTCTTTCAACATCTTGACCACTTAGCCGTACATGGTTGCCTTCCACAACAAGTGTAGCAAAAGCAAGAGCTTCCCCAAGTCCCCAGTCAATGCCTTCTCCAGATTCAATCATTTGAGCACGTTGTTCATAAACTCTTTTTACCCCTCTGTGTGGCTTGAAGTTCTCTGGGAAGGTTGAGATTGCCTTTCCCACATTCTTCAAAATCTCTGGCTTCACTCTGCAAAAGAACAAGGGAATAGTTTTCCAGGAAAATGTTACAATTTTCTAAAGTAAAAAAAATGAAAAAACGCCAAAAAGCAAAGACAAACTAAATAATATGAAAATATTCATACCCAGTGTTTCGGATCCTAGAAATCTGCTCCGGTGACTTGAATCCAGTCCAATGACTTGCTAGCCAGTCACGTTTTTGTGGAATATAATCTTTACTTGCTCCAAATTCTTCATTGAGGATAGAGCTAACTTTCTTTTGAATCTTATCAATATCTTCTTGGGTTACCTGTCCAGATTTCAAAAGCTTCTCCTGATAGATTTGAAGTGATGAGGGATGGCTGCGTATCACCTATCAACAACAAGTAACATCCTATTTAAAAATAAAAAATTACAAGAAAATAACTAATATGAAAACGAGGATTGGGATAAAATTATTTCCAAGAGATGGACAACAAAACAGCCAGACCTTGTACATTTTTGGTTGTGTGAAGGACGGTTCGTCTATCTCATTATGCCCAAAGCGACGGTAGCATACTAAATCAACAACAACATCAGAATGGAAAGTCTGGCGCCACTCAGCAGCAAGCTCACATGCATGCACTACTGCTTCAATGTCATCCGCATTAACATGGAAAATTGGGGCACTTAAAGCCTTTGCAACATCAGTGCAATACTGTGAAGACCTTCCTGCCCTGGGATCTGTTGTGAAAGCCACTTGATTATTCACCACAATGTGCACTGTTCCACCGGTAGAGTAGTTAGGAAGTGCACTAAGATGCAGAGTTTCATATACAACACCTTGTCCGGCAAAGCTACCATCCCCATGGATCAAAATTCCCAAGTTCTTTGTTCTGTCCTCATCTTTCGTGTAATATTGTTTCGCTCTGGTTTTACCCATAACAACAGGATCTACTGCTTCCAAGTGACTGGGGTTTGCTAACAAAGACAAATGAAGATGTTTGCCTCCTCTAGTTGGGCGATCATAAGATGTACCCAAGTGGTATTTCACATCACCTGTCCCAGTGTAGAGCCCAACTTCATCTACTGGCTTAGTACCACCACTAAACTCGCTGAATATTTGACGTAGAGGTTTCCTAACAACATTACCCAACACATTAAGTCGACCCCTGTGAGGCATACCGATAACTATGTTCTCTACCCCGAGATCTGCAGCCCTATCAAACATCTCCTTCATGCCAGGAATCAAAGACTCGGCACCTTCAAGTCCAAATCTTTTAGCCGTGGTCCACTTAGAAGCCAAGAAATTCTCAAACTGTGTACTCCAGGTAAGCCTATCATAAATAACCACCCGACGCTCACTGTTGTACTGTCGAGGTGTTGGGGTCTCGATCTTGTCTCTCAACCAGTTACATTTATCCCTATCAGCAATGTGCATGTACTCATACCCTATAGTCCCACAGTAAGCCTGCTCAAGCCTCGACAGTATAGCCCTTAGTGTTTGAACCGGACGGTTCTCGGAGAGAAAACCCGACATCTTCCACACACCCAGAAAGAACTCCCGGTCAAGATCAGCTTCTGTAAACCCATAAAGACCTGGCGTGAGATCCTCTGGAATCTCTCTCTCCTCTAGACCCAAAGGGTCAAGCTTGGCCTTCATGTGGCCATTAACCTGGTAAGCTCTAACTAGCAACAACAAACGCATGCTTTCTTGAATGGTTTGTCCCGAGATTCCAGGCGATGTAGCAGCCTGACCCACAAAGTTCCTAAAGAAGTTATCCCACGACTCATCAACACTGTTGGGATCAGCTTCCCAAGCTCTTTGTAGCTCCTCTAGATACACACTGCTTGTTCCATCTAAGAAGCTATCAGTTAGCTTAGAAAGTGGCACTGGACGTGGAACAGGTGCACTAGACTCTGCCTTTGATTTGAGTATTGTAGAGTGGAAACATCTGGTTTGAGTAGGCAAAACCCTTGTTCTAGTAGCATATGAACCACGCTGAGACTGAGATAGTGTCCTTCTTATGGCAAGCTTTGCCACAGCGGAACCAGTTCTAAACCAAGCCATAGCTTAAGTAATCTATGTTGTAACAACAAATTATACACAAACCCCAGACTCGTGAATTTTCAATTGTTTTTTCTCTGAACCTGAAAATGATCCATTAAACAAGACAATAAAATACTCAAAAAATAGAAAGGAGATAAGTCAAAAATGGCTAAACAAGTAACGACTTAGTTATACATCTCATGCAAGTACCAAAAACATAGAAATTTGAAAAGAAATAATTCTTATTAATTCCATAGTTTCTCAATGATCAGATTCATTCATTTCAGATCAAGGAAAAAATTAGAAACCCCAAATATTTGCAACATAAGAAAATTGGCTAGCTTAACAAGTATCATTTCGGAGAATTTCCATCAGAGAACATGGACATATAACAAAACAAAATTAAGTAGGAAGATTGAGCACGAAGAAGAAGAAGACGAGCCTGGAAATGGATCAAAGTTGGAGACTGAGTGAAGTGGCTCCTACGAGACAGAGAAAGAAAGAAAAGTAAGAAATGCACCCACCGCCTTAGAAAGCCACGTTTGGCTACAGGGATAAGTATATATCTAGTGCGAATAAGATAATTAATAGTGGAAGAAGACTTGGAGAGATAAAATTAAATATAGAGCCCAGTTAATAAATAGTTTTCGAAATTTACTTTTTTATTGGGCTTTTTGGCCCAAATCGTAACACTCGAATTCTTCACCGAATTCGAAAATGCAAAGTTTCAGAGCTTGAAGATGAGCTGCGTTTGAGTTTGAAGTAGGGAATTAGAATCTAAAGTTACAGATTTTAAGTAGATGATGAATGCTTCAGAGAACAAATTCTCGCAGGGACGTGCAAGATGTAAGGAATTAGCAAAGTCGTCATCGTTTTACCGGAAAGTTTACTCCGAGGTTAGTTAAATCATCGATCTTTTCCTTTTTCTTAAAGTTGATTGCTTTCAGTATTCAATTTTAGTTGATGAACCATTGTTGTATCGGTTTTGTTAGATAGAGGAAATTGGATGGGAACCGCTAAGGAGTTAGGTGGAGATTTAACATTTTTCAGCTTTCACATTCTGTAAGTTCCACAACATATAGGGTTTTGATAATGGATAATGTGATTAGTACTTTGCATTCTATGTGGCTCAATCTTTGTTTGTTTTGTGTTCTGAAAATTATTATCATCATCATCATCATGTACAGAGATACGAAGGGAAGAGCACACATCTTAGAAATTCAACTCAATA
The DNA here is from genome assembly GCA_028015245.1 of Cardamine occulta. NCBI lineage: Eukaryota > Viridiplantae > Streptophyta > Magnoliopsida > Brassicales > Brassicaceae > Cardamine > Cardamine occulta. The sequence continues at coordinate 17,019,055 of CM051393.1, read as the reverse complement.
GAGACTATCCTATATCCCCACCTTCTCTTTCTGCGGTTTGTTTTTTTTCTCTTTCGACTTTTCTTCTCTATGTATCGATTTTTTCTCGAAAATTGCGTGGTTAACGCTTGCTCCATGCAGGATGTGCCAAATATGTTTACTCTAGAATGGTCGACAAGCTCTAGATTGAAGGATGTGATGCACCAATTCCAAAAGGTTTAGCTACCATTTCTCTCTTTCTTAATCAGTAATCAGCAAACACATCATTGTTATTTTGGTTAACAGCATTTGGACAATCTTCAAGAATTTTGGTCTGTCTTGGATGATATCGACAAATCTCTCTCTGTTGTTGATGCTAAGCAACCATCTCGTGCTTCTCCTCTTCGTCGGATTCATGCTGGTTTTAACCCTTTCTCTGTTTCTCTAGCCTCATTTCAATTCTGTGTTATAACAATTCAGTTTTATCTATATCTACTTGGTTCATTTTTCTCAGGAAACGATTGCATCATCATTGTTCATATCAACTTCAACGATCCTAAATCCCTACCGGAGTATGTTTCTAGACAATCACACACGCGCAATAAACCTCTTTTTCGACATTTTCTAATAGTGAATTGCTTAGACAGGTGCCGGTTTATTGGTCCTGTACCTCTATCTATGCATATGAACAACTTACATATGTTATGGAGAAGAAATAGCAAAAAATGGTACAAATTTATCTCTTCTCTCCCATTGTAAATCTCTTTTGATAGCTTATAGTATGGATTCAGCAGAAAAGGGAGATTCTATGGATTGTTGAAAGCAGGAATCACTATTAATTATGATCACACAGGTCAAAGGAAAAATCATTTCCTGAGAACCTCGAATGTGTTCTAGGTACTGAGCTTCCAAAGCCTCCAGGTCTCCAAGAGGAAGACGATCAACAGCAAGTTGAATGCGGAATTTGCTATGCGCAGTTTCTACCCACCGGTGATTTCTCAAACCGAAAAAAGAAACGATTCTTCATAGTTCAGAGTAATAATTTACTAATAGTTCACTAACTTCGCATTTACTTTAAACTTAGATGAGGAGCTGGGAGCTAGAAGTGGGACGCGAACTGACTACACATGTGAAAACATGAGTTGCAATAAGTCTTTTCATAGCCTTTGCCTTACAGACTGGTTAAGGTCTATCACAACAACAAGACAGTAAGTAGAAACCTTTCTCTATCTCTCACATATATTATACACACACGTAAGCCTTATGCTTTAAAACTCAAAGTATGATCCAATTTCTTACAGGTCATTTGATGTTCTGTTTGGGAACTGTCCTTACTGTTCAGACCCAGTAGCAGTCAAAATCAACAACAAATAGATTAAGCAAAACCAACTTCTTAGGCTCAAACCCTTGAAGCCATAGTTGCTAATTCTGAATGTTATAGTGAAAACGTGATACAAAGAGAAGAGTTAGTAGTTAGTACAGTGATGAGTAGTAGTGAGGACAAAAGTTCCTTTTCCTATTTGTCTTCTGTAGTGTTTTAGATAGAACTCATGTAGCTTTCAAATAAGTAATGTAAATGTACCTTAGCTTTTACTTGTGGCCACTCAATTGCGGCTCATCTATCAATCACCATCGATGTGGTGTTTCATACAATAACTCTTTTAACTTCGTAATTTTAAAAACCAAAAAAAAAAGTGTATTTGAATGACATTATTTGCCTTCTTTTCCAGCTGTAGTACTGTCGGTGGCTTATTTATCAATCTATGTTTAAGAACTCGAAAGTCTTCTAACTTCAACAAATTATTGCCCAACCAATAAAACCCACGAAAATTAGGTGGTTTAAACTAAGAAAACTATGAATATAAAGACGGTATTATCAAGGACAGTTTTGTTGGTTGCAATAACTAAAAACAAATTTCATTTTGAATTTGTAAGTAAGTTCGAATAAGTAAATTTACTTATTTTTTACACCACTGTCTACACTATGATACTCTTTGCTTTTCAGTTTAAATAGTACTTTGGTTAAGTGATAAAATTTTTGATTTATATGCATTCAACAAGACATCATATAATTCGGAAAGGAATGAAATAGGTTTTTTTTTTTTTTTTTTTGTAATCCAGACCATCATCTGGGCCTTCGACCTAAATTAATCCTTTTTAGGCTCAGCTTCATTTTCGCACTGCTTTGCTGTGGGATGGATTGCCAAGTGGAATTGAACTCGGGTCTTGAGCCATGTACATATCCAACCCCAAACCATTGGGATACCACCATTTGGTTAAAAAATAGTTAGTAGGACAAAACTAAGTGAGAACAAGTTCGATTCTAAAGTTGACAAAATAAATATTACATTCATTTCAATTGGCTTTCTTGGCATTTCGTAATGAGTTCCACATTATTTCAACCAGTTCTGAACTTGATAAGACATTTTCTTCCTTAAGCTAAGCCAATAATATCTTCTTCGTGCAACAAATCTTTGTTGTAAAGATTTGGTTCATTTCATTGTTCGTGTTCTGTTTAATTTTTAGATAAACGAACTAGAAACTTGTGGTTTAACGTATATTTTTTGTAAATAGAAATTTTGATTTCAAGTAGCCACATTATGATTAACATTTTTTTCCGCCATATCCATTTTTATTACAAAATTTTCAAATAACCACAAAATTAACCATTATATATATACACACTTACGTACGTACGTCTGCACAATTGCATAAAAAGACAATACAATCGACATTTTCCCACAATTATATATAAAATCTCGTACAAGACGAAAACATGATCATTGTAACGTACGTATGGAAATTATCTTCAGGCACGGCACTCGGGTGGTGGGACCGGATACCTAGACCGGTCGGTACAATAATCATAAACCATATGGTTTAATCTAACCCAACGGTATCGTCGAGCTTCGGCGGCGTTAAGCGACTGATAAGAATAACCTTCCCACCAATTGCGAGGGTTCGATGGACAAAAGGTGGGTCCAGGAACCGGACAACCTTCAATGTCGAAATCTTTGTAATAAGCATAAAACGGAGCTTTGCTCCAATCAATTTTCTCTAATCCGCCACGTGTCGCCCAATCATCGGCTTCCCATAACGTTGAGTAAACTGTCATAGGTTGTGATGTTGGGTAAGCTATGTTCTTAGCTTGGTTGTTTTTGTATTCTCTTATTGGCACATCGTCTACGTAAAAACTGGTTAACCAAAATATATATAGCCACGTTAGTTTAAGAGTTTCAGACGCTAAACACTTTTGAATTTTTTTTTTTGTGATGATTCGATTTAAATAATAAGAGAACTTTATAAGAAAAAATAGTAATACACGTTAAACTAAAGTTTTTTCTAACTATCAATGGTGAAAAATGTTGAAAATTTTGAGATTTCCCCACTGAAAGAGAGAAAAACCTTTTAAATACACGTCAAATTAAGGCTACTCAAACTAGTAAAGATGAAAAGTATGAAAATGTTGCGATGATCAGTCGTTGGAATTTTAAACCAAAATAGAAAAAAAAGAAAAAGAAAAAGTTTTGAAAACCTTTGAAAATAACAGGCATAAAAATGATGGAAAGATTGAGAAACTTTTTGGAGGATACAATCGAAAAGGAGTAGGTACTAAATAATTATAACCCATCTGAGCCATCTCAATCTACTTTTTTCATGGTACGGTTAAATTTTGAAAGTTTTGGGATGATTTTATTCGAATGTATAAGAAAGAAGCTTACACAATGTGTTTGTGTGACCATAGGATAGTGTAAGTGTGGAAATCCAAAGCCGGGTCGAACCAAAGATTAACCCTTTGTTCTCTATCTCCTTTACCATGAGCAAATATGTTTGTCTGCACTGAGTAAGGTTGGCCACTTCGGTTTCCCAAGAACTCAAAATCTAGCTCATCTCTCACCGTGTCCGTATCCGAGTTCATCTATAGACATATGAATTATAAGACCGTTAGTTAATGTTTCAAGAATATGGTATATGGTATATATGTTTTGGAGGAAGAAACGTTTTGGGGTGAATGTGAAAAATTTTAAACTAACGAGATTAGACGAAAGACTTACGTAGAAGGCGGTTACCGTACCGGCAGAGTCGCCGGGAACAAGTTTAATCTTCATGCTCACTCGTCCGAATAGATACTTTCTTTGGGAAGCAAATCCACATCCTTTGGAAGAACAATCCATAAAAATCCATTAATTTTAAAAAGTGATAATTTCACTCTTAAGGAATATTTATATGGTTTTGGTGTGTGTACCGGTGCTCTGGTCAAGGACAAGCTGAATAGCTTTTCCACTGTCTAGTTGGCGGATGTGAGACTCTGAATAAGCGGCTTTGAAATCCTCGGCGAATGTCATGGGCCGGGCGGAAATTTGGATGAACATTAGTATGAAAAGGGTGAGAATGCAAAGAAAAGGAGTTTCATGAAAATGTGAGAAATATTTCTTAGCCATGTGACTTTGAATCCAAAAGAAATGTGTGGTTTTTTTCTCTTGTGAGTTTGATTTTGTGTTTATATATACAAAAAAAAAATTTTTTTTTTTTTTTTTGGCAATGGGAATTGAGGATTTAGGAGGGTGACGTGGACCGGTAGTCGGTAGCTTCTAAGACAAGGAGACATCGTTTAGCTTTCCACACAGCTAATTGCGAGCAGTCTCTTGGCCTACCAATTTATTAAACTGTTCATTTATATCCAAAGAATTACCTAAATCTTATGCCAATTTATAAATATAAGGACGTGAATGGTTGACATGTTATATTCATATTGCAATCTACAATATTAATCTGTTAAATTTATTCATATCTATAGTTTAATATTCAGACTACACCGCTTATTATGTTCTGATTGTACTACCTTTTTTTCAATCGATTGCATACTCCATATATATGATCGTTAAATTATTTAAAACTTTTTGTGAAAATTTTAATCTATCTAAAAGTAGAACGTACATGGTAAAGAAGAAAGGACTATCAATCATCATATGATCATGTAATAGGTCTTCTTAAAATGAATGTAAAACGTGCAAGTAAAAAACATTAAATGTTTCCAGTTCTTGTTTAACAGAAGAAACATTGCGAAGAAATATTAGGCAAGAAATGTATATGAATGTGTGGTTTATAAACTTGAAAGAATATAATGTCTCAATAGAAGGATGGTTGTGGTTCAAAACATAACCTATGGTTCTAATTATTTTGGCGTAGAGAATTTATAATATGAGGTTTTGTATCCATTGATGTCTCCCATGGGCCACCTATATAGCCTACTAAATACTTGGTTCTATCCAAATTTGAATACACACATATATATATATATATATATATATATATATATATTTCGGATCATATTTGAGTTTGTAACAAAGTTAAGTCGAGCGTAGATCTAAAAAACTGCTGGTGAGGTCTATTTCGACTCTACCCTCAAGGGAAGAGAACATTAAATAGTATAGGTCCGTATAGTCGTGATGTTTAACGAAATAATCAATATACATTTGCTGTCCTCTTTAACTTCAATTTCATTTCATGTTTTGTTACTTCTAAACCTAGTGAGTCGCCGACGTTGAAGAGGTGGAAAAAATTCATCAATTTGGGGACGAGAGAAAATAGTAATTATCGGAAAGAACGACGGCAACTAGAAAACAAATTATTAAAGATGAACTTTTGTTTCATAAAGTGATTAAATCAAAAAAATATACTCATGTAATAGAAGAAAAAATACATAAAAGACGTTTATGTAAAATGTAATCAACAACATGCATTACCTTAGTATATGGGTAGTAAAAAAAACTCAAAAGGAAGATAAGGATATTCATGTAAAACAGCAAAACTTTGTGTTATTACCTTAGTATGGATAATAAGCTAATAGCTATTAAAGTTCATAACACTTACAAATTAATCATCCAAACGATCACAATCCAAACGAGAAATAAAGTTTTGTTACTGCTCTGCTTTATTACAAAACCACACAAGAAACTCTCACTTGGAATCCCTCTAGCAAGCAATACGGATAAATTACCAACATACCATAGTAAGAACTTAGGATCAGATCATCGTTCATACTCACATCTCAGCATGGCTTCATACCGGCTGCGCACTGATCGGAGTTTCCCTCTCGTCCCGCACAGTTTGAGAAGAACTGATAAATCAGTGTTGAGACCATTGTATGTTCTTGATATCAATACCTTCTTTAACCATTTCATAAAGCGGGCTCATTTCCCTCAACTTCTCAACTTGCTTAACAGTAAGCTCAACCGCTCTATCGATCTCTTCCTCTGTGGTAAACCTACCAATCCCAAACCTAATCGAAGTGTGAGCCATGTCCTCATCCACACCCAAAGCTCTCAACACATAAGAAGGCTCCAAACTAGCACTAGTACAAGCACTTCCGCTAGACACTGCAACTTCCTTCAACCCCATCAACAAACTCTCTCCTTCAACATAAGCAAACGACAAATTCAGATTCCCTGCATATCGATTCTCCATCGAACCATTCACCACAACTCCATCAAGCTTCTCTCTAATCCCATTGAGTAACCTCTCCTGTAAACCCTTAATCCATTTCTCATCATACTCCATCTCCTTCATGGCTATGTCACAAGCAGTCCCAAACCCAACAATCTGGTGCGTAGGCAACGTGCCACTACGTTGTCCCCTCTCTTGACCTCCACCATTAATCAACGGCTCAAGCCGGATCTTCGGCCTCCTTCTCTCATACAAAGCACCAACACCTTTAGGTCCATAGATCTTATGAGCACTCATAGACATCACACTAACGTTCCATTTGTCAACATCAACAGGTATCTTCCCAATAGCTTGAGCAGCATCAGTATGAAATGGAATCTTATGCTCTTTACAAATCCTACCAATCTCCTCCATAGGTTGAACCACACCAATCTCATTGTTCACAGCCATAATAGAAACTAGCCCTGTGTCAGGTCTAATAGCTTCTCTAAGCATCTCTAAATCAACTAATCCATCAGTTTTCACAGGCAAGTAAGTAATCTCAAATCCTTCTTGCTGCAAATGCCTACAAGAATCAAGCACACACTTGTGCTCAGTCTGTGTAGTTATAACATGTTTCTTCTTGTAAAAATGCATCACTCCTTTCACCGCATGATTATTCGCCTCCGTCGCACCGGACATGAATATAATCTCCTTCGGTGAAGCTCCGATCAATTTCGCGACCTGGATTCGTGCAACCTCGATTGCGTTCTCAGCTTCCCAACCGTAAAGATGCGTTCGCGAGTGAGGATTCCCGTAATTATGCAGCAGATACGGAGCCATGGCGTCGTAAACCCTAGGATCAACCGGAGTAGTTGATTGCATATCTAAATAGAGAGGCCTACCTGAAATTCGAACTCCTTTCATCATAATCGATTCATCCGCGTACGAATCCACTGCCGTCGCGGTGGAAGTAATAGCGGCGGCGGCGGCGGCGGTCGATAAGTGGTGACGCCGTGAAACAACGCTGTGTGGTTTGGTTAAAGCTCGGCGGATCGTGGAAGAGATAACCTTAGAGGCCATTGATTCTAAACGTCGGCTTGTGTTTTTTCGAATTTTCTCTAGTTGATTGATTCTCTTTGATTGCTTCGGTGTTGAAGAAGAAGAAGCTGAGGTTAAGAGAAAATGATAGCGTCACTGGCGGTTTCGTGACAGAGGCGACGTGGTCGTCTCTCAAACCCTAAATCGAAGACAGTGAAAGTATCAAGGCTTATGCGAAACAGGCCTTTTAATATATAATGGGCCTCTGGTAACTGCCCAATAAATATAGGCGGAATATTTAGCGTTAGGCCTTCTTTTTTCAAGTCCATGGGCTATATCGTCTAACCTTATCCACTAAAATGGTCCAAAACAGAAGCACCGAAATTATATGTATATCGTTTCTAATGGTTTTTCTTAATTTACTTTTGTTAAAGTTCTATTGTTGTTTTTACATTAAAATCTTACAAGTTTATGAAATTGTAGTTTAATTAGCAATGTGACAAATTAGATGTAAGAAAAACAACATTGTGAGAAATTGCTACAGATATATAGTGGTATAGAAAATCGGTTGCTTTGCAATTTGGAGTAGTTACGCAAAAACACTTGGTTCAAAATAAATCACTGATTGTTTTCATTTTTGAGATTTTTAATTAGTTTTCTAAAAGTCCAAACTTAATTTAAAGGAAAATCCAACCAATAAATAATAAGCAACAATCCTAGTCGGATTTTGTACATAGGACCGGCCTAATAAAGCCTGTGATTATACTTAGACGAAGAACGGCACCGTATCACTCTAGTGACTTCTTCTCTTTGAGCAGCTCTACTACTTTCCTCATGGTCGGCCTGTTAATAGGAAACGACGACGTACAAAGCAATGCAACGTCAAGAACTTTCTCTATCTCTTCGTACTCCCCCGTCGAAAGTTCCATCTTTGGATCAACAAGCTTGCTAAGATCTCGATAATTCCCACGTGAATCTCGATTCATGGCTTCGTTTTCTGGTGATGGAGAAGAGTAACATAAAGCTGCTTCCATTGCAAACTTAACAATGTCCTTATTCTCCCCAAAAGACGAATCATTCGGTCTTTTTCCGGTAATCAATTCGAGTAAAACCACTCCAAAGCTATAAACGTCGGTCTTCTCATTCACTTTTGACGTATAACCATATTCTGCAACCACAAAACAACAATATAAATTTCAAATAATTAATGTAAAAAAAAAGAAAGACAAAACTAGTTTAGAGTTCTGACCTGGAGCAATGTAGCCGTAGGATCCAGCAACGCAAGACATCGAATAAACATCGGCGACATCATCATTGTCTTCTCTCTTCAATGGTTTAGCTAAACCGAAATCGGCGACACGTGGCTTCATCTCATGGTCCAACAATATATTATTGCTTTTGACGTCACGGTGAACAATCGGCGGAACGGAGTCATGATGTAGATAAGCAAGTCCTTGAGCAGCACCAACCGCGATCGAAAATCGTGTCGTCCAATCAAGTCGAGAAACGGCATGATGTTCTTTCTCCGAATGCAAAACGTCACCCAAACTTCCGTTTTCCATGAATTCGTACACTAAGAACCGAAACTTCTCACCGTTGCAGCACATAAGAAGCTTCACGATATTTCCATGTCTGATACGACCTAGTATCTCCATCTCGGATCTGAAAACGGATTCGGATTCCGATTTCTGACCTGATCCTCCCAAGAGTTTCTTCACCGCGAGCGTTTGACCAGATTTGAGTTTTACCCTGTAAACCAAACCTGACCCGCCCGACCCGATTATGTTATCTTCTGTTAATTGCGGGTATATGTCATCCGCCGTGAACCCGATCCGCTGGAAAATGGTTATGTTGTTGGTCCGTTTCGGTTTTATATGAAATAACGGTTTCGTTTTGATGAATAGCCAAACCAAAGCTCCGGTTAGTGCAACAATGCAGATGATGGAGATCGCGAGGATGTACCGGGTACCCAGTTTGGATCGACAAGGTCGAATCGGATCCAAATCCGGGGCACAGAGATTCGGGTTACCCAAGAAACTGGGTCGAAAAATATCTTGTTGAAATCCAGAGGGGATCTTACCGTACAGATTGTTATCGGAGACATTGAATTGATTAAGCTTCAGCTTCAAAAGCTCCAACGGAATCTCACCGGTGAGTTGGTTGTTGGAGAGATCCAGATAGTTTAAAACCGGTAAATCACCGAGTTCCGGTGGTATTCCGCCGCGTAAACGGTTATTGGCGAGATTTAACTCGGTCAACTGGGTGCACGAACTCACTGAACTCGGAATCTCGCCGTCTAGCATGTTCTCCTGCATATCCACTCTTTCTAGGTTCTTCAAACGGTTAATGCAAAACGGGAGAGATCCTGAGAAACGGTTACGGCTAAGATCCATGACTCTGAGGTCTCGGAGATTACATATTTTGGCGGGAATCACACCGGAGAAGTTGTTACGGGAGATTTCGAGCTGACTAAGATGACGAGCATTGGATATCGATGGAGGAATCGAACCTTGTAATTGATTGTTGGATAGCTCGAGACGAGTGAGAGCAAGTTCCCAAAACTTAACCGGGACTTCGCCGGAGAGTTTGTTATCCGCCATACGGATGTAATTAATCGAATGACATTCGCCGTAAGATTCCGGAATTTCGCCGCGTAATTTATTGCTGAAAATGATTATCTGTTGAAGTTTTTTCTTGTAGCAGAGAAACGGTGGCAATTCGCCGGAGAATTTGTTCGTCGAGACATCGAATTCAGATATACTGGAGAATCTTCCGAAATTCCAAGGTAACGTTCCCGTGAAACTGTTGTTGAAGATCTTGAATACGACGAGATTAGGATTCAATGCTACGATATCTGGTAATTCTCCTGTGAAGAAATTATCGTTGAGATTGAAAGAGATGAGTTGCAGAGCAGCGATCTTTTCCGGCAATTTTCCGGTGAGATTATTCTGCGATACATCGAAATTCCTCAGAGCTGTTAAATTTCCGATACTCTCCGGCAATTTTCCAGATAACTGATTTTCATAGAGCTCAATCTGAAAGATCGATTTGAGTCGTCCGATGCTTTCAGGTATTTCTCCGGTGAGACTATTCGTAGCCAAATCGAGATTCTCTAGCGAACTCAGATTCCCGATCGAGTCCGGAATTCCTCCGACGAGATTCGAGTTTGTTAGCCGAAGATAACTCAGCTTCGTCATGCTCCCAAAGGTCGATGGAATTGGACTAGGATCGAAACTGATGTAAGCGAGTTCGAGACGAGTTAACTCAGTGAGATTACTCAAAAATGCCGGAACGATTCCACTAAGCGAGTTACCATTCAGGTTCAGAACTTGCAGAGCAGTAAATCTCCCGTAACTCCGAGGAATCTCGCCGGTAAATAGGTTTGACTCCAATTCCAGGACACGTAAATTACGAAACTCCGGCGAAAATTCCGGTAAATTCCCGGTGAAATTGTTTCCAGTGAGGATCAGAACCTGAATTCGAGAACAAAGGGAGAGAGGACCAGAATCAATCGTACCGTTGAGAGTGTTTTGTGAAAGATTGATGCTAACGAGAGTACGGATACGACAGAATCCATAAGGAAAACCACCGGAGATTCCATAACCGGAGAGATCTATGGCAGTAACGGTGACGGAACTACCGTTTGTGATGTCGCATGTGATTCCCGTCCAGTTACACGGACTCCGATTATCTCTGGTTAAAATCCAATCTTGCAAATTTCCATCCGGGTCTAAAAGTCGGGTCTTTTTGACCCGGGTCAATATCTCAGCGTCTCTATTGGAAGAAACTTGGAGAAGACATGAAAGAACAATTAGAGAAAGAAACAAGAAGAGAGGAGAAGTTATCATCGTGTTGGGAAGATAGAGAAGTAGAAACACAATGAGTGTGAGAACATGAAATTCATAGAACTGTGATGGGTTTTATTGATGGGGCGGCGAAAGTTAAGTAACGTTTAAAGAGTTTGAGATTGTTTATTTAAAGATGAACGGATTTGAAGGTTTTCCAATAACTCTTCTTCGTTCTTTTGCTTTCTTTTGATTCACATGGGAAGTAAGTTTAGTGTAGTGACAGTTTTTTTTTTCCTAGTGTTTGGAGTCTAGTCTATAAAGAAGTGCAGATAATTTGAAATGGAATCTACAAAACTTTTTTCTTATTTTTTAGTCTTTTAGGCAAATTTGTTGGACCTACCAATAAATAATTAATAGTTAATGTATGGTAAAATCGACTAATCTAGAAAGATCATCTGACCATACTTTGATACAAATATGGTTATTGTTTAAATAATGGGTGGACTGAAATTTTGTCATTTTTAAGAGATTTGATTATTAGGAGTTTAACGGCAAGTTTGTCAAAAAAAAAAAAAAAGAGTGAAGTGCGAGCAAAGCGTGGGTTAAAATGTCCAAGTCTCTTTTTGGACTACAGTTACAAACAAGCAAAGGTGTAGAATGGTAAGTGAGTTTGAAATTTACCTCTCTTTGTGTGTGTGTGTGTGTACATCACAAAAATAGCAAAATGCAGTCTAAAACCAAATTTATGAATTAAAACACGTAAGCATCAGGAGAAATAAAACATATTTTCTTGTACGTATAGTTTTCTCACTAATTATAGTTTTAGTAGTGTCCAAATTTTCAGAGTCAGAGTAAGATTCTACTAAATATGTACATTTCTGGCTTCTATTGTTTGTTTAAAGCTTAGGTTTATATGAATTTAAAATCTTTACGTTTTCCTTTTTCTATGTTTGATATTAAAACGAATATTATTTAAAGAAAACTGCTCCTGAAATTATATTGATGCTTAATTGAACAGCAGTAGCATTGACTTGGGAGGATTGTAATAATGTCCCTTAAATGGATGCATGTAGAACAGAGAATGATAGGTAATGTGTAGACTTTCGTCAACTCCTCTTTAGTCTTAAGTTAGGCGCAGTTAATGTCTAATCTTAAGATTAGTTAGGAGTGAAATTAGACTTTTGAGGTTTGAGGTTTTTACCCTTACATCTTTATATTCTCTCTATCCCCCCTTTTAAGTATATTGTATTTCGTTTTAACTTTTAAACATTAGTTTTCTCATATATATATATATATCACAAAATATTTAAAAGTTATAATTATTTTCTTATAAGTTTTGAACTTATTAAAAACATTGTATAATTATTGCTAACTTTATACAAAAAGTATATGTAAACTATAACTGAACTTATATTTGTAATTAAAATGCCATATCAAGGCCTAATTAAATTGACCAGCGGATTAACCAACCCACCAACTCTCTCATTGTAATTACGATGATCATTGATATTTCTATAGTTTGATGGGCCTTAGGCCAGTGGTATAGTTTGATGGTAAGTGTAAAATTAACTTCGGAATTAAATGGAAGGAACCCAACTTGGGGAGACACTAGAACCACATTTACGTACGACTCATCGGAATTCGAGGCTTCTACTGAGTTAGCATTCAATTATCAATTTATTTAACGGGAAACACTCTCTTTATTTTTGCTTTGGAATATGCAATCGCCGGAAGACTCTACGTCGCCTTGAAGACTATTTTGTCTGATTAAATGTACTTTACTAAAATAAAGAAATCATATAGTGAGTTTATTAAAATGGATGTTGTTTATTAATTATAAGCCCATAACTTTAGAAGATTACTGAACTGCCCCCTTTTGTATTTTTTCTTTGTTTTCTCACTTTGCTATTCACACTCTCCTCCACTTGTGTTGTGTGTCGCTTTTTATGCATGTTAAATCATTTTATGTAATACGCGTGTCTTCTCTTTAACACTACGTTTTTTTTTTTTTTTTTGGATAAAGGTTAACTTTAACACTACGTTGCTCTCAATATTAAACCAAAAAAACGTTACTCTCTATATAATAAAATAATTAAGGTCATGTTTGTTTTATATTTTATTTTGGCTTACTCATGCCTAGTTATTGACGATAATAAACCTCTTAGGTTTATTTTAATATAATAGCCAGCTTAATCTCAGGATGTTCGTAAATTATACGAAAGTAACGGTCGTCGAACACAACAGATTTCTTCTCCTTTGTCGTGAGTCTCGTGACACACTCGATTCTCGTACTTGCGGGAAATTAAGGGTGTTTTCGTCATTATAGCGTGTCTGTTCACGACGCCGCGTTTTTACTTGCTTTGCGCTATTGGGCTTTTTTGTCTTGAAAAGTAAAAGCGCATTCTTATTCTAGTGATATATGGGGCTCGCCAGGGCCCAGTATACTGATTCACCAAGTGATGGATTCTCAATCTCTGATGTTTCAACTTCGTCACATGTTACACAAACCTTTAGTTGAGCTGTTGAGGTTGATAAACCAGATATGTATTGTTCTATCTTTTATTAATGAAAATGAAGTTTGAGTTAAATTGAAAAAAAAAAAAATTTTATGTAGAAGATGAAACAACTTAATTGGCTTATGACTCAAAAAGAACAGACTTGGTTTAGTTTTGATGAAATGAAGTGCAGCAACACCTACTCTTTTTTATGACATGTAATATATTCTTAGAAAAAAAGAAAAAAGGGCAAGATGATGGGCTTGTTAAAAAAATTGGGCTTTTAGGTATTTTGATAACCCTAAAAAGTTAAAAGATCTCAAGATCCTTCAACGGTAAGAAAGCGATTCAATATTTTTGACGCAACATTTTACTGTGACTGGTGTAACGGTAACTGGTGTAACGGTAACATGAAGCCAAATATGCCAGATGTAATAACATTATTCGTTCGTTGTACACAAATTCTCATAGAGACATTCAAGACTTGGCAAAGAATGCTTGTCTGTTCGGTATAGGTACAATTCGATTCCATATCCCCGCCTTAGCTGGACAGTCACGAAAAATATGTATAATAGACTCTACACCACCCTTACACACCGGACAAATATTCGATTCACAAAGATGTCTTCGATATCTCTCCTCGTTAGTCATAATCGCCTGATTCCCCACTAACCAAACGAAGACTCTTACTCTCTTGGGAGCTACCACCCGCCACAGTCGGCCATAAAAGTCCTCTAAGCTCTGCCTTGGTGATTCACTTTTTGTTAACATAGCATAAGCGGACTTGACATATCAGACAATTCATTATTAGGAGTTTGATCATGCCGGTAAAATAAAAGATCATGCACAGATTATATTCCTGTATCTTGTAAATAATGTGACATGTGAACTTTACAGCCAATAACCAAGTGATGGTATCTCAGTAGTGTAGGTCTGAAAATTCGGATGAATCTCTAGATTATAAGGAAAAAAAAAAAAAAAAAAAAACTTTACAGCTAATTTATAAACGAATTAATTTTTAAGAGGTATGTGTTTAAAACTCCAAAGGATCAAAAACATAAGGACCCATTTCCCACTTTGATTTTTAAAAATGTTTGTAAGCAAATAGGAAAATGGGCACTAATCAGTGTCTCGTCTTCTTTTCGTCCTCTCAACGTCACCTCGCTATTATAACTTTATAAATTTAACCATATAATTAGTTTGTGATAATAATTATCTGGTTACAATATATATATATATATATATATATTACAATCATCTCCTGGTTCTTCACTTCTTCTTTAAAAATAAAATGGAAATTTTATTAGTTATAGCAAAATGAAAATATTGCAAGCATAATATATAAATACATTATTACTATTGAAATTTGTTAGAATCACACATCGGATGTATAAAATGATTACCACTAGTATATAAGGGATATTTGGTCAGTTGACTCATTGTTAATTGGTTTTAAATTAGAATATCATAAAACTTAACATAGTATCAAAGTCTCGTTTGTTGATAAAAAAAAACTTATTATCAGTCCTAAATTAAGTGTGTGTGTTAAATACTATTTCGCAACTCATCTCTAAAAATATTATGAAAGTTAGCTAAATATTTGTATCATTGCAAAAGTTAATAATGATCAAAGTTTCTTATGTAATATTATCATCAAAGACACCAAAGCAATATTGAAGTTCAATTTGTTTAGATATTTTTTTGTTTTGAGATTTAACATGAAATGTAAGTGTGACTTTGTTTCATTTTTATTGTTACAACAACGTGCAGTATATACATTTAAATATGAATGTTGATATATTAGCACAAATTAAACCACTATACGAATGATTGATTTGTCTCATTCGCATTTGTCTTCAAAGATCTTTTGTATAGAGTAAAATTTTAAATTAAATGGATAAATGTGTGAAAGTATTACGAAATTGAAGACGAATCTCTACCTAACATTACTATGCGAAATGACAAATATATACATGGAGAGATCTCGACCTTACGTACCATGAATCAACTTCATCTACTAACTATTTACGTCCTTTATTTTACTTAGTTTAGTCACATGTCACGGAAAAACAATCGGTCATTACATTGACGTATGAAGTCACTGCATTTCAAGTTTCAACTCCACTAATCATATCCCTGTACCAATTATATTACAGTTACAGCAACTGAAGAAGAACAAACATATAAACGATTGTAATTATTTCATATATTTTTTTTACCACACGAATTATGTCAGAAGCAACCGTAGAGTTTGAAACCTCATAAATTCTGCTTTCTGTCATTAAAATATGTTTTGATTTACAATAATTAAAACGGATGAGTGAGTGAGATTTGGGCCAACAGAACACTCACTTGTACATGAGTCGTAAAAGGTAAGGCCAATATAATTATCATCTTACATAATTAGGCACTTTCGTATATTATTATATAGTGCAAGTGATAGTGGCATTTCGCATATCAAATCAACAGATAATTTAAACTGTTTCTTTTTAAAATTTGTTATTGTAATTTACCTTCGTGTAAGGATTCTCTTAGCTACTACGAGGGATGGGACATAACTCTGTCGGGGAAAACAATGAAACCAAGAAAAGACAAAACTGACCCATTCAATACAGTTGCACTCCTTTCTCTTTTTCTACGTGTCTCTGTCTTATCACAATCATATATTCCACGTGGCATTTTCATCTATTAAACTTACCAAAGGTTTGATGATATTCATACGCTGCTATAGAAGAACTGATAGGCCTATATATAGCGTAGACACAGAGTAAACGGGATTAGAAAATTGGAGTCTTATTTTCAGTGCTTGTGTGTTGTCACGAAGGAAATTTGTTTGAGATAAGAAAGTTTCCAATTTAATAGTTTTGTTTTATTGTCCGGAAATTACGCATAATATGAGAATATAAAGCTGATATGAAAAGACATCAACTATTTTTCTTCCCTTTTATTTTCACCTTTGTGATACATCGAACATGAATATTCCATGGACTCGTAGTAAAAAGGAAATAGTTGTTACGTGATAAAATCGTGATCGCACACGCAATTCATGTGTGTATCAAGGAAACAATCATACAGTTATTTAACTCTGAATTTTAAAAACATATATAAGAAAACCTTGTAACAAAAAAAAAAAACTATGAGATTTAATTTTTAATACAAGCCGTGATAATCCATATGAAGCTATCAATAAACCTTCAATTAGGCAATTACGTCTAAAATGTGAACAAACATGAAGGTAGCTACAATGTTTGTCTGTTTGACCCAAACGTTCTCATATAAAAACCTAGACGAACTATAAGAACTACAATCATCATTGGAATCTATGTACAACCAAATGAAACCTAAATAAATGTAAGTTGGGTGTGGCTTACATTTATGAGTGAGAAATCATAAATGCTAACATAGACTAGAAATTGCGTCATGAGAAGGGAAAAGAGTTAGACAGAGAGATCTCATCAAAATCATTAAAGACTTTTAGACTTCGTATATATTTTGCATGTGGGATAAAATATTGTGAGTGTGAGAGGTTTCACTTTCTTACCTTCGCATAATAACTCAAAACCAATCATTATCTTCCTACCACATTTATACCTTTGATTATTTGATACCTCCGACTTTATCCACATGCTTTCTTCTCTTTTTTATAATTCTTCCAAGTTACTACAATGTTCATGATCGACTGAGAAAAAAATCCTTAATTAATTTTCATCCCAAAAGGAAAAAAAGGTTACAATGTTCACACAACCCGCTAACCGCAGTCGCAGATATAACCACTCTTAACACATATATACATGCATGTACTATTAAGGGCGGATGTGGAGAATAAATTTATGGGGAGTATAACTAAAATTGATTTAAGAAATAGGATTGGAATTGCAAATAACAAGAAAGGCATTATGAAAATATTATGAATTTACATGCAATTTTTCAAATTTACCCGGGTCAGCTGCCCCCTCTTAGACCAAGTAGGCCCGCCCCTGTGTTATGTACTATGTATAGTTGCATATTATATGTATAGTAGAACCTATATAAATTAACACTCGATAAATTAATAAACACTATAAATTAATAAAATTTGATGGTTTTAAATTGGATCAGTGTAAAAATAAATAAAATTCGATAAGATAATAAGATAATAATTTTTTTAGAATTTCTATGTAAATATATGGTCTCATTAATAACATAAATTAATAATCATGTAAATTTTCATATATATATATATAAAGATAATATAATTTTGTTTTTATGAATTTATGTTAAAACTCATAAATAACTTTTCTTATATAAGAAAATATTGTGTTGTATTTTAAACTATCTTATTGTTATAATATAAATACATTTTTCATAAAATAAAATAAACTTTTCTATAAATTTTTAAATTATAAATATGCATAATTTTTATTTCCATAGTCGTATAGATTGTTTAAATACAACAATTAAGGTTACTAATCATAAATTTAAAATCATGTCAACTGTTTATATAAGTGAATTCATCTTTAATCTTTGTTATTTATTATCAAAATAATTTAATTTTATTTTAAATTTTAAACTTTCAAGTCTAAAACTATTAAAATTTATAACATCCAATACAATAATTTAATTTAGATATAATTTATTGATTTTTAATTTTTGACCAAAAATCTCTATAAATTAATATCACTATAAATTAATAAAATATCATGGTTCCAATTTTATTAATTTATAGAGGTTTTACTGTATATGAATATATATATATATACATATATATATAATTTTCAAAACCAACACATAAATCTCATGTGAATATATAACTAGATTAAACGACTTTGTAATGATTTAAAAGAAAACCAAGAAAAAAATAGACAACAATTGTTAGTATATATCCCTTTTTAGTATGCAAGGTTGTAAATGAAAAAACGATGCGAGCATTCAATTTCTCAGAAATCTGGATTGGTTGGATAATGGAAACAGTTAGAATGGTCAAATACTCAGTTTTAATCAATGGTAACCCTCAATGTTATATTATTCTCCAAAGAGGCTTGAGACAAAGTGAACCCCTTTCATCTTATCTGTGTATCGTTTGTGCTGACATAATGAATCATTTATTAGATGTAACAGTCATTTATTGGATGTAAATGCCCGCAAAGAAAAAATAAAAAGAATCAAAATCGGTAAAGGTGTACTTCGCATTACACATCTTTTGTTCGCTGATGAATCCTTATTTTTTTGTCAAGCTAACAGCACAAATTGTATGGCCATTAAAGAAATCTTTAGAGTTTATGAAATATGTTCAGATCAAATGATTAACCAAGAAAAATCTTTCATTACATTTGGATCTCGAATATACGGACAAACTCAAGAACGACTTAAACAAGTCTTAGGCATAAATAATCATGGCGGTGGGAGAAAATATCTTGGACTACCCGAATAATTTAGACGAAAAAACTGAAATGTTTAACTATAACATTGAAAGAGTTCGACAACACACTTTAACTTGGAGTGCCACGTATTTATCTCCAGCGGGCAAAGAAATATTACTAAAATCAGTAGCTCTTGCAATGTCTGTTTGTTCAATGTCAAGTTTTAAACTACCTAGTTAAGAAATTTCAGAAATAGAGAATATTATGTTACAATTTTGGTGGGAGAAAGATGAACACAAACGTGAAATATTTTGGGTGGCATGAAAAAAACTACAATTATCGAAAAAAATGGAGGCCTCGGTTTTAGAAATTTAGAACAATTTAATGATATTTTTTTAGCCAAACAAGCATAAAGACTGTTAAAACATCAAGATAGTCTTTTTGCTAGAATATATAAAGCACGTTATTTTAAAGATGACCATACTTTTAAGGCAAAATCACATCAATACCAATCTTATAGTTGGTCATCTATTCTAGTCGTAATATATCTATTAAAAAGAGGATGCCATAATATCATTGGAAATGGGAAATCTACAGGAGTTTATAAAGATGCATGGTTACCAACGGACCCACCTAAACCAGCATCCCATGTTTCTCATCAAACCAAGCTATTAGTCTGTGATTTGTTCAAATATTCAGGAAGTTACAGGTCATGGAATGAAGAGGCCTTTGATGCAGCGTTAACCGATGAAGATAAACAGTATGCACAACGACTTTACTTGGCTCAGAAGCAAGAGGAAGATTTGATTGTGTGGACTATATACCTCAGTGGCAATTACTCAGTCAAAATAGGGTACTGGTCATGTTTGAAGGTGATTGTCAAAACTTAGTTAAAACACTCGAAGATCACCATGAAGAAATTTCAATCACAAACCTCTGCAAAGATATTAAGACTTGGGGAAGAAAGTTCGAAGATATACCTTTTACTCACGTATCGCGAAATAACAACGAAGCAGCACATTTATTAGCTACACATGGACCTCCAAAAGATGTTTTCTTTTCAAACTGTACTTATCCTCCAACTTGGTTAACAAATATGTTGTATAGTGATTTTACTTGTGCTCGTTAATAAATATAATTATTTGCCAAAAAAAAACTAAATACACCTATTTTTTTTAATCAGATTATTTTAAGTTAACGAAATGATGGTAATTTTTATCATATTGTTGATCGAGATCAAAAAATCAATTTTTGGTAGATGCAGTTTTCGTTTTGTTAATGCTGATGTGCATAAGAGATTAATCTGAATTTTGTTTCACAATTTTGGTAACAAACATTTACGATGGGTCTTAATAAAGTTAAATCCCAAAAATCAATAAATAAGACGTTCGTTCATAGCAGTTGCAGATGCGTGACGCTACAGCAACATGCAAGAGTATTCACATTATACATTCATAATATTTAACACATAATTCACAAATTTCAAGACAAAATTTAAAATTCTGAAAATTATCATTTTCCCTCAAAAAACCCAACTGTACATCTTCATTCATACAAAATTACTACAAACTAAAAATAGAGCCGAATTCCGATAAAAGCCGAGGAAAATGAAACACACTTAAAAAGAGTTAAACAATACTAAACCGTACCGAAGCACAAAACCAGACTAAAGGGATAACAACCAAATCTCATTACTAAAACCATTTTGAAAAGGACAAATTTACCCTTATACCGGAAACCCTAAATTTTACCACCGGGAATCGGAAAAACTCTCAGAGATTAAGTAGATCCGGCGTACCTTGACCACCGGACTTCGGCGAAAGCTCAACATCCGTCGCCGGCTGATCCTTTGACGGGGGCAACTTCGGAATCTCGGTGAGAATCTGAACGACTTCTCTCATCGTCGGTCTCTCAACGGCTTGTTCTTCGACACAGAGCATCGCCACGTAGAAGACATGCGTCACTTCGTGAATCGGAATCGAAGAAAGTCTCGGATCTAACACTTTCAGAACCGATTCTTTATTCGAATCAGTCATTTTACGAACCCATTGCACAATATCAACACCGTCTCCAAATTCTCCGACGGGTTTTCTTCCGGTGACAAGTTCTAAAAGAACCACACCGAAACTATACACATCGCTCTTCTCATCTACCTTCAACGTATACGCATATTCTACACAACAACAACAACAAACACAGAACAATTGTAAAAACAGAACAAGAGATTATAAAGTTCGAATTTTTTTCAAGTTTTTAAACCAGAGCAAGATATTGTAAAGTTAGAAACTTTTTTTCTTGTTACCTGGAGCTATGTAGCCATAAGAGCCAGCGATTGCAGACATACATTCAGAAGTACCAGATTCTTGAAGGAATTTAGCAAGACCAAAGTCAGCAACATGAGCTTCAAAGTTTGAATCGAGGAGGATGTTGTTTGATTTGACATCTCTGTGAACAATCAATGGAGAACAATCGTGATGAAGATAACAAAGTCCTTTGGCAGCTTCAAGAGCTATCTTGTAACGTGTGTCCCAATGCAAGTGTCCTCCTTTCTTACCGTGAAGCACTTCACCGAGACTACCATTAGGCATGTACTCATAGACAAGTAGATTCGTCTCGTGGTTAGAGCAAAAACCAAGAAGTCTCACGATGTGTCTGTGTCTTATCCTTCCTAAGGTTTGAATCTCTGCATTGAATCCGTGATCGTGTGAAGATCCACGAGACATTGCAGCGAGTCTTTTGACAGCGACTTGATCACCGTTAGGCATCACGCCTTTATAGACAATACCAGCTCCTCCTTTGCCTATAATGTTGTCTTCTTTGAGAGAATCCAAAACATCGTCACATGTGAAGTCTAGTCTTTGGAAAGCTGTTAATCTCCAAGCTCGTGAGTCGCTCGCCTTTTTCAAAGATCTAGCTTTGGTTATAGCTGCGACCGCGAATGCAATCGAACAAACAAGTAGTCCAAGGACGAGCAATAGCTTCATAGAAGCTGATAAAGGTCCTTTACTATGACTCTGGTGAGCTCCTTTAGCAACACCGTCTTTACAAGGACCGAGATAAGGACCACAGAGATCAGGATTGCCTAAGAATGATGTGTAGTTGAAGTAACTGAATTGTCCGGTTCCCGGAACTAAACCGGAGAGATTGTTGTAAGAGAAATCAAGTGATGTTAAGCTCTGCATTGACGAGATCGGAGCAGGGATTGATCCGACGAGATGGTTTCTAGACAGATTCAAGTAATCCAATATCTTCATACCAGTGATCTCGTTTGGGATTTCACCGGAGAGCTCGTTTCGGCTTAGATCGACAAAAGTTAAGAGCTTGCAATGGCTGATCTCAGGAGCTATTCGACCGGAGAACAAGTTGTGGCTGAAATCAATCTTTGATAGTTGCTGTAGCTTCCCTACTTCTGAAGGAATCGGACCTTCGAACTTGTTACCGTCGAGGAGAAGTTTCTGAATGCCGGTGAAATTTCCGATCGCCGGTGGTAATGGACCTGAGAGCTGGTTGTTTGATAAACTGATCTGACCTAGATTGACGGAGACACCTCCAGCGACTGGTAATTCGCCGGTGAGATAATTATCTTGGAGCTCCACTTGGGTTAATTTGGATAACCCGAATAGTCCTTTAGGGATTGACCCGTTTAGGAAATTCTCGCCCATTCGGATCCGGGTCAAGGACTCACATTTGCCAAGAGAATCAGGGATTGAACCAAAGAGGAAGTTTCCAAGAGTGATTAAAGTTTCCAACTTGTTACCGGAGCACATGTTCGGCGGTAAAGTTCCGGTGAGTTTGTTTGAAGAGAGATCGACGAGATTGAGTTTACCGTTTTCCCCCAATTTCTGCGGGATGCTTCCGGTGAAATTATTTTCCCAAAGCTGTAACACTTCAAGCTCCGGCAAGCCCCCGATAAACTCCGGAATCTCGCCGTGAAGTTTGTTTCTGAAGAGATTCAAAAGCGTGAGATTCTTCAGCTCTGCGAAACTCGCTGGAATCTCTCCGGTGAACATGTTGTTAGACAAATCCATTGATTTCAAACTCGAAAGTGTTCCTAGCTCCCAAGTTAACGGACCGGAGAATACATTCACTTGCAAGAAAAGTGTATCGAGTTTCTGAAGCTTCCCGATCTCCGGCGGAATCTCACCGGTTAATCCACAATTTGCGGCGTCGAATCGGACTAGCTCTGATAAATTTCCGATCTCCGGAGGTAGACCGTCTTCAAAAGCGTTGTAGTAGCCGATGTAGAGTTCCCGGAGAGTCGTTAAGTTACCGATCTCCGGAGGGATTTTCCCCACGAGCTCGTTGCCGGAAACTGCTAAGTACTCGATAACTGGCCAGCTTCCGTAAGACGCCGGAAACGTACCGGCGAAGTAGTTACCGCCGAGATGAAGATGCCGGAGCTGAGTCAGATTGGTGACGGAAAGAGGTAAATCTCCGGTCAAATTGTTGTTATAAACATCAAGAACACGGAGATTCAATAATCCAGATGAAATCTCATCTGGAAATGAACCGTTGAAGACATTGTTGGAGAGATTAAGGTGGCGAAGACCGGAGAGATTCGAGATCTCCGGCGGGATTGGACCGGAGATTTGATTTTCAGCAAGTGAGAGATTCTGAAGAAGACGTAAATGAGAAACGTCTGGAGAAAGAGTACCGGAGAGGTTGAGACCAGAGAGATCAAGAGAGGTCACGTGACGGCGAGAAATGTCGCACGTGACACCAGTCCATGTACAGAAGCTTGTTGAGACTTTCCATGAAGAAAGAGGCGAGTTTTTGCCATCATCTCCGGCGCCGGTGAGAGAGGATTTAAGTGAGAGAAGGGCACGGAACTCGGAGATTGGTCGGCTTGTAGTGAAAGAATGAGAAATGTGGAGGAGAAATAGAAGAAGAAGAAGAAGTTTCATTGTTTCTCTCTATATCTCTCTCTTCTCTGTGAGAGATTAGGTTGTGAGTGTGGAGAAGGTAAGTGAAGAAGAAGAAGATGAGGAAGGCGTGAATTTATTTTACATTCGATATTACTTTATTTTTGAAAATTCTTTGTTTATTTTTGTAACCGAGGGTGTACAATAGAGGACGAGAGCTGCCACGTCAGATTTGTGATTTTTATCACATTACTCTCGTTTCAAAAGTAAAAAAAGTTAAACACAAATTATACAAATCAATATATACAAGTGCAAATTTTATACAATAGTGAAATAATAGACCGCAAACAAAATAAAGTAAAAAATAAATTGTATTTTAATCTAGCGATTTCACTGATAATAATGTATTTTTGGTAATTTATAATTAATCTAACATGTAACCTAAAGATTTGCAAATAATTCAGATTCCAACTATTATGCTTTGAGTCTTTGACTAAAATACGATGTATTTCTTTGTACGATGGAGAATATACTATTATTAGAGAAGGTTCATTTATTTTATTTTGGAGCCATGTTGTTCTTGAAACATTTGAAAGGTGATGTTCTCAAGTCTTGACAAAAATCCTACAATTTCTCATTTCATCCGGCTAAATATTTTTATATGTTTTCTAATAATCACCTGTTTTACTATATTAAATACGCACATGTTTAACTGTAATTGGTAATGTATGTAAACACAGTAATTACTTCACCTTCGTTTTTTACAGCTAGCCACACACAACCATCCAAACAAAATGAGTAAAAAGAGTAACTAAAATCCCTCATAAAATACAAAAAAGGTCAGGTCATATTCTTAAACCTATAGTTTTTTTCGGAACGCGACAAAAGCTAAAAAGAGATCGCTATCGGTAAACAAATCCCATAACTTAATGGTGCTTTAAAGTGAAAAACCCAATAATCATACAAATTAACGGTCCAGATCAATCCAAGCGCATCCAATGGTGAGTCAAAAGGTTTACCGTTGTAGGACCCGCCTTTTAAAAGACCGGGTTTATAGTAATTGGGCCGTAAATTTTGGGCCCATGTGTCCGTAAATTAAATAGTATGTTTTTTTTTGTTGTAATTGTGCCTTTTTGGATTAACAATGGATCGTATTTTAGTTGATTTGGTAAAGAAAAAAAAATTGCAGTAGGTTTAGCTATATCGTTTTTTTCCTCCTCGTAATAGCTATATCGAAATTAGATCATGTAGCAAAATTAATCTCTACAAATATTATTATTATGTTTTTGGAAAAAAGAGGAGCAAAAATATGTTGAGACAATGAGAAGAGGAAAAGATGAAAATTACATTATACAAAAAAAGAAAATTACAAAAGCTCCAAAGTGTAAGAAAAAGAAAGGAGAATGCAAATGATTGATAATTATTAAAAAAAAAAAAGTAATAATTTTGCTTTGTAGTAGGAAATTTAACCGAAAGTTTTGGTCAATTATTGGTTTGACTGAAAGTAAAATACATTCTTGACCATGGAACATCTACGTAATTACATGATTGCCACAAATTGAATTGACTGCTCGTTACGTTGCGAGGAAATGGCCAAATCACCCTTCGAGTCCAAACCAGCAGAAATTGTCGGTTTTGTGAATACGAAATGACGACAACACCCTCTATTCGTTGTCATTAATATAGCCGTCTGAAGAGGAGAGACTAGGGGCACGATCGTAATTGTAAGTGTGAAGGGTGAGACAGTAGTCCAGCTAGTTAGGTTTACTTTGCCAGTTGCTACAGTTCACTGTCACTGATGATCTATCTATAATGATTTCTGCATTCTCGTTTCAACATTCTAAATATTTAAATACTAGTCTCAAATTAATACTACTTCATGTAAAATGAACAGCTATTTAAATATGGATTCCAACGTATTCTTCTGTAATTTTCTTTTTTAGACTTGGATAGGGAGAAATGAGAATAATGAATTCTTTTTTTTTTGCATTGTCATATCAAACGTCAATAGATTTATAAAATAAACCTCAATTAACAACAAAAATTAGGAAAATTATTGAGCTAAAACTGTAGTGTTATTTGCTATATGATATCGTAAGCACGTGTGAAGGGAACTTTATGAAAGTAATGGGAAGTAGGTGCTTAAGGAGATTCGTTTATTGATTTCACATTTCTTTCTTACTTACTCTCTTCCCTATTTCCAAAACTTAAAAAAAATAATCTGCCTTGAAAATTGAAAGTTAAGAAAATAGAAAAATAAATAGAGATGAAGCATCATGAGGAAGCATTGGGTTAAGAGTTAAAAGAGAGAAGAATCCAAAGCCAAAAGCAAAGTTATTACCGTGGAATCACGTTCTATCCATTAACAAAGCTTTTGTTTATTTTTGGTTTTGTTTATTCTCTACCGCATCGTCTCGTGTTGTGTTCCTTTTTGTCTCCTTAAATGCACATCTCTATAAGGATTTCTTATTACCAACACAATCTTGTTTCAAATCTTTACTCACCAAAAAGATAATTATGACTAGTAACATACGTAGATGAATGGAATGATTATACCACTTTCATAGTTAATATTTTTTTTGTCAATCAAGAGGGTAATACCACATTCATAGGTATTTTATTTAGATTATATTCTAGTTATGTGAAATCTATTTATAAAGATAAAAAAAATATTGATTTTTATTTCATGTATTTTTTCTTGTTTCAATCGTTTGAACAAAGAGTAAACGGAAAGAATAAAAGCTCAACAACCATAGTTGATTTTAGCAAATTTAGGAATTTGAGAGTTTATTATATTAGGAAAGACTGAAGCATAAAGTTAAGAATTAGGCAGTGATATGTTTTGCTTGTTTTGAAATCATGTAATAATAGAGAGAACATGCTATGAAAGCGACGCATGATATAGAAGAAAAAAAACCAAGGCAAAGTCTCAACACAAAGTCATCTTTTTTTCCTTTTGGTTTTGAAATTGATATTAGAAAAAGAAAGTTCTTTTTATCTTCAATTTTTCCAGTGGTCCATTTGAAAGGTGAAACACGACACAATTAAAGTGAAAATGGGACCATAAAATTGTCATCTTCACATCACCACTCTGTTTCTGAGTCCGACCATCACGGACATAAATAAACATGGTCCAATGACAATATCCCCGTAACTTCTCTCTACGAGCTACGTTGTAATATAACCGTATTTTTAACTCACAAATACTTGAAAATGTGTTTTGTATTGTGAAAACAGAGAGAACCAGAGTGAAAACATTTTCTGTTGGATTTAGTCACACATAATGGTGTCAGATTGAGCAATACATGTTAAACATGTTCTGAATATTTCAAGTCCTCTTCCATTTGCAGAATTTAGTTGAAACTAATGGTGTCAGATTAAGTTTGTCCTGTTTTACAAGTGTCTCACACTTTCTACATCACTAGACAACTAATAAAAGCTAAAATCAATCAAAACAGAATTACATTACATAAACAAGAACAGGATGATACTCCATTTGATCATTGATGAATGTACCTCTCTATATGGATGGGTTCTAAAAAAGAGTTTTTGTTGCTGTTCATTCTTTTTTCTGTGTCCAAATCCTTATCGATTTGTCGAGTGAGCCTGATGCAATCAAGTTCTCGGTTGGGTGGGATGCCACGCTTGTGACAGTTTCGGTATGACCTTCTAGTTTCTGAAGCATTTTCCTGGAATTCAAGTCCCACATGTATACACAGTTGTCCTCGGATCCGCTAATGCAGAGGAAATGCAGTATTGGGAGTTTGTGTGTCCAGTGTATGTTTTGATGAATTTAGCTGTAGAAAGGTTCCACAACCTCTATATATTGAACATCAAAGAGAGATTAGCAAATGATCTTAAAAATTCGATGAAATCAAGGAAGCCAAAAACACAATTCTAACAATCTAAGGTTTATAAACATGTTTTACATTAATCTCAAATACCCAAAAGAAGTATCTTTTTAAGCTAAGCTAAACTTCTAAGTATTGACCCAAAATTAAACCATTGATGGGTTCTGCTACAGCTAACAAACTTTCTAGTAACAGAAAAACAATTCCTTCCAAATATCGTTTTGATTCGATTCTCCTACATAAGAATTCAACAACAAGCAAAGCAGAATCGAAAATAACTTAGAAATCCTCAACATCGTCATCACATTGTAAAAGGTCGAGTCTTTGAGACTCACTCACTCACCAGCCTATTGTCAAGTGTGCCAACGAGAATGCATTTGCCATTGAGAGAGAATCTAACGGATGAAACAGGAGGATTCTCATCGTCAATTAGAGTTTTCACACAATGCCCAGTTCCAGAATCCCAAATACGACACAACCCATCATAGCTACTAGACACAATTAGAGACCCATCACGATTGAAATCAACACAAGCTACAGGGTCAGAATGCGCGGGAAGAACTTTCAAGCATTTCCCAGATTTAACATCCCAGATCCGAACAGTCTCATCGAAAAACCAGAGACGATCATGTTGGATTGAGGATTGAAGTTAACACAGAAGGCGTAACTAGAGTGTCCAATTAGCGTCTTGATCAGTGAACCAGTTTCGACGTCCCATAACTTTAGGGTTTTGTCATCGGAAGCTGAGACGATGAACCTCGAGTCGGAGGAAAAGGCGATATCCGATACGCCATTTTCGTGGCCGGTGAATCCGCGAACGGGATCGGCGATGGAAGAATCTTCTTGAGCAATGTTGATTGCGTAAGTGCGGATGGTTTTATCGGCGGAGGCAGAGGCGAGGAGACGACCGTCGGAGGAGACGGCTCGATCGTGAGAATTTAGGGTTTGGGAGTGAATGTAAGGTGTAAAGGATCCTACTTTAACTTCCTCTGCCATGAATATCGGGAAAAGGATTGATCTTTGCTCGGAATTCAAATCGGAATATTATGCAGATTAAGGGTTTTTGGAAAGGGTTCTGGGACAGAGTAAGTGTTTTTAATCTCTAGGCCCCACATCAAAACTCCTGAGATTTCTTTCACTCATTTATAAATTGTGGAGTGAATGTTGAAAATAACAACAATATCGGGGTAACCTCGAATTTCAATATACTCCCTTTAAAATATAATTTCAATTTAACATATTGAACTATACAAAATGTTGTGTGAATGTTAAATTTACATTAATGTGAAATCCCTAAAGATCATATATGACTATGTCAAATGATATAATTCAAAGTCCGGTTAGTTCTCACAATCATTCGATAAATTTAGTATCCAAACTTGAAAAAGTTTGAAAATCGTAAGAAACAAGTTTTAAACAAAACTTTGATTAAAATCTGCAAGAAAAAAATAAAATAAAATATCTTTATTTAAAAAAAAAACTTGAAGACGTGAAGACGTGAGAGAGCTAGCCGTCTTCTAGGAAATTACAAGGATTGACAATTTTTTTCTAAGCAACAAAAATAAGAAAAAACAGGAAAATATCTTACATGAGACTAATCAGAAGGCGTGAACTCGGTTGGTGTACATCCAATGATTCTCCAAGTTTGCTCCATACCATCCAAACAAAAGCCAACTAAACCCATCGATTCTCAAAGTCTTCCACCGAAATTGATTCATCTTAAGACCACCATTAGATGATAAGAAACTAACTGAGAGGTTTCTCAATAGTTCACAGTTGTCACGCAAATCGTTTCCTTTGCTAAACTATTTTATCTCATTATTAAAAATCAACAACGATAATCGATGGATCCAAAGAGAGAAGAAGATGAAGATGATGAACAAAAACAGAGACATCGAAAACTTTGATTGTAAAGAATAAAGTCTACTCTAATGATGAATGTTAAGACAAGAAGAAGAAAAGTTGAATATGAGAGAACAGAGCTCAGATGAATGTATATAAAGAGGAGTAAAACGGTTATTTCCTTTTTCAGTTTATAGTTTCCTTTTTTTTTGTTTTCAATTTTCCATTTTTTTATATTTCTTTTTCTATGAGAAATTAACGGCTAGTATATGATCTCATAACAGTGTTACGGAATTGCTTACAACGAACGAATAATGTTATTATTACATTTGCCATATTTGGCTTCTCGTTACCGTTGAGGTCTTTTAATATTATTTTGGGTTATCAAAATATCTAAAAGCCCAATTATCTTTTTCATAGGAAGCCCATCATCTTGCCGTTTTTTTCCCCCTTTTTTTCTAAAATATATTTGCATTCCATCAAAACTATGTCGTTTCTCTCAAAGTTTTATGAGAAATTTGGTGGGAGTCTCTCTCGGCTGCTCAATTTTAGAGCTTAGGTCACATTTTTCTTTCCTTTGGAGTTATATTTCTATAGAATTAAGTTTTACTGTTTGTTTTCTTTTCACTAGTACTGTATCTCCCTTCTTTTAGGGCTCTAGTATCTGAAAAATATTATCTTGCCAGCTTGTTGGCTCATATTGATGATGTTTGTAGTATGCACTTATTTCATCAATATTATACCAAAGACCAAGTCGTTTCTTTTAAATCCAAAAACAAATTGAAATTAGTTTAGTGTCCCTTTAGGCTTTAAGATATCCAGTGGGCTTCGATTTGTCCTTTAGAAGTCCTGCGGTAATTTCTAGAAGTAATGATAATACTGAGGTGAATAATGAAAATTACTAATAGTATTGGGGTATCTTCGAATTTACATATGTTAGAGTGCTCCATTATTTTGTCACCGGCGATTCAAACTTAACGATGCTAGCAGCGGCGCATCTTCCGGTAATATGGAATCTTTCACTGTGCGGCTCATCCTCAACATTCCAGATACTGAACGCTAAACAACAAAAGGCTTATGCTCTTCACTGTATGAGGTTATCTCGAAAGCTTCTTTATTTTTATGTTGCTTGAGGATAATTGTGAATTGTTACAATCAAGTTATATTTCTTTTGATTACAAATGTAGATTTCTTCAGAGATTTGATGCTTCTTCACTTTAGATAGCTGAGAATCTCATGAAGAGACGCAATCCAGTTAGAAATCTTTTAAAAAATCGATTTCCTTGTGTCTAATTGAACTGAGTTTTGCATTTCAGATCAGATGGGCATGAAGAGTTTGAGAATTCTCAGGTGTAATTCTTTGGTTTTGAAGTATGTTTTAATCTACTCTGATTTGCTTGAAGAATGTAACTGGTTTACTTATACAGGAAAATCTTGGATTATCTTCTGTTACAAAAGAACCAAAACAAAAGGACATTTGGAATCTCTTTAGAGAAGCTCAACAAAGTAAAAAACTTTAGATTCAATTGGTTTGATTCATATTTTGAAATTTAACTTACTGATTGTTGTGTATTTAGATATTCTTTTCATAAACAAGCAACGCCTAGCTGCAGTTGAGGAGTTAGAGAAGCTGAAGAAGGAGAAAGATGAATTACTAGAGAGGATAAACCAATTAGAGGAAGAAACTCAGATTGTAATCAAGAAAGGTTTTTATTTTTCTGTAAGTTCAGTTTTTGAGATATTCAAGTGAGATTCCAGTCTTTTTGAAGTTATCTTTACCAATGTATTTAAGCAGAAAAGTCGTCTGTATTATGGGAGTTACTTCTCCGAATTGATTCTATGGTGATCAATGGATTAATTGGCATTGATGAGGCTTCTACCATGAGAAAATTTGTTAAGGAGCATCAAGCAAACATCTCTGTGTTTCCTCTTGATGTTCTGCAACAAGGAGATGCCGAAATTCTAGCAGCACTTAGACAGTTCCCAAATAAAGCCAAAAGGTGAAAAATCTAGTGTTCTTGATTGATTTTCAAACTTTTATGTCAGATAATGAAATTTTGCATTTGATTCCAGGAATGGTTTCCACGTGATTCATATTTGCACCGAAATGACTCCATTAGTTTCTGTTGGACCTTTGGCTTCATATATTAGACAACTGTCTTGTTCACTCCAAGGAGAAGGCTACTTGGTTGAAGTTATATTGCCAAAGTATAAGTCAAATCCTTCAGACAAATACATACTTTATATAATCACCAAACTTCAATTGTGAAGTAGCATCCTCTTAATGAATACTGTACTCATTAATAGATATTCTACACTTGATATGGACGAAATTGAAGGGCTTCGGGAAATCGAAGCTGATGCATATTCTTATTATAATGGTCAGCTGCATGCAAACCGAATATGGAATGGGTGAGTGAGTTGTTGGGAGTTTTTCAATGTTGGTAAGAGAAGAATAGTCAAAACACTGTCAAACATTCCATTTTCTTCTTCAATTTAAGGCAAGCATTACGTTTTTTTATGCAGAGTTGTCTCTGGAATAGGAGTGACTCTTATTCAACCAGTGTATTACTCGTCAATGTTTAGCCGTGATGAAGTATATGGCTATCCAGACGATTTTGATAGGTCAGTACTTTAACTTGATATAGTTGAGCTTGAATCTACATTTGTTTTTAGTTGATTAGTTTATGTTTTTTTTTTCCTTCTAAAAATCAGATTTGCCTACTTCTCGCGTGCTTCATTGGATTACATTGTAAAATCTGGAAAGCAGCCTGATGTGTTACACATTCACAACTGGCAAACTGCAATAGTTGGACCGTTGTTTTGGGACCTTTTTGTTAAGCAGGTAATAACAAACACTTTAAAAACTTCAGAGTTCATTTAAAATTCACAACGACGTAGTTTTCTTATTGCCATCTCCGTTCGAATTTGTAGGGACTTGAAGGTACTAGAATACTCTTGACATGCCAAGACTTTGACTCGAAGGCAAGCTGCTTTTGCTTTTCTCTTTGTATTCATACATTCTACATTGGCAAAATTGATAAAGAACTTCAATTTATCTTGCGTGTGTTGTAGGGTCTTGTGCCTCCTGAAAAACTGGAGCTATGTGGACTAGATTCAGCTGCTCTTCACCGTCTTGATCGCTTACAAGATAACACAAAACCACATGTTGTTAATATTTTGAAGGTAAATAGAAGGCAAATACACAAGAATAATCTCTAAGTTTTGCATTCTTGTTCTCACATTGCTTTACTTAGGGTGGCATTGTCTACTCAAACAAAGTTATAATAATGTCTGAAGGAAGGACACTACATCGCTCAATCCCTGGCCTCGAATCAACTTTAGCTATTCACAAGTAAGTTGTTTTTTTTCTTCTTCTTCTTAAAGCTATCTTAATATATGGATCACGATCACGGTGATAATAATTGCATTATCTTCTTCGCCTTATAGGGACAAGTTGTTTTTTGCTCCCTTTGGAATGGACAACTCAATGGAGAAAGACTTGTGTTCTGACGTTCACGTCTCTGCATATACTTCCATTAAGAACCTCTAAAAGTAGTCAAGAACAACATTATGAACTTATTATAATTTTCCACACAAATAAAAAAACCTATTCAAAAATGTATTCATATGTCGCTATTAGTATATTATTATTTAGGAAAAATAACACTTTAAACTTTGAAATTATCTCCTGCAATTTCTCTGCCATAAAATTCACTACAAAATAGTTATCGAAAAATTAATGGAATTTCCGATGGTAATCCAATGAAAGTTTTTGACGGATTTCTTACAAAATAGTTCAGTCATAATTTTTAAAATTCAAACAGCTATATAAGCATAAATATTTTCGAAGGGATTTCTAATGGTTACTAGAAAATCCGTCATAAATTGTCTGACGGATTATCACAAAACTATTTTGTCGAATATCCATCAGATTAAGATCCCATCAGAAATTCTGTTAGTTTTTTTGGTAACTTTCTTGTAGTGACGGAATTTCCAGAAAGTTAATAAAAAACTAACGAAGTTTTCGACAAAATCTTAATCTAGTGGATTTTCGACAAAATAATTCCGTTGATCAATTTCTGACGGATTTTCTAGTTACCGTTCGAAAATATTTACGCTTGTGTAGCCATTTGAATTTTAAAAATTATGACTGAATTATTTTGTAGGAAATCCATCAAAAATATTCGGCAGATTACAGTCAGAAATTCCGTTAGTTTTCCGGTAACTATTTTGTAGTGAATTTTATAGTGGAGAAAACACAGAAAGTAGTTTTAAGGTTTAAAGTGTTAGTAAAAATAGTTTGAAGATTTAAAGTACTAGTGTAATATTTTCGATGTTTAAAGTGTTAGCATCTAACACATTCAAAATAAAAAATGCTATTTTCCCTTATTATTTATTTACCCGTTAGAAAATATATTATTAATAAAAATATAGTAACTTCAATTCAATTTTCTTAGTTTTAGCCTTTTAGGTGAATGGTAAATTAGATATTTGTGGTTGAAAATTACTTCAAAATTTTTAAAGATATATTTTCTCAAAATTATTTTTAAAAGGACATATTTATTAAATGGTAAGAGTATATATAGTGTAAAGGAATAAACTATAGTGTCCATGTCATATATTAGAGGCCAAATAAAAACTAGGAAATTATAAATCTCAAATTCTATAAGGATTGATCCCACACGTGTGTATCTGCCATTAGTTGTCAAATGTTTGATTTATTTAGTGAGTGATTAGTTGTATGTTTGACTCTCGAGTGTATTAAAAATAGCTTTTATATTAAGAAAAAAGGAAATAACACCTGTTTTTCCACATTTCTGTTTAATTAAAAAAAGGAAAAATCAGAAACCGTAACTAATAAGAAGGTATTTGCTTTGATTTATTTATTTTTCAAAGTGATAAATAAAAATGAAATTCGGATAAATCGAGTTTGAAATCCCAGTAAGTGAGAATGTACCCAAATCAAAACAGGAATCGGATTCATAGAGAGCTCTACGTATGTAATATAAACACAATTCCTGCTTTAGTGAAAGAAAGACACTGTGGAATTGAATCTAACAGAGAGATCGATAATGACGAAAGTTGGCCAGAGAGATTCTCCGGCTAGAGAAGAAGCTTCGACGTCGACGTCGAAGCCGCCGCCGCCGATTAAAAAACGTTTTATGACTCCTGGAAGGTAAAAAGATGAGCAATTTTGTTTATTTCTTTGGTGGGTTTTTGATGACGATGATGACGATAATGGTTTATCGCTCTCTCTGGTTTGTAAAAACGATTAAAGCGTGGTTGTGTAGGAAAAAAAAATCTAGGAAATAGGTGAATTTAGATTTGTAAAAAGTAAGGCAATAATTTCGTGATGTGAATAACTTTTTAGGGTCGTGTCATGTTTTAGATAAGTAGGTAAAGAACAAAACTCTATTTTGTCTAGATTTGTGGGTTTGATTCCAGTTTTTATAATTGGAGATTCTAACTCTTGACTGTTTTTTATTTTTGTAGATTCGTTACAATTTTATGTATCATTAACTTGATAAATTATGTGGATCGAGGAGTGATCGCGAGTAATGGTGTTAATGGAAGCTCAAGAACATGTGATGCCAAAGGTCTTTGCTCAGCAGGAACTGGAATCCAGTAAGATTTTTGTTTCTTTTCTTCTTCTTTCTGATTCCTAATATTATGTTTTCCAGTTTATGAGTAAAGACTTAAACTTTTGGTTTTTATCTTGGAAACAGGGGAGAGTTTAACTTAACTAACTTTCAAGATGGTCTTTTGTCATCTGCGTTTATGGTTGGACTTCTTATTGCTTCTCCAATATTCGCTGGATTGTCAAAAAGGTTCAATTTTTATTAACAGAATCATGTATTTTTCTTCTTGTTTTTAAGGGTATACTTAAAAGTCATTGTTTTGATTATCTTGTTAATTGTTTGCAGAATCAATCCTTTTAAACTAATCGGTGTGGGACTAACTGTTTGGACTCTTGCTGCTACTGGTTGCGGCTTTTCCTACAACTTCTGGATGATTGCTGTTTTCCGAATGTGAGTATTTTATTTTTTATTATCCGTTTTCGCCTTTTTCAATTCGGTTTCTGTATATTCGTTAACCGTCTTTTCTTTTTTTAAACTTGCCTATAGGTTTGTTGGGGTTGGTGAGGCTTCTTTTATTTGTCTTGCAGCACCGTATATCGATGATAGTGCTCCTGTTGCAAGGGTTAGTTTTCACTTCGGTTACTTAAAACTGTTACAGTCTTTTTCTGCTAGTTTACTCATTGATTTTTTTGTCTTTATTTCCAGAAAAATTTCTGGCTTGGACTGTTCTACATGTGTATACCAGCAGGAGTTGCTCTAGGCTACGTGTTTGGTGATGTAAGTTTATATGCTTTGACTCTTTCTGGTTACAAGTTTTCTGCATCTGAGGAAATATATGTTTATTCTATTTGCTTTCCATGTTCAGGTTGGAAACCATTTGGGATGGCGTTGGGCGTTTTACATAGAGGCAATCGCAATGGCTGTCTTCGTTGTTTTGTCCTTCTGTATCAAACCACCACAGCAGCTAAAAGGTGATAGTAAATGCTTGAATCTATATTGCATAATCCCTTCTTGATATTGTGCTAATATTGATTTAAAATGCTCCTTTTCTTTGCGTATAGGTTTTGCTGATAAAGATTCGAAGAAACCCTATACATCTATTGAAACGGTGGCTCCTACAGAAGCTTCTTCTTCGCAAATTAGAACCGAAACTCCCAAGTGAGTTTCTCTATCCTCTTCATTGTTCTGGTTTATGCAAAAGACAAACTATATATACTAACATTCTCTATTTTTTTGGGGCAGATCCAAGGACTTGTTTGTCGTATTTGGAAAAGACTTGAAGGCTCTTTTCTGCGAGAAAGTATTTATCGTAAATGTTCTTGGTTACATCACCTACAACTTTGTGATTGGAGCTTATTCATATTGGGGACCAAAAGCCGGTTTTGGTATCTACCAAATGAAAAACGCAGACATGATTTTTGGAGGACTTACAATCGTCTGTGGGATCATTGGAACATTAGGTGGAAGCTATGTGCTTGATCGCATAACCTCTACACTTCCCAACACCTTCAAGGTAAAACAAAAAAAATTCACAAAACACCTTTTTAATCACAATGGATAATCCTTTTTTTCTGATTACCTCTTAATTGATCTTATACAGTTACTAGCTGCATCAACTTTGCTCGGGGCAGCGTTTTGTTTCACTGCTTTCTTGATGAAGAATTTGTATGCCTTCATAGCTTTATTCGCAGTGGGAGAAATTCTAATCTTTGCACCACAGGTAAGATAATCAAATCCTTAAGAGTTTTTTAAAACGAAGCTAATCTCTGTTTTTTCTTTCGACGTGTTTGATCTGAACAAAAAACTGCTTTCTTCTGCAGGCTCCAGTTAACTTTGTTTGTCTGCATTGCGTTAGACCAAACTTGAGACCATTGTCAATGGCTACTTCAACTGTTTTGATCCATATCTTAGGCGATGTTCCTTCTTCTCCACTTTATGGAAAAATGCAGGTTTGCATTTATAACTAATGACTCAAAGATTTTTAATTTTCGTTTTTAAAATTTAGATCTATTCACTCACTAATTGTCTTTTGCAGGATCGTCTAAAAAATTGGAGAACATCAACTCTTATCATTACTTCAATCCTCTTCCTCGCAGCTATTATATGGGGAATTGGTGAGGACTCAAATTTTTAGTGCTTGTATTCATCTCATCATCTTTTTGTATATCATATTTGTCTTTAAGTAATTGTGTTTGTTTGTAGGGATATTTATGAATAGTGTAGACCGATCTAATGAAGTAAGTGAAGATGACGAAGTCGAAGAAGAGCAATTGGAAAGCAAAGCAGAAAACAACTTTTCTCCAGTCTAAATTTTGAAGACTTATCATTTTTTCTTCTACGCAACCAAATAATTCTTAGTTCTCAATTCAACTACAATTCATTTGATCCAATTTCTTTTCCTTAGATTCTTAGTTTCTTTTTGTGTACATATAACCTAATTTTTTGGAATAAAATTTTGTTACCATATTTACTTCCTGAATTCAGGGGTTTTCTTACTCGTATTCATTTTGAGACATTCACAAGCCATACCATTGGTGATGATGGAAACTTGACTGAACAGATTCTTGCAGCTGGTCCTAACTTCTAAGTTATGAAGATGATGATGAAAACAAAAACCTTGTTTCACACCAACAATAAGACAACAAATTTTTTTCTTCCCAAATTCCCCCATTTTTTTTTTTTGTTATAGTTAAAAAACAACTTCAAATATCTCCATACTTTAAACATTCATGGGGAAAAAAAAAGAATTGTCTTCATTTCAATTGGAAATAAGAAGACAGATAAATCAATGGGCCACCAAACAAATGGGTGTGTTTTCGACATTATTCGTTTTATTTAACAATTACCATCCTTACTGAATTTTCTCATTAAAAAAAATGGGGGAATTTGGGAAGAAAAAATATTGTTGTCTTATTATTGGTTTGAAACAAGGTTTTTGTTTTCATCATCATCTTCGTAACTTAGAAGATAGGACCAGCTGCAAGAATCTGTTCAGTCAAGTTTCCATCATCACCAATGGTATGGCTTGTGAATGTCTCAAAATTGTTTCTAAACAAACCAGCCAATTTCAACAATGTGTCCGTATAAGCCTCTTTGTCTTCCCACTGCACCAAAAACACAAACACAGATGAAACAAAATTGTCAGTTTTTAATGAAACCAGCCAAAATGTTTTATTTTTGTTTGTCTGTAAATCTAACTTACTGCATTCATAGGTTCAAGAATCTCAGAAGGAACTCCTTGAACTTCATTTGGAATCTCCAAACCAAAAATCTCTGTTTTTTGGTAAGTTGCATTCAAGAGACTACCCGAATGTATAGCATCAATAATCTTTCTTGTATATGCCAACTTGATTCGACTTCCAGATCCATAGCTGCACATTTTAACACCAAAATTTAACCTTTTTGTTGTGTTTTGCGGTTGTAGTTGAAGTTAGAGATGAGTGGTTTACCTTCCACCGGACCAGCCGGTGTTAACAAGCCAACCAGTGGCTCCTTGAGCTTGCATTTTCTCAGCTAACATAGCTGCGTATTTGGTTGGGTGAAGCATAATGAAAGCAGCACCAAAACAAGCCGAGAAAGTTGCTCGAGGCTCCTTAACTCCTTCCTCTGTTCCCGCAACCTTAAAATAATCATAGATTTGTCTGATTACAAGAGAATCAAACCAAACCAAACCGTATCAAACCAAACCAAGACTCACGAGAGCAGTGTAGCCACTGATGAAATGATACATAGTCTGAGCAAGATTGAGCTTGCTAATTGGCGGCAACACACCGAAAGCATCACAAGCCAATAGGATCACGTTCTTTGGGTGTGGTCCCACGCATGGTATCTTCGAGTTCGGAATATACTCTATTGGATAAGCCGCACGTGTGTTCTCCGTCACTGATTTGTCTGTGTAATCCACTTCTCTTGTATGCTCATCAAACACAACATTCTCCAAAACTGTCCCCAAAACCAAAAAAAAATATGACAATGTTTTTATTTTCTAAGATGCAAATGTAAAATGTGAAGTTTTAATTACCAGTTCCGAACTTGATAGCGTTCCAGATATCAGGTTCTTTCTCCCTCGATAAATCAATGCATTTCGCGTAGCAACCGCCTTCGATATTCGAAACTCCGGTCTCACTCCAACAATGTTCATCATCCCCGATCAAATACCGGTTATGATCAGTGGACAATGTAGTCTTTCCGGTTCCAGAGAGTCCGAAAAAGAGAGCAACATCTCCATCTTTGCCCATGTTACAACCAGAGTGAAGTGACAAAATCTTTCTCTTAGGCATCAAATAATGCATTACACCAAAGAGTCCTTTCTTCATTTCTCCAGCATATTGTGTCCCTAGAATCACCATCTCTCTTCTTCCTAGGTTTATGTCTACACTCGTCGATGATGTCATGTAATGAGTGAAACGGTTACATGGGAATTTTCCGGCGTTATAGATGGTGAAATCGGGTGTTCCGAAATTCTCTAATTCCTCAGGTGTTGGACGGATACACATGTTGTGCATGAAAAGTGAATGGTAAGCTCTTGCTGAAACTATTCTCACTTTGATTCTGTTCTCTGGGTCCCAATTTAGGTATTGATCATTCACAAACACCTGATATAATACATTTTTTTAAATATAATTCGACTATAATATCATTTTGAATGTCTATGTTAAGTTACCTTGTCCAAAGAGTTTAAGTAATCAACAGCTCTTTCTCGGTTCACCAAAAAAGTTTGTTCATCCATTTCAATGTTTGGTGATCCTCTGCAAGCAAATAAAAAAAAATCTTGAATTTTAAAAGGGAAAAAAATCACTAAATCAATAAAAAGTTTATATAATTTGGTTCGTTGACATATGTAAAATGTAGAAAGAAAGGGACGACTCACTTTCCCCACCAAAGCTCGGACGCAGTGGTCTCATCCTTAACCACGCGTTTGTCTTTAGGAGACCGACCGGTTTTGGCTCCCGACAACGTGGCAATTGCACCGGTCGATGTCACAAACGATCCTTTCTCGTATTTAATCGCCTGCTCGTACAACTCTGCAATAATAATATGTTTTATTTATAAACATGTAACGAAAGCAAATCAAATTGATTACAAACGGTGGCGTTTTAGGGGGTGTTACCGGCGGGAGAGAGGTTGTGAAGGACGTGAGTGAACTTCAAAGCGCTGTCACTGACGTCAGCAGCCCGAAGTGACGTAGGAGTTTGTGGCACGTGTGCTACTTTCGCCGCTGACGTCGGATCTCCTCTAATTAACTTAGGTCCTGTCTCTCTCGTCAACGACGCCAACGATGCACTGTCCATTTTTATCCACCAAATTATATAATTACATTATCTCAAATTTTTCATATAATTATAAATTATCTACCTCGTTTTTTTTTTGTGGGTTATCGATTAGAATCCAACCTTTTTTTTTTTTGCTAACGTACAAATATATTTTTCCATTCCTCATATTTTAAAAAAGTTGTCAATTGGACCTTCTGCTATATTAATAACAAATGTATATATATTTATACCTGACGGATTGAAGCATTGTCTCACCGGAGACAGGAGTGGTAGGGCCACTGGTTCCGATAAATCCGCCGGCGCCTCCTTCTTTAAGAGGAGTGGTTGGAGCAGATCGTTTCTTTTGGAGACTGTGAAGCTCGTCGATGGTCTGAAAATTGACACGCGGTGCGGTGTCGTCATGGCACACGTCTCTCGACGCCGGAGATTTCCCGCCCTTCTCCGTCGTGATCCTCGGAAGTGCTTCACGCGCAGCCGCAGCCGAGAAACTGAATTCTCCACCCATGTTTTCGTGTCCGTTTCCCGCCATTTCAGCTAACTTGGGACTAAGATCAAAATACATAATTAACACACACACATAAATATATAGATTTAAAGAGACGTATGAAGAAAAATGTTAGTACCGAAATCTCTTCTTTTTTTCTTTCTTTTTTTTTTGGAAGAATGAGAATACATAAATACGAAAAACAAAATTTGTCTCAAGTCCGAGATTAATGGATGAGATGGAGAAGAGAAGCAATAAGAACCCGCTTTTATAGGCTTCCTTCCTTTGACTCAGTAATTCAATCGTGTTTTGTCTTTAATTGAATGGTTATCAAATGTATCT
Organism: Cardamine occulta; assembly: GCA_028015245.1. NCBI lineage: Eukaryota > Viridiplantae > Streptophyta > Magnoliopsida > Brassicales > Brassicaceae > Cardamine > Cardamine occulta. The sequence goes on along the minus strand of CM051393.1, from coordinate 16,977,772 downwards.
GTAAAAGGGATTGTAGATAAAATAGTTTTTAATATTATGCAGATAAATGCTACGAATTGTCCACTATGATAATTAATTAGATGACTAGACATTACGTTGGTTTAGACACATTTACAAATCTTATTAGCATACTAATTACTTACTTGTGCACATGGGTGATCAATTTGAGTTATACTCCTGTATGAGATAATGTATTCACGTCTTCACGTTTGCAGTAATTAAGAAATAATTCCAATAATATTCAACTAATTAATACAATCCCATAATATGCTTGGATTACAAATGTAGAATAAGAAATTACTGTAGAGTCGTTTTCAAAAATCTTATCCGTACAGGGTACAGATATTTAAAGTCATACAAATATTGTTTATTTATTGAAAGGGAAACTAAGTCTATAAGTCAAATTATATCACCATTATATAATTGTGTTTTTTAAATAGAAATTAAAATTTTATTTAAAAGTCCACCGTCAAAATAAAAACAAGTGGATTGTTTTCAATATTTAAATTATAAAAAATATATTGCTGGTGGCAAAGCACAAGTCATCAATAAAGAATGTCAGAAATCATATCCTTGAATTTAAAAGTTTTTTTTTTGACTAAAGGCAATCTAACGTGGGGAGTCAACGGAAGCTTACTTGTAATTAGATAAATTTAATTATAATTAACCTTTTACAAAGCCAAGTATCTGAATGCTAATCTGGACTGTTGATTTCGATGGACGGCAATGTTTGACAGCATCTCGCACATCACAACCACGTCAGCTGGCTTATCTATACCATTCATGAGATTGGACCAAACTTTTTGAAAATGATTAATAAAATTCTTTTTGTAAGACAATTCGGTGATTAATAAATAATATTTTTGTTTCATTTTCTTGGAAAATACTACTATTAAAAGTGTTTTTTCTTTAACTCAGTACTATTAAGAGTTATCTAGAGCATATTTAACATATATCTTCAATATATTTAAAAAACATTGGTGATGATAGTGTATTAACTATTAACCCCATAATTTTTGAATATATTTTTATTTAATTAATTCAGATTTTTTAACAATAGTTATTACATTTGCCAAATGATTATATTATCACTAATTTCTTTATTAGGTTAGCCTTATTCCATATGTAAAACACTAACAATTACATCAGTTAAAATTAGTTAATTACATTTTTCATATGTATAATAATTAAATTAACATATTGTTAATTTTCTAACAATCCAAATTTACAAAAATATTAATATGTATAATAAAATCAAAAATAAATGTTTATTCAAATAAATTAAAAATTTATGATATTTTAATCAAAATATTTATATTATACTAGAAATAAAATTATAATAAAATGAAATAACAAAAAATTGCCACGTATGCTCTTACCTAATTTGCATGAAAAAGATATCAACTAAATGTAACTTATATACTCCTCTATTTAAAAAATGAATGGATAAAAATTATAAAATTCGATTTAAAATCATAAATAAATCATGAACATATTATTTTGTTTTGACGCATGAACAAAGATTCTGAATGTCAATAATAAAAATGACACACAGTGCCCAAGCCCAACAATAATATAGGATGTGACTGAGGAAAAAAGGTTTACAAAAGGCTTAACTTTCTTAATTAGCCATAACTTACATGAAATGGGCCATAGCCCATAGGACCATTTTATAGCTTGATACATCGGCCAGGCAGTGACAGGCACGAAAGGTAAAGAACTCAACTTCCTAAAAGCCATATATTAATAGGCTTACACACTCCTTTCCCCTTAATCTCAAATCTCAATGGGCTTACACGTACATGGTAAGGAAATTTCAGCTGAAAATTTTATAATATGGTGTTTTCAACTTTATAATATGGGTTATCAAAACATTAAGTACCTATGGATTTACATATTAGGATAATGATGGATTAGTACTTAAGTTGACCATACTAGTTCGAGATTCTACGGCCACTGACCATTTAATCACATCGAGAAGTGGACCTTTGACAAAAGTTAATCATTTAATAACACACATTAAAAATTGCAATTTGGCGCTATACTTTTTTGGTATCCTTTGGAGTTTTCTATAACAAAATAGCTATAATGATAACCACATGACTAATCATGATCATTCGTATGAAAAAGATATAAAATATCTATAATCCGTAAAACTTAAACGGCATGATAATATAAAGTAAGTAGAGATTAACTTTTGATTTTGAAGTGCAGCATTGCAAGCACACTCTCTAATCCACTATACCTCACTTTTGATTATAAAATATATATATATATATATAAATCAGAATGCATTTATTTGATCGACAATCTTTTTTCACTTTCCAGTCATTAAATTTGGAATTTCTGAAGATTACAAAAAGGATGAAGATAAAAGCTAAAAGACCAATTAATTCTCATGTAGGGTCCCAAACTCTGCATACAAAAGGCCACACCCGTCGGCTACTGCTTGTCGCTATCATGCACTTAGTGGGGTCCCTTTCTAAAAATCATACTTCTATTATTATTTATACCTTACTAAATTATTGGCTATTCTTCTGTGTTTATATACCATAATATATTCAAAAATTATTGGAACAGAATTTTTGAAAAAAAAAACTTAAAATCTGGCGTTTTCCAAGCCGTGCATATCGCTGACCCGATTTAAATGCTTCCTCATGATAGCCACTTTCGCCAATTTCTCGGCAGCTCTCCAAGCCGAAGTCGGTGTAAGTTGCTCAGCTTTTTCTTCGGCTCGGTTTACTAAACCGTTTCTTGAGTTAAGCCGACTCAGCTCAGCTAATTCAGCATCTACACTCTTTAAACCATCCGCATGAGACGCTTGGGACCGAGCCGTAGTTAGAACCTGATAGGCTCCAGCAAAATCTTCACGCTCAATTAGCCGGCGGGAATCAGATACAGCGTGGCACACCAAGTGTAAGTTCTTAAGCCGTTCGATGCTTGGAGATACAAATCGGATGGATTGTGGCCGTGGGATCAAAAACCGTTTTTCTTTGGGACACGTCATTTGCTGAAGTGTCTTGGGGTCAACGATCGAAGACTGTACGGACATTACATGGTGGGACCCGCTCGATGAAGTCGGCACTTTGAGCTCAACGAGAAACTCTCTCTCCTCCTCCGCGAACAGATCGCCGACTACAACAACCGAACTGGAACCGAACCTCTCGGGTCGATCCGTTAAAGAGTAAACCGCCGAAATCTCAGTCAACGGAGATCCGTTGACCAAACCGAGATTGAGCTTCACGTCATGTAGAGCCACGTTGAGTAACGACGCGATTCGCTCAGTGAACGCGTCTCGAAGCGGCGCGTAATGCAACGCACCAGGAGAAGCGATCCAAACAGAATGAACCGGGATCTCCGGACGAGAAAAGCGCGTGGTTGACACGATGTACGGTACGCGCGTGGTCGATAATTTAGCTTTCAAAACTGCTTCCGGTTGATCCTGACCGTCCGATAAAACAAATATGCTCGCCGATGGATTTCTCTCCCGCCGATCTTCAACGACTTTAACCGCTTTCTTCAACGCGTCGTTAACGCTCATTCCGACGCCACCGGTGGTTTCAATTCCACCGAGTGCGTCGACCATCCGCCGCGCCGATCGCCTTCCTTTCGCCGTCATCCTCCGTAACGGCATCAATCGTTTTGATCCCGTCGAGAAAACGACGATTGATAGCCGATCCATTTCCCTGAGAAGAGAGATCACTACTCTCATGGCGTGCTTAACCGTTTGCAAATTCGCTCCGCCGTTGCTCAAATCGAGAACCGTTACCAGATCTATCGACGGTCTTCGCGCCATAATCGAATCCGTGATCGACGATGACGACTGAGACGCCTTCAATTTCATCACAACGACGTGCGTCTCCTTCCTTTTCCCGGTCTCCACAACGGCGGATTCCGGTTGCAATCTAACCTCCAGATTCCCGGAAATTAAAGGAGTCGGATCAGTCAAAGCTGACATATCAGTGAAGAATCCGGGGAATTCATCGTCATCTTCAACGTCGTCGTTTTCGTCTGACTCCGGTATAGTGTTGATCTGAGCAAGAGAAACCGGAGAATAAGCTAACGGCTCATCGTCGTTGTAAACTCTTAGAGATTTCCCCGTCTTGATTTCTCGGATCTCCGGTCGTCTACTCAGGTCGGATCCGATTGTCACAAACGGTGAATCCATCTTCGGCGCGTGACTCCACGCGGCGGAACAAAACGGACAACGTTTGTCTTCTACTCTAACGGCGCAAGAGAAGTGAAAGGAATGGGAACACTCCGCCGTGAAAATCGCCGTCGAATTGCTTTGACCGGAATCCATTCTCTGTAAACAAATCCCACATCTGCTACTATTACTCTGCATCCCAAAAAACAAAAACAGAGACTTAAGATTAATTAATAGATTAACTCTAAACTTTCAAATTAAGAAGCAATTAAATCAAACTCAATTTACGTTGTTGAGAAGAAGCGTAGCACGGAGGAGAGAAACGCCGCCGTGAGAGGAAGAAGAAGATGACTTAGGAGAAGAAGGATTAGAGAAAAACTTAGGACTTGAGCTGTTACTGTTTCTTGGAGTAGCATTGCTCGTAGTCCTACAATGGAGTTTAGGGCTAGTTGGAAGAGATGGGATTGCAGCTGCGGTTGAAGCAGCTGACCGGCAACCAATTCCGCCGCCGCCGCCGTCGCGAGAGCGGAGACGAGGAGTTGAAGAGTTGTATAAAAACCCGAACTTTGATCGGAATCTTGGAGTTGGAATTGGAGGATCAGAGTGTGAAGAAGATGATGATGATTGTTGAGGTTTCTCTTCATTACTTGAAACGGAAGTGCAAAACGCTTTTCTCCAACCAAACACCATTTCCAGTACTGAGAAAAAAGAGCTTTTTTTCCTTTCTTTTAGTTTTTCTTCTTTTTCTCCAACTAATTATAGAGAATACGAAGAACTTTGGGCATAGTTTCATAAGGAAGATGGAGAAATTAAATAAGATAAAGACTGGAGAGAGAGATTATTTTCGATATATACTTTTGTTTTTTATTTTTAAAAAATTGTAGCAATTATTAAAAGGTAAAAAATGTGACTTTATAGCGCCTGAAATGGCTTTTGTTTCCATTTGCATGTAAATCTTTCATAATTGATAATTCTTTTGCCTCGAAGAAAATCATCACTGAATCACTGATTCGTTACGTCCCCTTCCATTTCTTTTTTAAGGTCAAATTGTTATTTTTTCGTACTACTATAATATAATCTTCATATATATTTCAAATGTTTTCATTGGGATGAACGATAAAGTAAAATGTCAACGCTGTGACCGACCATATGCATATGAGATTTCATTTAAGCATGGTTTTAAAGAAGAAAAATTAAAATTACATAGAGAAGACAAAAATATGTCAGATTTAGTCGTAGAGATAATGTCTGTGTAGTCCAGTATCTTTAAACATTACTCATAATTCCTTTTCGAGTTAATTTTACAAGTTTTTTTTATTAAGGATTGAGATTTATAGATAATATGGTGGTTATGTTCTTTTGGATAATCTCTTACTTTTATGCTGACTGGATGAGTTTAACTAAAGTTTTTTTGGTTTTGGAATTATACATGAAAAGTTAAGATCTTTGATCGAGAAAGGTCGAACTGCCTATTTTCATTTATTTGTCAGCATAATAATTAAAAATTTTTTTTTACACATTTCGAAAGATCCAAACAATATAATTATAAGGTGAAGACAAGAGCTAATGATATGACATAAAGATTAGACTGGTCCAGCAAATTTTGAATTCTTGCTATGGCAAAATTAGTGGTTTTTTCTTTGATTTTGATAGTTCATTTTTTAACTTATTTTTTAAAATCTTTTGAGAACCTTTTGTTCTATCCGCTGATCAAAGGTAAATTATTGCAGTTTGTGGCATTAAGTATTTTGGAATTATACAGAGGAGTCGCGTGGATAAATGAAACAATAAGGATTATTTAACACTACGAGGATTAGTACTCAGCTCTTTCTATTTCGTAAAGATAAATGATTTCGAATCTACATTTTATTTCATTAAACTAGATGATTTGTAGTGTTGGAGCTCAATTTTGAATAAATGTATTTGGCCAGGTTTCGGGTGACTTTTCCGGTGAAGTGCATCACCGGAATAACCAGATTTTGGAGTTTTTGGAATTTTTGTAATGAGCACTATAAAATAGTGTATTTACTTGTCAAAATTGAAATCAATTTGAATGAGAAATAGAGATTTGAAGTGGATAGTTTGGAAGACTCATAAAACATGTAATTTTGACTAAGTATCAAAATGAGCAAAATGTCCTACATTGGATGGAGAAAAAGTTTTCCACTAGTATATATAGTGTTACACTTACATTACAGTTCACTAGTTTTGGAAAGAGACACTATGGAGCAAGAGATGGATGTCTATTATGCAAAATCATAAACACACGTGCCGCAGCCGTGCTAGGCTGGGCTTGGAGAATGTGGACCTTTGTCCCATAAGGACCTATTCTTTTTGGGACAAATTTCTACTAATTATTTAGTTAAATTTTTCTTAAAGAATTTTGCATAAATTCGGATAGATCTAGAAGTTTCTAGATTGTGTCAAAAATATTTTCATAAAGATTCTCGAATCCTTATCAGTGCACGATAAAGAAGAATATTCGCAGAATATTCTATTCTTGCGGATAAAGCTAAATCTCGTACAGCTTATCTCTTTATTGGGGATCAAACAACTCTTCCATATAAATTAAACTCTCGCTTTCTTCTCTAAAATCATCCAATAAACGAAAAACAAAAAAAAAACTTTCAGCAATCTTCTTCTTTTCTTAAAAGTAACTCTCGAGAGTATATAGTAGATCCAGTTCGCAGATTCTAGAATGGAGTTTTGCGATTATAGTATCAACACGGTTGCATCCTGGGATTTAAAAATCTCATCAAACCGCCACACTGCGAGAGGATTTTTGAATTAAAGAAAGATATCATATCTCGCATCGCGTATTCGTCTTTCATTAATCGGATTTTGTTCGTGATTTTTCAATCCAGGATTTCACAATTCTACGTTAGTTTATATGCAGACTTACGTGATATGCCACTCAGTTGAAAGCTACAAAACAAGTATGCGGTAGTTCAAAACTAGAATTGGCACAATATCGCAATTAAGCATTTGCAAATTGTTTGGGAGCTTTTAAGTGCTGCCATTGTAGGGACAGCACATGACTTTGTGCGTGCATGCCCTGGTATTATTGATTATCCACATAAATGTTTTAAATTATTTTGTTAATTTAGTTTAATTAGATTTGATTTAGCGTTTTAACAACTTCTACACAAATTAATTTGAAAACTGTGTAGATCTTTTAATGTCCTACACAATCACAAATGTACATACTTGGTCTATCCGGACAAAATTGCTAAACAAACCTTAAAAATGGAAAATAAAACCAAATTAAACAATAATAATGTTAATACTATTTTGTCCATATATTAGCTCATGACCTCAAATGATTCTTAACTGATAAGAAATCTATGGATACCATCAACTAGGTGGGTTGTTGAAGGTCTACCAAATCGAAAGACACATTCATTCTCACAATCGTATACATACATTTATCAACCTTCTGTTATATGATTTTAAGGCAAACACCAATCATTTGATTTGATATATTTTGAATAAGATTCGAATCCAACTCCATGCAAGCTACTCGATTCTAAGATTCAGTTCCAAAATTTACCTAAAAATACAGGTTTGTGGAATTTCGGCAAATCGAACACCTAATGCTAACTAATATATATATATATATATATATATATATATGTACACTCGCTATTATTGTGTGTGAAGTTGAGATTATCAAATCACAAGGATGTATAACTTGTTTACATTTACTAATTATTTTTGGGTTTACCATTTGATGAAGATATAGTTTTGGAACCAACAACCATAGATGATGAGTGTTAAATGTATTGCCACGTTTCATCGTTGAAAAGCATAATTCAACTCCTATCTTTTGGAGACAAATTTGACATGTCATTCCCTAAGTCTATTTCATATTTAATTTTAGAAATAATGAATACAACTATATGATATATCAACTTACGCATAAATACATAGAATTTGTACAAACATATACAGAGTATGTCCCATACGAAATAAGTGCATCAAAACGAAACGAATTAAATGAGATTCACGACAATGATTGTTACTTATGTGCATACTATTAAGTTCACGTGAAGCTAACAAGAATCACACATATATCCGTTGTTTGGATTAAAGTAACAAGACTGATTTAAATTCGACCCGTAGATTCTTTTAAATTATGAGAGTATAGGAGTATTTAATTATCTCGATCGAATATATGCTTTGGAATTGATTGATTAATGCCTCTTTGAAAAATGGATACTTAAGTAACCTTTCATTTGGCCATTTCGGGTGGGGTTTAATCATAGTGTTTTGTCAACGCTGGAGGAAATTATTAAAATGAGCAATAAATGATATCTTAAGAATAATTTGTTTTAAACAATAATTAATAAGCAAACCACCATTGCCAAAGCCAAGGACGCACTATGTTTCCACCTTTAGGACAGAAAAGAAATAAACGTTCATTGAGTGAGAGATTATTATATAGTCTATGTTCATGTATCTTTCACTATCTTTCTCTGTGACGATATTATTCGATACTATTAAAATATATAGCTATTCAGTGAATTTAAAACTGATTTGTTGATATTTATGATATCTTCATTTAGAGAGATATTTTTGACGAGTGTAAACACACTCATGCGAGAGTTATCACCTTTCTTCTTATTTATTTTGTTTCATAGCTTTTGGTTATTCGACCTGGATTATTCATGTTGGTTAACGGATTTCAATCAAAATGATTTAATTAACTAAGAGTTGTAGGCAGTTATTTATATGTAATCTATATAGATTAGACATTATAGAGAAAATTTTAGGGTTAGACACTTTGACGACTAGAAAAGTTTTAGAGAGATAAATGAGAAACAAATTTGAAGGGTACTTGACTATTTGTTATTTCATTCATGGCTTTTGCGCCATACGAATATATATATATATATATATATGTTGGTCAAAAAATATATATGAATATATTATAGACTAGTTTTGCCGGTAAATTGGACTAAAGTGTGTTATGGTTTAACGGTTCCTTATTAAAATGTCTTACAGTTCATTAAACCACCTCGATGATTTAAGTGCCGACTTAGATTTAAGATTGCTTTGTAAATGCGCACAAAAAAAGAACCTCTCTGATTAATTTGCATTTTAATCAAACTTAAAGTTGCTGGAAAAAAAACAACATAGGCATGTTTAATTTACAATATCCCTTTCTTTACAACTCACAAGTCACATGCTACTAAAGAAGAAATGGTCTCCACGAATCGTAGCAATGCAAGAAAAATAAATGATGAGAGAAAAACTAGGGGTGGACAAACAAACCATTACAACAACCTGAACTGAACAAACAGAGATTTAAACCAAAACCAAACCGAACTTTACTTATAAACGAACTGGTTTTACTAATTGGGCTAGAATCCGTAAGTAAAACCGAATTTAACATATTCCCAACCAAATTATATATATATTATATATATACATATAGTCATATTAGATAAATTTAATTTTAAATTAGTCACCGTTATATTATATTTTCATTAGATTTTGGAAACAAACCAACCCGGACCAAAATACAATTTTATTGATCTAAACCAAATTACAATTATTAAAATTTACTCTCTCGGTAAATTTTACAAAACCGGCAAAGGGGGACAAACACACAAAAACCAAAACTGTAACGGAAAAAATGTCCATCTCGTCGATAAGAAAATAAAAACAAAGGGAAGAAGAAGTAAAGGGGAGAAAAAAATAGGAGAATAACAAACATTACATCAAATATCTCAACGTAAAAAGAACCACACATCCAAATCAAACCAAACCAAACATAAACGAAACAACGACCACTTACTGGTTCGACTAAACCAACAAACAACAAAAATAGATCATTTTAATTTGTCTTCATTTCCTTACAAACCAAGTTTTACTTCTTCGTTTTTTTAATCTCAGAAACTAATGATGTGACGTTTTGAAATTTAAAAACACCACCAAAAGGGATAATCTCAATCGCACATATTCTGTATAATTACGAAAGCTTATGTCATGTTCCATCTTTAAGCTCTCATCTTCGATTTCTCCATTGCTCTCGGTGCTGCAGCTGCATACATCACAATCAATAACCAGATATTTCACAATCAAAGACCATACCAAACTCCTATTGTTGTTTCTGAGATCACATTTACATGTTAAATTCTTGTGTTTATTCCCAAAAGAAAACAAGTGATCAAACACGATGTGAACAATTCTAAATCCTTACACCAACAGGCCACTAATCTCACCGTGGACACTTGTAATGGATATTGAAAACGAATTTTAGAAAGAAAAAAAAAGTAGTTTGGTTTGTATCATAGGAGCTGATAGATAATAAAACTTACCTAACCCAATGGCATCACACCCTTTCATTATCTTCAGCTTCTTGCAGACATCAATAAACATCCTGTAATATACATTGATTAAATATCACTCAGGAATGCTTCTTGAAATCACTACTTAATCTTATGTTATAGATTTGATTCTAAGCTATGTGTTAGAGAATCGAAAGCCTCTAACAAGTTTTCAAAATAAGAAAGGAAACTTACTCCCATGGTACATCTCCAACTAGCATCCAGTCCCCATCTTTATCTTCATAAGTGAGCACATAGTCTTTTCCATTCAAAAGATCCTTGAGTTTGGTCTCACTAAGCATATCCTTCCCAGTAGCTCCATTCGATCCACATTGACCTAACATCAAATAAACCGTGCAGGTTAACCACTTTGATTGCATTCATTCATTGATCCACCAATAGAAAGAGGTTTGCAAACACATCACTAACTATCACAGAAACATCTCACCAAGAGTGAAAGTTGTGAACATTTTCTCCAAGGCTGAAGAAAGCTCCCCGTAGTTAGTGTAGCTCCTCAGGTCAACTTTCCTCAGATAAGGCGCACCATCCATACTGACCTTCACGAAGAGGGCACCAGAACCTGGCCTTCCATCAACTCCATCACTGTTCTTACAAGTGGTGGCCAATGTGTTCTTTCTGTAGGATCTCACAGGAGGCCAACCAACAATTTGTGCCCTGAAAATCCCAGAATCCACAAAAATACAAGTTAGCTGATGAAACTAATTCTAATTCATATCAAAAACTCGGGTGAATGATCCTATTTTCTAGTCATACTTGGCTGCAGGTGGACTAGAGCTATTGTTTGTAGTGCTGGACTGTCCTTTTGGTATGTTTTGTGGCATATCCTTCTTTGTGGCTGCAGCTTCAGGAAACATCCAGTTTTTCTCAGTATAAACAGAACTTTTAGCTTCAGCAAACTGATCCATTGTGTCAGAGAAGCCTCTTTTGTTTCCTGAACCAATGTTTTTTGGCGAGGACGAGCATATCTCATCTTTCGTGGGAAGCAAAGGAAAGAACGGCTTCTCATCTAGCTTTACAGGGCTCAGTAAGTTAAGATCTGTGTCTCTCATAGGAGATTGTGATCCAGGAAGACCAAGTGTCAATTCTGTAGCCTTCAAGCTGATAGTAGCTTTGTCATCTTCCGCAAGCCCCGAGAGAGTCGAGCTTCCAACGGATGAACAATCAGAGAGACCTAAATAGTTATGCTCCTTAAGTCCTCCTGATGTGTTCCTGGAGATGCAATTGCTAGTGGGTGAAGAACTTGCCACAGAGACATTGCTCTGTAGCTCCTCTTCCGGGGACATTAGATACTTAACGTTTCTTCAACTGCAAAACCGCTAAAACCTGATTCACACAACATAAACTCATCCACATCAAATTCACATAAACCATAATAATTCCTCAAACAAATAAATTCAAGCCTCGAAGAAACTCTAAAATAATATCAAATTAGGTTTCATTTCCTAAATCAGCCAAAACCAGAGGTAGACATATAGAGCAAACGAAGCTAGAAAATGAAGTCAACTCAAGGTCAGACGAAGAACTGTAACAAGTCAGATACATTTTTCAAGCTGATCTCAGATTTTCACCTTCCATAATTTCTATCTATACACAACTAACCTAGCAGGTTTAACAGAAACCATAATTCGCCATAGCAATAACCACAATATCGAAGAAGAAACTCAATAGCTCGTAGATCTAGTTACTACTTAACACACATTCACACACAAACACCAACAAAAACGAAGCTCGATTACTCGATTTGAACATCTTAGAACAGAGAAGAAATGGTTACCTCAAGAGGAAAAACACAAATCGTGAATGAAAATGGAAAGCTCACAACGAAGAAGACGATCGATACTAGCGTCAGATATTTGCAGAGAACGAGAATAATTAACGAACTGTAGAAGAAGAAGAAGAATAAGCAAAGAGAGAAGAGAGAGGTGTGTCAAGGTCCTTCCATTAAAGCAGCAAACAAAAGCTTAATTATCATAACCCAGAAACTCGTAGCCGATATCAAACAAATTAAAATTAAAATTAGAGTGGCAGAATAGAAAATAAGTGGAGAAAGTTGCGCATTTATGTTTACGGTTTCTTTATGATGGATACTGATCCCACGGCTCAGATTTGATCATGTTTGAGAAACCTGGATCGTCCGATCTGTATCAATGGATTAGAACCATTGATATATTGTCGGGAGTCGGATCTTTTTAATTTTGCCACTTTCTGGCTCCACCCGAAAGGGGATGGTTGTCTGCAAATATTAAATACCGATGGTGTCCTTTGTCTTTAATGACTATTGATAACCTTCCCTATGCTAATAACGTCATTAAAGAAAGAAGGGTAAAATAGTAAATAGAAAGAGAGAAAAAGAGGAGTGAGAGGGGACAAGAAAGCGGCATTCCAAGTCGGTTTGCCGGGTGGTGAATGGGACATCTAACCTCCTCCACTTTCTTCTCTCTCTCCACTTTAATTTTTTAATTAACTTCTTAATCTTTTTATAATCTTTTCTTTTCATTAATTAAATTAAAATCCGCCACCCTCCTAATTTCTTTTACTATCATTATTGCATTTCATTATCTTCCTTTTTTTTACTTAGATTGGGCCAACTGGATGGGGCCCAACAGACTAATGTTAGTCCCCCAAACTCACAAATTTTCATTTTTCGTTTACCTTGTGTTCTTGCTTTTTTGGTTCTTTAGTCTTCTAGATAGATGAACGTAAATACTAAATAGTATAAATACTTTGAATTATAACTATAGATTAATTTTTCGTACTTTTTTATTGGTTTTTGGTGCAATTGCACTTATTAATAAATAAACTAGTGAAAATTTAAAAAGTATATAAGTTTATTATACGGTTGTGCAAATTTGAACCAATTTTTCTTTTCAAAATCGTTTACTCGTTAGCTCGTTTTAAGATTTCTCAAAAGTGAGATGGTGAACATTGTGCTATTGTATTTTGGGTGTTATTAGCCCTGTTCTTTTTATGATAGCTGCATTAGCGACTAGCAACGCACAATTACAGCTAACTTAACACGCAAGTATGTGGGGGAATAACAGAGAAATCCCTGAAAATAGTCGCAGCGATCCTTTTTATTTGTTGCTGATATTTTGGGTGATTGGAAACTTTTGTAAAACTAGTCGCAGCAACATCTCCATTATTTTCTTTTGGGTTTTTCTTGCTTTTGTTGACGATTTATTTTCAGTCGCGGAAAGTAGTCGCTGCGACACGGTGCCGAACACGACTATTGCTCAAATTACAAATTTTGATGGTGAACATTATGCTATACTAAAATCATCATTTTTAACTTGTAATCTGAAGTTATATGGATGGTAAAAAGACAAAAAGTAAATTTGTTGGTAGTAGACAAGTAAATTGCCAATCAAAGTAAAATTTGTTAGCGAGTAGAATAAAATTCTACCGTTATTGTATTCACCATTTTAAAAATGTAAGTAAATAAAGTAATTAAAAAAAAAGAGAAGAAGGTAATGGTTTGGGTTGGGTTGGGGATCATAATAATAACAAGGGGTGAAATGGGATTGAACACGCATGGGAAGCACAATATCTGACCGTTGGATTTGATGTTAGGAGGTCTGTGTCCGTTCATCATCACCTTCTCTGACTCTTTTTCATCATCACTCTTCCGTACCACTCACGTTATCTTATTTTCACCCTCTCTTTTATTTTATTTCCTTGTAAAAGATTTAAAGATTATAAAACATCTCCCAATAAAAAGACGACGAGTGAAAATAAATAAATTAGCTTATGCACCGTCAAAAAACAATACGCCTTTTCTTGACATCCTCCATTAAAGTTCTGCAATTTTACTTCGCATGTTTTATTCAATCATTAAAATAGATAAATGAAGGTGATAAATTATCAAAAATTACTACAGCTATCGTCAAACTTATGAAATCTTTAGTTTTTAATATTTTTGTCAAACAATTTGTGATAAAGGTACGTATTTTTCAACAACAAAAAAAGGTGTTTTTGCTTTTACAATTTTAATAATATATATTCAAGTAAAAACGACATACAAATAAATAAAAATAATAACGGATTTTGGGGAGGGGGAAGAAAAAAGTGTAAATCGGAATTCACGCAAAATATTTAACATTACAAGTACTTAAAAATATGTGGCTAATTAAATAGTGGTTAGTAAAGAAACAGTAATACTCCTACTACAAATAAATAATTACAAACGGATGAAGAAAACAAATTATTACAAAATCGCAAAAGTAAACAGTAGATCAGATTAGCATCGCGAATTTGCGAGTACAAATAATGTGGGTTGAGACAAGACAGTGGGACCCACAGTGCTTTTGTCCTTCACGCTTATTTTATTAGTCTTTGATTAATGATGATACACTACAGTTAATTAAACTATTTTTGTATTTAATTAATTAATAATTAGAGTGAATTAAAGACAAGACACGTCAGACTGTTACTTGGGCCCAGACTTGCACACAGAATATAAAATACATTTATTATTGGGCTTAAATTCATCATTTGCAGTTCACAATATAGGCCCGTAGTTCATTTCCTCTTTGTTGGTCTGGGCCCGTTAATTTAAGTACACTTAACTATCGTTTGAGGTTTGACTTTGAAGTTTGAACTATAGTAAATGTACGTAAAAGTTATTTATTTCTTCGTTAGCCTGTCGATGTTCTTTTTTTTTTTCTAATCCGGGCCTTCGCATAATCTAATTTTTTTTTAGGTCTAATTTCATTTTCGCACAGCTTTGTTATGGGTTAGATGGTCAAGTGTAATCGAATCCGAATCTTAAAGTAGGTATATACCTAATCCGATACCATTGAAATACTACCACTTAGTTTAGCCTCTCTGACGTGTTGCTGTCAATGTTAATATTTTTTGTATGCCCGTTTTATTCTATATCTTTCTAACATATGTATATATACTCAAAACGGGCTCTTGACCCAATAATAATAATAATAATATATATACACAAAACGACTAATTATTGATTGTGAAATTGTTCTGTTTTATCGTTTTATATACGGTCAAACAATGAGCTTTTAAACCGGATTTTCACGTTTTAATAATAGAATAAATTAAGACATTCGTATATGACAATGTTACAAGGCGTGATCATTAATATACGAGAGGGGCACTAAAATAGATTTGACCAAAATCAAATACACCTTCGAGTTTTCACATAAAACCTCCATTTAGATATTTCATCCCTGATAATAGATTATTATTACATAGGATAACATTTTAAACTATAGATATATCTAGCTGTAAATGAATTGGATTTAAGAAAAGAGAATACGAATTTTATATATTAAATAACACCTGTGTATGTATTAATACATATCGCTTTAGGTCTTAGTCTACATCAACATGGTCCCTATACAGCTTAGTTTTACTTGTGCAACAGGTTTGGATTTTTCTATAAAATATGAGCTATAAATGCATATTAAATCGATTTCTCTGTATATCAAATCTTTTTGTTTCTAGAATTGATGTCACCGAATCAAGAAATCGCTATATGTATCTTTGATTAGATTGGAGAAAAGAAGCTTGACCAACGAAAACAAGAAACGAAAAGAAAGATTTGCGTCTCTCTCAAAACAAACCCAGCATGCTGCATACCCATCGAGATCGTAATTAGTAGATAACATGTAGTTAAGTATTTTTTAAACTAATAATGAAAATGGTTTAAAAAAATGTTTTGTGGATTTGTTTTCTTGATAGAAAACAAGCACACAAGTTGTGATATGAAAAGTGTAAGGTTTAGTGGATACATACTCATTGACCCTAAAAAGAAATGGCGGTGACCAATTCAAGACCCATTCACAGTTCACACTTCACGAATTTGTTGTTGTGTTTACAAGTTAATAACTTAAGATAGCAAGTCTACCTTTCTTTTGCTTTTTTATAGAACCACAAATTGTACTGTTCAAAGTATATAGTTTGATTATTTCAAAAATATTTTCATAAACTTATAATACTTCATATAGTTTGATTATGTAAAAAATAACTGTAAATGGTGTTAATTGTTACATTTTATTTTACATTTATGAAAATATTTCTGAAATAATCAAACTACTATATCTTTTGAACAGTAAAACTCTGAACTGTAGCAAATGAATCGTTTTTAGACGTAATGCTTTATTGAACTAAATTCTTAAAATAAATAAATAAATAAAATGAAACAATCCTCTAGTGAAAGAATAACATAATTGTCCTTGATTTCATTTTAGTTGCATACGGAAACTCAATTATATAGTTTTAGTGTTTTTCTAAGAAACCTTCTAAATCTCAAAGATAATTTTTTTCTTATGTCAATATGAAACTTGGAAAAGGAGAAAAAAATGTCGTAGGGACTACAGTTTTTCATGTTGCTACCGTGTTAATTTTTACTAAAATTAACGTGTTCTTATTGTGATATTTCTGATCACTGAATAAACTGAACGATGGTTTCTTCGGTGTCTCTTACCCGTCTCAGTCTGACAAATAGCTCATCCCTAGCTAACTCAGCTGGAACCCATCCTAAGCCCATGCTTCATCCATGTATTGATGATTGGTACACATATAAGCTTATACATTATTGCAATATATGACCAAAGTGAATGCGAAAGAGAATCCAAGGGACGTTAACCAGTGAACTTTGGAGGCAATGGAAGCTACAGATTTATTTCTTTGTTGAGTAATCTTTTTTGTTTGTCAGCCTAATCCGAAAGACATGAATTCGAAAATATATAATTAAAGTAGAAAGTGTAGAGTCAAGTGTCAAATACCTCCAAAATAGCAAATAACCCGTTGAGCAGAAGTCTAATGATCAAAAGTGGATTGCTGCAGAAACTGCAATAATTTATTGACAGTGTGTGTTAGTTATACATACTTATATTTACACAAGTCAATGTCGCAGTATTAACAAACGACGTGCTTGCTGGTTTAGTAGAGATCCTATGATATATTATGAAATTCTAAATCTTAAAAAAATAGAAAACAGATTGTTGTATAGACATAAAACAATAAATAAATAATAAATATTTATAGATAACTGATTTTTGGCGTTATTTATAATTAAATCTTCAAAAACAGAAATACAGCTATACCAAAAAAAATATTATAAGTCAGAATTTAAGAGTTTTGTCAAATTCGAGTTCCACACGGCAGCTACTCTTTTGTTTTCACTAGATTTTAAAACAGCCGTAAAATCTAACTCGATTTTGACTTTAATATACGGGTTACTAATATTGTCCTATGTGACTAGTTTTAAATTATTGTTATATTCTCTATTATTTATATATAATTTTCTTGGTATTTCCAACGATCAAACATGTTTCGTTTATTTATTAACAAAATTCATACACGTCAAACACTACAAAAATAAACCAAGTATTCCCAGATCAATCTTATCATCGATTTCTGTACTTTCAGTTGCGAAGTCGTTTAAAATCTACGGACCAATATTTGTCCCTTAGGAACTCAAAAGGCCAAAGGTCCAAACCCGAAGACGTTCAGGTCCATTTTCGTAATTTCAATCGAGTGTGGTAGTTTTGAGTCGTATGAATTTTCTCTATTTGACAACATTTTATTTATTTCTTATAAAAGTGTCAAACCCATTTTCTAATTAAATTGAAAAATTAAAGAAAGAAAATGTTGATACGCAGTGCCGGCAAAAGTTTGGGACTTTTGACGTAAGTATGTTTCATAGTCATCCAGAAAATTTTGAGTTAGTTCGATATATTACGAGTTTTGGCCTTTTTGCTATTTAAAAGATTTAACCTATTCTATGTGTATTGTCGGATATGAGTAAAATTTTTCCTTTTTTGGGATTTACTTATGTATTCCAAATTCTATGTTATAGCGACCACATAGATAATCCACGAATGAACCACGTTTCAACAACATCTTAATCAATCAAATTTGATTAATAGATGTCATCTCTTGATTATCACAATTAAATCTTGTCTATCGTATTCAATCAAAATGAATACATGTGAAAAAAAAGAATCAATATATTTTGCTGAAAATTTTCAAATCACAAAATAAGATTGAATTGGTGACGAGAGACACAAAGCCGAAAATGAAAAGAGCGTACATTTGTGAAGGAGACATGTTAGGGTGTAAGTGGGGACTAATTGTCTTGGGACGGTGTAGGTTTTGATGTTCCACATTATGTGTTTTATGAGAATGTAGTGAACAATGGAATTAGGGTAATTTATATTAAAATAATAAAATATGTGTTATTCAAACATAAATTTTAAAATATTTATTTAAATTAAGTGTTATTAAATTAAAAAAATTTAAAATTACAAGCAAATCTTCTATTATTGGAAATAGTTTAAAAATATATTTAAAAGTTTCAACCGAAATTTTAAAGAATTTTTTAGTTAAAAATATAAATATTAAAATCATTAAAACTCAAATCATCACAAATATCTAGTTCGATATCAGTCAAATATAAATGTTAGGACAACTTTTTTTTTCTTTCTTAAACTGAGAACACCTCTAGGAGAGAAAAAAAACAAACGAATTCAAAAACTGAATGACGTACGATTCAACGAGTACTCAACTTCTCTTCCAGTCCTTACCATCCGGGTGTGCCTGTTAACACGCGCCCACACATAATCAATGCACATGGCCATACATTTTCGTCTTTATAGAAAAAATAGCGTAGTTTTGATTTATTATACAAAATATGAAAAAATATTAAATGCTTAATTGATTTCAAAGGTTGGCAATATATAATTATATGATTAATATATATAGATTAGACTTTAGTGGTTTGTGTTAATTTTATTGTTGCACCATTAATCATTAAACTAAATTCATACTATGTTTGTCGTTGATTAAAAATAGAAAATACTTAATATGTTTCGTAATTAATTCTATTGTATTTTATCTCTCCATTTAATCAGAATTTTTTAAAGATGTTAAGAAATCGTGTTTTAGAAGAACAAAAATTTATACGAAAACATCATATATCCATCGCCAAGCGTATTTAGTTTTTTATTCATTCCACATTTCACAATTTTATTCTTATTTTAATAATGCAGAACAATTTTTCATATTAATAGATTAAAATTTTATTTTATATACATTATGACACGTGCAAAACTTTTAAACTTCACTTAACATAAAACAGTGAAATTGTTCCAAATTTTAAACCCCCAAAAAAAACATAAAACAGTGAAATACATAACAATTAATTTTGCTTATGTGGTTAGGTTGCCTATAAAGGTATGTGTATATTAAATCGTCTATTATGATTTTGCGTAGGGCATATATTGTACTGTGGATAGAATAATTAAGTATATTTATCACGTGCAACCGCCATAAGCTCGCATATATTTCGTGCATAACCATCGTTTAATAATTTCGATTCCAGATCAAACATTTGTTTGTCCATCCACGACCTAAAATATTTAGAAGAAGACATCTGTTTTTTTTAGAATTGCTGTGTTGAAATGTGTTGTTGTGATTGAATGGAGCAGTGTGAAAACATATATAAGAACGCTTGTCGTCGGACAACCGTTAAAAATCGATTAAAATATTCAAAAACTAAAAGGTTATAACAACGATAGTTTAACGTTTACATTTTCTGACGAATTTCCGACGGAATTGTCAATTTTCATTTTGTCGGAAATCCGTTGGTTTATTGTTGGTATAGTCCGACATAATTATAATCCATCAAAAAATTTGTCGGTTTTGCGGTAGATTTCTTGTAGTGTAATATGTAATCGTTGAAAAAACAAATCGATCGAATAGAGACAAATCATGTGATAATTGTTTCGATTTGGTAGATAGCATATAAGTACGTACCAGCATATACTTTCCTCTCGCATTAAAAAATACCTAAACCCCTATTATAAAATGTTAAAACTCATGAAAAATCTAATAGAATATCGTCGGTGGAGATCCACGAGCCAAACGTTATTCCTTGAATAAACAAATAACAAAGCAATATTTCTTTATCGCTAATGACAATAAATTTCAATCATGTTATCCTAAAAGTTACTCTTTCTAACACGACTTGATCTGTACGTTAAACCAGAAAGAGAATACATGAAAACCTTGCATAAGTATGGAGAAGTGTTTCATTTTGGTTTTTATTATATGAAGATTTTCATATAGACCATAGAACAAGGGAAGGCGTAAGTTAGTATATTTGGCAGGAGTAGCTAGTGTAGATAAGAGTAAGATTAGGGTAATTAATGAAGATTAGTTGGTAACGGCTAAAAAGATTAACATGGTGGAGCTTGGAGCCCACGTCTTCTCCGTACAGGCAGCCCCCTCTCTATCCTCTTTCCACGTACATTTTCCACTCTTTCCCATTTTTTAAGCTTCATTTAACCCATTAATCTTATTGATTAAACTGAAATCAAGCTTTAAATTGATTTTCGCCAAAAAAAAAAAATACCATTGATTAAACTTTTATATTAAGGAAAAAAATTAAAACATAATCAAACTGTTTAAAATAGATACTATTTTTTATTTTTTAAAATAAACTAATATTGAATTGTTTTATCATTTTACTGATTATCAAAAAACATTATTTCGTTATTATATTGTTCCATCCCACTAATATCTAGTTGTTCTATTTGTAGATGCTTACTCCAACTCTATTCATTTGTTTCTTGGAAGTGCCTGAATTATTTTTTGTAAAAGAATCTCACCTATTATTCCAATATCAACATCTCGAAAGAATAAATGTTTGCTAATTTATCATCATGGAATACGATATTTTGTTTGCTGATAAATCATTTTCACTCATCAAAGCTTATTTTTCCAAAAGAAAAAAATTTACTTTTTATAAATAGAAGTTACTTTTTAGTCACTGCATAGTCAAATGATAAAATGGTTAAAAAAAAAAAAAAGTCAAGAAACACAATCCTTATACTGTTGAAGAAAACCCAAAAAATATCCATCGTTTGATTGATATAATTATTAATGGTAATACAAATTTCAACGGCGAAAAGAAAAGGGACAACTTTATTGTACAGCATATTTGCTTTTTTGTACTGAGAAAGAGCTTTTCACAGTTGTAAAATAAATTAAATATTTCCCATAAAAATAAAAATTTTGTTTTATAAATAATCACTCCCTATCTCTTCTTGCTTCCCCGTCCCCTGTCCTCACCAAACTCAAAAACTCTGTTTCTCTCTCTAACACATGAGAGAACAAAATCATCAGCTTTCAATCTCAGCCGTCGATTATATCATCGCCACCGTAGTTATTAATGGAGAACACTCAAGATTTCTCGCCGCCGCACATGGATGCTTCTCGGCCTTCACTAGGATTCCCTCTTGGCACAGCTCTGCTTCTCATCATCATTTTCAGCCTCTCCGGAATATTCTCTTGTTGTTACCATTGGGACAAACATCGTTCTCTCCGCCGCTCTTTGGCCAATGCCTCCGCTCATCCTTCCGCCGTCTCCGCCGACATCGAGTCTAATCCGTTTAAACCTAAACCGCCTTTTCCGGTAAACCCTCTTCTCCCTTCTCATATTTTAATTTAATCCCTAAATTCTGGACCTCGGTTAAATATAATTTTACCAACATATTAGTTTTTATATTTTAACCAAGAAAAAACATATTAGTTTTTATTTCCTATCTCGCATTTTAAACTACAGTTTTAAAACGTGTAAGCAAAAAAATTAGAGTGATGTCAAAAAAAAAGCTGTTGTTAATAGTAATTTAGTTTCCATTTTTTTTGTTTTCCTTCTCAAAAAATTGAAATGCTAAATGTAAAGAAAATACAGACTCATGGTGAAAAAAAAATGTTTTGAAAAACCACTGAAAATAATATTAACAAAATTGTAATTAGTTTATAAACATAAAGTAAAGACAATAAGTGGATTGGTTAACTAATAAAAATGATTATTATGAACAGGGATTGAAGAAAAACCAGAATATGAGCGTAACGGTATTAATGCCTGGAGATAATACACCCAAATTCATAGCATTGCCGTGTCCTTGTGCACCGCCTCGGCCGGAAAAGCTCACTTCTGTCGATGTTCAGAGTCCACCGCACTCACCACCTGTTAAGCCGCCGCGTTTCCCAGTTCCTTTGTATTAGGTTTAATTAGCTATATAAGATAACCAAAAAAAGGAGTAAACATGTCGAAATGTCTCGTTTTGATGTAAATATGGATCATAAATTTTACATTTAAATTATTTTCACTGATTATTTATTTTTGTATTCAGCTGGTAAACAATATGGAGTGGTTTGCTTGTGCAAATAATTTTTTTTTAAGCGAAAATTACTTATGGAATTTAAGGGTAATTATTTGGTTACGTAAATTGTTTGATTGATAAAAATTACAAAAAATGCGTACTTCAGAAAAAAGAAGATAAATTTGCATAGTTATTATGTTGGGTTTGATTGGTAACTTTCAACCGTCTCGTTTATTCAACCGTCTCGTTTATAAACTATTCACCTTTAAAATTATTAATTAATAGAGTGATTAGAAGAAGCGGTTGAAAAAAATGGTTAAAAAGAGCGGTTGGAAGAGAACAAAACAGACAGTTATAACCACTTAAAAAATAAGACGGTTCGTTTGTAAACAAGGCGGTTAAATTTTTTTATTATATACTTTTATTTTTTTAATAATATTCATATATATTATTTTTAAATAAATTTTTAAAATAGAAATAAATGTTTTTCATATTTTAATTTATTTTATATTATTTTCTTTAACAGTTTTTTACTATTCAACTGCTTGTAATCAATCATAATTATTATTTAACCACTTGTTTGAATTCAATCATTTCCTCTCTTCCGCTATCTTAAATCGTTTTCTTTGTAATCAATTCTTAAACAATCACTAAAAAAATGCTTAACCGTCATCGCCATGTTGAAACTATATTATCAATGAGACCCGTTGTTATGGTTATGATTATCAATGTTCAAACTAGATTTGAGCTACTACCTATGAAACAACAAAACACATGGCACGTTTCGTCAGACGATGTTTTCGATGTCGATGTCCTGATTTAATTCTGTTTTTCTTTGGCTACAGATGAATTGATAGACGAAACGGAAAATAAAGAAATTTATCTTTTTTGTTTTTTTTTTTACCAAAATAATAGATTAGTGCCAATTTAGGACATCTCGATCTTGTTTGAATTGTTACCACAAATAGCCAATGGAGATTGCATTTTTCTTCATAAATCCTTCTATATTAATGATCCAATTTTAAAAAGGTGTTTTATACAACCACGTTTGATCGATGCTTTAATTAGAACAACTGCAAATCAATTAAAAAGTGATTGTTTCATTTTTGTGCGTTACAAGTATGTAAACGCTTGCCCGTTTGGGATTGATTGCACCAAAAAAAAAAAAACACAAGAAGTCTTTGTGGTTAATCATTAAAATAGTTAACATCTTCGAAATGTAGATCATTTATATTATGGACAAAGAAAACAATAATTATTTTTTTGGGTTTAAAATAAATAATAATACCAGATCTTTTAAAATTCTTACAACAAAAACTCAAAAAGACATGTTTGTTTTATGGAATTACCGAAATTGACGTCTAACCACCAAAAAAGTGAATTTGGTTATTATTAGGATCAAATACGAATTAGACGTCAAATAGCTCTCCGTTAATTACGATGCCCATTCCGTTAATTGCCAAATAAAAATTGGGGATTCCATACTGTTTATTAAAGATTTGGGACCCTCAAAATATAAAAGCTTTATAAATTTGGCACTAAAGTTTCCAATAGAAAATTGACGTCACCAGCAAGTTTCTTAACCAAGTGCTCTAAACACATCCCCACCACTTGGACCCCTCCAACTTAACAATCAACTTCACGACCTAATTTCACTGTTTTTATTTTATTTTATTCTTATATTTTCTGATTTGTTCTTTTTTATAATAATTGAATTTCAGTCCCGTTAAATCAATTGGTTGATCCTAATATTCTAATCCAAATTATCCCCGAATCCGATCGACAGAGATTTATCTTTTGCTCAACTCCACTAATTATCAATTATCCAACAAATATATGAAATACCAAAGGTTAATAAGTTAACTCGAAGTTTCGAATCAAATCTCTTTATAAGCGCATCATGTTTCGAATTTTAAAACGCACACAACAAGACAAAATAACAACAGCAGAAAAATGTCAGAAATAAATTAATTTCGTTCTATCTAAGAAGTAATTACATGTTTGTTACGACTCGAGAGAAAATATTTGGAAAAATCATTGCCAACTATATGTTCCACTATTTTAATATGTTAAAACTACACAAAAAATTGAATTTATACAGTGACACACATGAACTAACATTATTATGTGCACAATACCATAACCATCCAAATTTTTATTGTTCCAATACAAACAGATATATGGAGTTTATGAATATCTAACGATTGGTTCAATGAAAACCGACCATAATCCAAATAAAAATTAACTCGACTTATTAGGTCGGATAAATTAAGTTTTAATTGGATTATGATCGGTTTTTGTTGGACTGATCGTCGGATGTTCCCGAATATTGAATCGGTTAGGTCGTGGCGTTCGGATTTTGGTTTGCGTTCGGATCGGATTCGGATACCCAAAATATTGATAAAATCTACAAAAATGATTAGAATTTAATAAAATTTGGTTAAATTTTATAATTAATATTTTTGGATATATAATTATATTTAGGATTTTCAGTTATCTATTCAGTTTTTTGTTCAGATTCGGATTTGTTCTTTGGATCTAAGAGTCTAGAATCCATTTAGCATTTTGTTATTTACGGTTCGATTCACTTGTATCATTTTGGATATGATCAGATCGATGTTTTTTTGTCTAGACTTAGAACTGGTAATCAGAACAGTAAAATAAATGATTATGATTTTACGCAAATAATTGATGTTAGTTCGTGTATATCATCATGTAAATTTAATAATTTGTGTAGGTTCTAATATATTAAAATAGTTTGGATATGTAGTTATGTGTTGGAAAATACTTTGTGTAGCTAGCGATGATTTATCCAAAATATTTTAAACGAAAAATGCAAAATAAAAAGTGTTGTTTCAAGTGCGACCTACACTACAAAGTACAAATTGACTGTACACGGGTTCCTTTGATGACGTTATCTATGCTTCGTGGTTCTTAGGCGACCATTTTTGGTGGAAATGATTTTGTTGCTATTTAAATATATCGCATATCTACTCAAATAGATCCATTAATATTTGTTATATTTATTGCGCTAATAAATTAAACCGATTATGAACACACCAGTAACATGAAAGCAACTTATCGATCAGTAAATTTTCAATCCAAACAAAATTTTATATATGATGTTTTCACGTCTTGAAATTATCTTTTATATTGTCTATTACAGAATTGATTTCTTGCTATTTATAAAGTACCGAAGTTCGTATATTTTTCTGGGTCGAACCAGAACGAATAAATTAATTTTATCTTAAAGTATCGAACTAAAACTTACAAGTCACACACTTTTTTGGCTAGGATCTAGAAACGCCACCAAACTACTAAGTACAAACTCTTGGGTTACGAATTGTTTTTTGTTTTCTATTGTGGTCTGTGTACATATAAATCACTTGTTTATATGATATAGAAATTGGTTTACAGATTTTTCTTTTCCGGCATTGGTTTACAGATCTAAGTTACAATAAGGGGAAGAAAAAAAACGCATAAGAAATTTAGTAGATAATTGTTTTCGAAGAAATCGCAGTACCACCTATTTAAATACTGTCATAATATTATTGTTAATAATATGTTATCGTGAAAACGTATTTAAAATACTGTAGTCATATGAAAGCATGTGAGGGCACCGCAATCACCGCTGAACCCTAGGGATCATGCCATTTTATCTTCTTTATATCTGTTTTTGTTTTTTAGCTGAGAATATATAATAAACACTAAAACCAACTAAAAAAACTAAAACATTTTTTGTTCTGAATATTACTTTATTTCTTGATCTCCCTTAACGGGGTACCATTTGTGAGAGATAAGAAAACATAAGAAACATAAAACATTTCGCCTCTTAAGATAGTATAAGAAAACATTTTCAGATAAAACATGGTATGTATGAGTTTTCTATCATACCCACTTTACAATCTCAGAAGATATCGTATAATAAGGTTAATTTCTTTAAAATATTGTGGAAATAAGAACATTTTGTATTAATAAAATCATAATCCCGGCACTATTCAACAAGAATAAAACCCTAAAAAAGCTTATAAAACTCAAAACAAAGTCTTATAATTTACAAAAAGCTGCGAATTTTTTTTTACAAAATTCCATATCTATTTGAATATTTGAAAAGAAAAAATGGTTTCAAAATAGCTTTAAAATGGATTTTGTTCATAATTAATTAAAAAAAGTTCCAGGTACGCAATACGTACATTCCTCGAAATAACTCAACACAGTATATATATAGTCAACTGAGAAATTAAGAAATGTGTATTAAGAAAATAAAACAATTTAAAAGAAAATGATGAAAAGTGGAGTATAATGTAAAACGTACGGATGATAAGCAAGACAAGAGCGGGCCGGAGATTGAAGAAGGTCACATGGGGGGAACATCTTATAGTGCTTCTATTATCCTGACGTCACCTTTTATTTTTTCTAAATTATTATAATATTTATTTATTCATTCTTATTCTCTTTTATTCAGGACTAGCTAGCTACAATGAAAATAAAAGACATCGTGCATTTCAATTCGAATCACAATTAAATGGGTTATTTAATCTAAAAAACGGCTGTAGTGGAAATCCATGGAAAATGTTAGGTACATGTAGTTTTTTTTTTTTTTTTTTTAAATGGGTATGGATTAGTACCAACTCCTGAATGCTTTTCTTTTACAGTTTTTTTTTTTTTTTTTTTTTTTTTTTGCTACTCGCATTTCTTTTCCAGTTAGAACCACAAATTGCTTAGAAACATCTTTTTATGGGATTGGGGAGATAATTTAAAAGCATTCAAATCTTAAAATAATGCAAGTTTATGTAGTTTGTGGACTGTAACCTCCTCGAGGTTATTATCCATCATAATTAGGCGTGAGACTAATTGGATTATCCATGTAAAATGTTACCTAATCAAATTAAGTTTAAAATATTTGGATGAATAATGCTTTGTAAAATATCATAGTTTAAGAATTCACCATCATCAGTCCGGATCTGTCCCACTATATATATATTCTCTCTCTTTTTCGACCTTTCTTTTGTAATATCTGTCAGGTATGAATATGAAAGGGCTGCTACACAACTTGTTGGGGTCGATCAAAATTCAAAAAGGACTCATCATTAGTTTCCAAAATGTAGATAATGTTAAAACATTGATTTGGACACTGTTATACATTATACACGCATGTATATTGAATGTGTATGTATATGCCTTTGCAAGTTGCATAACTAAGATAATTGCTATTTCAAGCCAGTTTTATGTTAATTGAGAGACTTTCTTCTTGTTCTTGTTTAACTTTTTTCAGCAAATCTTGATTTATATTTGCTCAATTTTCCAATCATTGCGTATTAAGTATAATTATCTAATTAAATGAGAAAAACTGACGCATCACTAAACGAGTGAAAAGAATCTTAGCCTCTTAGGTCCCTTTTTGTTGTATCCGAATTATAGCGTAGCCTTGTTTTCATCGTGTGATACCTAGTTTTACTGTGGCAAGTTGTTTCATAGTGCCCAAGTGGAGTTCTTTCTTGATTGAAAAAATTAATACATTTTGTTTTGTACTTTCCTTTACATGTGATGATCCCTAGTCCAATGATTATAGTTCCCATTTGCATAAAGTAATTTACTCAAGGGAAAATTTTATTTTTAGACAACAATAAAAAAACAAAAGAAAAAATAAATTGAATTTAAATTCCAAGTTGTCATCTCATCAGATAAATTTTTAGTTTTTATTTTGTTTATAAGAAATAGCTCTCTAAACTTTTCACATAAATTAACCCTAATTTCAATTATCGAGTATCCTTTCACCATTCCTTCAAATCAAATTATAACTTAAACTTGTATAAAAATGTTCGTAATCAATATTTTAGTATGATAAGAACTCAATTTATTTAAAACGCAAAATTATCTGAAAGCCCAAATTATTTGAATATTAAAAACAAAAAACAAAAAACAAATACATTGTTAACATTTTGAAAACTTTATATGTATATTGGGCTACAAATTAGGGCTACAAAATAAAGCCCATTTAAGCTTTACGTCATAACGTCAGTCTTCAAAACTGTTCTTTAAATCGTAACATATACTGATTACGATTTACGAGTCCGGACCAAGCAGCAAGACTAGTTCTAAAACAACTCATGCTTAGATTGTCAAGTCATTTGACTAAAGTTATAAATAATTATTATGTCAACAGGCCTATTGGGCTTTCTTTCTCAATCTTTTGCAGAAAAATTATTATATATGGTATCACCACTGACGCTAATGTATCAGAACATTCACCCAGGAGAAATTTCTACAATTTGTATAACGATCTATCACTTAATATGGGCCTGGTATGTGACAAAATAAATATGGTCCTAGTCGGTTATTTTTTGGGCCTGAGTTAGGCCTTTCGAAATTAATTTGCGGTGATTATGTTTTATCACAAAGATTAATTTGTTGACACACTGACACAGTGCCATGTAATGATGAAAGAAGTGGCAGAGGCACGATCATTAAGATTACAGTCACTCTTATGATTAACCTTTAAAGCTTTATGATTAAATATTAATATGCTTTTATTGTATGTATCTTTCTAACTAGAGACATCGGTCACTATCATATACAAACCCTAATTTCAATTATCGAATGCCCTCTCACCATTCCTTCAAATCAAATTATAACTTAAAACTTGTATAACTTTTTTCGTAATTAATATTTTAATCCATTAAATATTCATTAAGAAAGAGATATTAAAGATATAATAACCTCCAATTATTCTCCAAGAAAAGCATCTATGTTTTATTTTCTTTCTCTTTATACAACTCATAATGTTTTCCCCTAGAAAAATCAAACTCGCAAGGGAATTAAACACCAAACATCTAAAGTTTAAAAGCGCTAGCATTATTCAAAATTATTAATATTTTAGTTTATTAATTTCATCATAAAAACTCCTTACAAACAACTTCCTCCATAACCAGCGTTTCTGAACAATGCTTGCTTTATATCTTCAGATGTAATAAAATCTCTCTGCTCAGCTGCCTATAAACGCGCACACACACGCAAAACAAACTCATCAAGCTTATCGTTACAAATCTCATAATGAAAATAACATATAGTATTGATCTCTAAGTTTATATTAATAGAAGTATATGCATGTGTATATGGTACCTCAGAACAAGACGCCTGCAAAGAGAAATCACTAAAGCAGCTTATAACACATTGTTCAATCTCCATGCCTAGAGTCTCTAATGTATTAACAGTCGATAATAGTAACCCCGGTTTCGGCGAGCAACATATATCAACCCGAGTACCTTCGTCTCTCCGATCTACTTCAAACTATTTAGAACATTAACAAAATCAGCATTCTGAAAAGGGGGTTTGTTGTAACAATTCAGAAATACAGGGGCTACTATGTAAAAACACCAGAAACAAGAGCATTAATATGAAAATATCTTCATTCTTTGTTGTGTACCTTTGGTGAGTTTCTGACCAGAGGTTCGTTTGTATTAAGATCCTTGAGATCACCGAAGAGCTTAGAGTGATGTGAATTGTTGCTATTTCCAAGTTCTTGTTCCTCGTCTTGTAATTTGTTGATTTTGTCTAAAAGCTCCTTCATGTAATCTATGGCATCTCCTAATATCGATGTCCTGTCCATCTGATTTTAAAACATACCAATATATAATCATTATTTTTTGAAGTTTTAAATGATTTATCCACTTTTCAACCAGTTCTGAGATTCCCATAAAAGTAATAACACAATAATTAAATAATCTTGAAAAAAGGTTCAAACAAGAAGAAACAAACACAAGATGTTAAAACGATATAAAAAGGCTCAATTTTTATGAAACCAATTTAATATAATTAATTCACTCATTAAAAAGGCACGAATCTTTTGTTGATTTTGGTGAGACCGATTTTGTTATAATTATTTGAATCAAAATCTTGGAAGAACACAAAAAACGTTGCTAGGGTTAGATTTTAAGATTCAATCAAGAAGATTAAAAAGGCTATAGTCTTTATGAAAACCATATAATAATACATTAATCCACTAATTAAAAAGGAACGAATCTTTCGTTGATTTTGACCATTTTGATTACAATTAATTAGAAAAAGGTTAAGATATAATTTTTTACCTTACTGATTTTTGGGACGATGGATCGGAGCATAGAGAGTCGATCGTTAAGTCGTTTTCTCCGTCGTCTCTCCGCCATGAGATTCTTAGAAGGTTGGCCTTCGAGCTTTTTACTCTTCTTCTTGTTTGTCTCTCCTCCACAGTAACCAACACTGAAGCTCTTGCTCTGATCAGACTCCATCAATGGCGATGGATACGACGTCGGATTGTTGAAGTTCTCTTCTTGATGAGCATTTGGGAGGATCAATGGAGGTGAAGAGGAAGAAGAGTCAATTATCTCTTGCAACGCCTCAAGAAAAGGGTAATCGAATGTTGCGGCTGCCGCGGAGGAGGGTAACGGCGGCGATGGTGGTTGTAACGGTGGTGGTTGGTGAAGAAGCAATGGAGGAGGTTGAGAGATTAGATCCATGAAAGAAGAAGAATAAAGAAGGGTATTTTCGTCTTCTTCTTCGTTGTTGAAACAGAGGTAATCAATATTCCATCCATTTGGGAATAATTGATGATGATGATGATGACGATGATCAAATCCGCCATTAAAGCTCAGATTGTTGATGTTGTAACTGTTGTTTTCGGTGGTTTCTTGCTTTGTCGGAACAAGAAGCTCTTCGAACACATTCATTTGAGTCGACATTTCCATATGTCTCGCTCTCTATGAAAGTCTGATTTTGATGATAATAAAAAGGAAGAGAAAACAGAGAGTGTGTGAGTTTGTGGATTAAAGAAGATGAAGTGTAAGAGTATTTATATATAAATCCAGAGATGTGTGTGTGTGTTTTTAGTATACTGTTGATTAAAATAAAGATTCCCGTTTTAATTTGTGATTAGTATTTTCTATTAACTCTATCTAATAATATCTATAATTTATGGATTTTATTTTGTTTGATAACAAAATTTTATTGTCATCTCGTGACAAAATAATAAAAACATTTTTGTTTGCTCTAGCCTCTAGCTAGGAATAGATGAGCATGAGCTATATATATATCTATTACAAGACTTGACATGAATCGATGTAAGTTTTATTTTGGTAAGTTTAGTTTTGCCTAAGAAAAATAAAAAGTGCTAATGCTAACCGAGTTATACATATTAACGCACATTAGTTTTTTTTAGTAGATTATTCCACTGAAATAAATACCATGAAACATTTCGACATTTTCAGTCTAAATGAATATCTATGTGTTTGTTCTTATCCATTTTCCAATAAAAGTTAGAATCTCATTATTTTAAAACTATTTTTTTCATTTATTTAAATACTCCTACGTGTTTGTTTTTACAGATAGCTCCATGCATGGATCATGGTCTTATTATAGATATTAACGAAAATGTATTTTATCAAACTGATTGAGTTAACTAATTGACAAACAAAGAGAAAGAGAGTAATATACATTTGATTGATTCCCTTTCCTTACAGGAAAGCTTTGATCCCACAAATTTCATGTCTCGACGAAAACGGATGAACATTTGTCTACCCTCTTGCTTTATTTTTATTTTTATTTGTTTTGTCTGCCATATTTTTATTTATAATATATTGAGAGGGAATTACTCGTATATGGTCACAAAAGCGTACGTAATTGTCTATTGTGTATACGCGAATACGAAATCGTCGTCTAGATTTTGCCTTAAATCAGCATCTATTATCTTTTTAAATTACAATTTGACCCTTAAATCAAGGTATTGTTTGCTAATAGTAATCTCAATTTTTCAACCGTAGGCCTATAAATAATTGCCCTATGTTCCACATTTGTCTTACGTTTGATATGACGTTTATTGTTTTAATTAACGCTTTTATTGTCAAATTTTAATTATTGATGGCTATTCGCGGTAATTATTCTAAACTAATCACCGAATAATTTGGAGCTCTGAGAATTTTCATTGATATATAGTATTGTATAATGGTACCATCGATGGCACCGTAAGAGGGTGTAAATTATATAAAATCTGAAAGTTTAAGGGGGGAAATCAGAAACTACATTTATAGAAGCAAATCTAGCCACTTGGAAAATCATGCATATACCTAGAATGTAGCTTTTTCATTTTTTATGCGCAATATTTTTATGTTTGCATGTGAACTTTTTTTTTTTTTTGAATATTACATGTGAACATCTTGCACCATCTTCAGTGCCATTCTCATATATAAAACCGTAAAAAAAATCATAGAGAGTAAATAAAAAATAATAATAAAAAAGAGAGAGAGAGCGAAAGAGCACATGGTAAAGAGAAGCGCCATGTTCACGAAAACAAACAAACTGTCTAAGGCCTCTCTCGTCCTTTCAGTTCACTCACTTTCAATCTATAATACACATTTCACATTCATATAATACATGCATGTGTGAGTGTATTTATAATATATATATATGGAGTGTATTTGATTTTGAAAATACTAAACTTAGGGATTTAGTTTATTTGTTTAATGACAAAGAAAAGCAAAGCGGCGTATAATTGAATCTCTACAGATATATAATTTAATTTATGTATTTTAATATCGTTAACTTATCCAAAATTACATCAAGGAACAAAAGATACAATATAAAGTTCTCACAATTTGTGACACATAACATAAAAGTTATTAATATATAGCGCGGCTCGGTTGTAGTTGAAAATTTATTATGTCGGCTAAGCTTAAGACTAGAACTATCTAAATGAGATTTCTATTACGATTAGCTAATCGAGACGTTTTAAATAACAAAAATATTCATTTTTCATATATGTTGAGAGAAGTTAGATTTTGCAGACCGAAGTTATACTGTTTGTTATCCAAAATACTGAATCACATATACGTGGAAGATTACTGTTGTTCATAAATTAAAATAATAAAACGGTAATCTTTCTGTATTTGAAGTATTTGAAAATTTCAAATAAATCTTCGATGAAAACCTACAAAAAATTGTATAAAAAATAAACATACTGTTTCAACATGAAAATAAAAACATTGAAAAAATAGGAACAATGTGTAGGTATATATACATACATATCGTACTCAAATAAAAACGTAGATAAACCCACCACGTGTCTCTATAGGTACACATCAACAAATGATGAGTAAGTATACATTCTACATACATATATAAAACTTTATAATATACATGTAAAAATGTGTGTTATTATGAAGATGAGTGTGAAGACGAAGAAGAAGAGACGGACAAGTCTGTGGAATGGATCGAGGCTTGTTTGTATTCAGAAGCAGTGAAATGCGTGAGAATTTGTGGGGTTACATAGAGATTCAGTGAACTGTCTCGTACTGTATTGTGTGACCCTCTCCTAATTAATGATCTCCATTATCTTCTTCTTCAATTCTTCTTCCTCTTCACATGACATGACTAACCAAAAAAGCTGCTCCTCAAATTTTATTACAAACTTCGTCTTTTTCTGTACTCTTCATTCCCATTAATTGCTCTTTGGATTCTAATCATAAGTCAAAACCCTTACTAGATACACAAGAAAATTCGACTGGGGGTTGTCATATTAAACGATATTTTGTTTTTTTATTTACATCTATATTAACGAAGAAAAAATAAAAATCTATATTAGCGAGAGATTTTTAACTTTTAAATGTTAAAACTAAAGAGGCCGGGGTAAAATAAATGGTAGTGACAGCTAATAAATAGAGTTGATGATCTGTTTAAACTTTGATACAGCTAAAATACCAAACCCTGGATTTTTAAAACTTTTTTTTTTTTGTTAAAGAACCCTGGATTTTATTTGTTTAAAACGGCTAATATTATTAAGTATAATAGTTTATTGTTTCCTCCACACAAATTAAACCAATTTTTGTGTGTTTACCATCTCATTAGTCCAATGGTTAAAGAGTTCATATTGAAACTTCTAAGATCTAAGGCTGTATACCACGATTTTAATCATAGGTTGCTGATCTTTTTTTTTTTAATTGACATAAATTTTTGATTGTTTGGTAGATCAGGAAAATTAGTCTACACTTTGTTCGAAAACCCCGGCTATATATTTAAAAAAATACATAGAATGTAAATGTATGTTCACATTTTTATTTATAATATATTTAAAATAAAACTCTAACTTGCATTTTATATAAGATATTTGAGTAATAAAAATTATAATTCATCTAAATTTGTCACTGAAAAATAGAACCAATATTTCATTATAAAGAAAGTAAAGATCTGAAAACATTTAACAGATTTAATACTCAAGAGCCAAAAAAGAAAAAAGAAATAAAGATTGTATACTCAAGAAGTGAACTTAGCTTTGAGCCTTTGGAGAAGAAATAAAAGAATGTAGAAATAAGCAAAGATTGAGCTGAGTCGGTTCTCAATGTTATGACACAGAGAAGGAGCCAAGACCACGTGATATTTTCCAAGCACAAACTTACGTGGCATTTCTCCAGGCGTCCACGTGTTCATGTTACCATTGCCAGGCGACCACGCATCTTTTCCGTATGCGCCAAAATAAATAGTTTTTGCAACAAACCATCTCTCTCATCTTAGCTTAAATAAAAATAACCAAAAAAAATACTTGATACTGACAAAAAAACTAGTATTTTTTAAAAAAGTTTATGAACAACAGTTTATTTGTTTATAATATATCATATATGGTGTGTCATTTAGAGAATTCATGAGAATAAGTTTGAATCGGGGGATGCGATGCAGATGTAGATGCAGAAACTGTTATTATATTTTCTTGATTTAAAAAAAAAAAAATTCTTGGGAATAGTTATTTTGACTTCCACAAGGAAGAATATTATTGTGTAATTAAGGACAATTCCTCTAATCATTTTTAAATCCTACCAGGTCTATTTAATACCACTTTCGTTTAGAAGAACAATTATGTCCTTTTCTAATGATTTCAAACGAATCTTTATAATATACTATCTGAAAGAATTTCGATACGATTTCTGAAAATTTCCATGTTTATTCTAAGATAAAATGACTTAAGATGGGGAAAGAGTTGAGCACTTGGGTAGTTATTTTAGGGAAAGAGAATTTGGTGGAATTTTGATTTGAAGAAATTTGAGTGAACTTTGAGGATATTTGTAAGATTTTTAATTTTTTAAAATAAAATTGATTGGTTTTTTGGTGAGATTTGTTATTAAAATTTTATAAGATTTGGTATGATTTTTAGAACAAAAAGGAAACAACTTATCACAATATTCTTTTTCGTATACTATTTGAATCATGGCTACAAAAAAGATCTTCGGCTTCGTGCTTGTGATTATGACTTTTACGGTTCTCTTAGATTGCTGCTCGATGAAAATCTACAAAGTCGGAGCTTCTGATCGATGGACTTGGAAAGAGGACATGTATCACTCTTGGGCTGAGAGTAAGGAGTTTTATGTCGGAGATTCACTCATCTTCGACTACGATCGTAACGTCAACGATATCACTGTTGATAATGCCTATTTTGTTCTAAAACCTCCTTTGGAAATAAGGGAGCATGAAGACAATAACCTCATATTCTATAGACTTGATGATTTGGGTTGTGGCATTTCTTCTACAATCATATGCATTCCTTCTACAATGCAACCTTTCTTACCAAACCAGAAAGAAGGAATTTCGCTTAAACAACATATAAACAATCACACTAGCACTCCAAACATTTGATTCTGGATCATAACACTTTCTAAGAATTATTGAATGATCAAAAACAAGTAACCATAAATGCAAACTTGGCTTAAAGAACATTGAGGTCTCGATGCATAACACCAAGAGACTCTAAAACTCCAACAATGATTCTCGCAAGCTCGACAACTTTTCTTTTTGTGTAAGGTTATGGAACAGACTATTGCCTGAAGACTTCTATCGAATCAGAAGTTTGTGAGACTCCACTATGAGGCTTTGAATCTTTTCGTATCGACAATTTTAGGTTTCAACGCAGATTCAGAAAAATCATCTCCTAATTTCGCTTCTTCTATTCCAAAGATCATAGAAGATGAATCGTAGCTAGATCTTGATGTTGCTGGTTCGTTTTTCATCCAACTATATGTAGCCACTGGAGAAATCTTGTCAAGTCTTCTCAATGAACCAAAGTGCACATACCAAAGTTGCTAGAAGTCGCCATTAATTTTCAGTTTCAAACGTTTATGAAACCAAAGAAAAGAGAGAGAAGAGGAAGATTGGAGATTTGAAACAGAGAGCGAAGAGGAAGACTGCAAAAGGAACGAGGATAATATTATTTCTGCTATTTTTTATGCTAACATTTTTTTTTTCTCAAATCCTACAAAGTTACACCTCTAGAGGTATGATTTCTCTTCTCTATTTTTCTAATAACAAAAGTATACAAAGTCTCCTAAAATTATGTTCAGTATTCTTTTTTAAAAAGAATGGTTAAGTTTCAATAACAACAAATTTGATTTGAATTTAATAAATTACTGATTGAATAACAAGAGATTGAAATTTTTTTGAATAATCGTAAGCAAATTCCAAATTAAATAACATAGGATTTGCAAAGAGATTTAAAAATTCTTATTTGAATACCAGATGATTTAAGAACAGTCTCAAATTCCTCTAGAATACCAAATCCAATACACCCCTAAGTATTTTATCGTTCGCAATTGGTCTAATTATTTGTCCTAATTGATAATCTGTAGCTAGAACATAGTTTATTGAGATTGAGAATCTCCAAATTATTTTTTTCAAAACCAAATATTTTAATTTTTGTACGTAACGAGATTTTGTTTGCATTGCATGAAATCGGTGGACAGCCCATAGTTTATGCATATTCTCTCATCAAAACCGCTTTCCGCTTTTCCTCTATCCACATTTTTTTAACTTGCTTATTAATATTATTATAAACTTGTAAAGGACACTTATTGTTGACAAACAAAAGAAGGACACATATTTCTTCGTTTTGGGCCCGTTTGTAGTCTCTGTTAAATTTCAATTCTTAACTAGACCATATACATTTTTAGATTAAGGTTAAACACTATAACACCCTCCAAAAAGAAATGATTTTGGTGAAACGAATGACTAATGCCATACGAGAAATTGTTTAAGCCACTAGACAAACATATATATAAATTATAAACTAATGTTGTAAGAATAAGTTTATGAAAATTAAAGACCCCAATTTTTATTTTCAAATAGGAAATTATATTACGCTATATTAGAATGCACTATTTACCTATGCTAAAAGATATCTCTAATTGAAATATATATCATTCACCATTTTTGCATCTACATATAAGCGAGCTGGAATATGTTAGAGATTTTAAGTATATTAAAAAAATAATCAATTTGAAGTCTAGATGCTAATAAAATAACTAGATCACCATGATTATCTAGTTTGTATTATGATTGTTATTATTATTTGCATGGTGTACATCAAATATTAATACGAATAAGCAGAAAATATATTCTTTAGAATATCGTGAGCTACAAATAGAAAATATTAATCATCATGATGACCAAGTTGTTGAAGACGAATCGAGTTCCATCCAATATGCAATATGTTTCCTCGCTGGCTATATCGAACATATATATTAAATGGTAAAATCCTGTTTTCTAATCTTATTTGGAGTTCATATTTTTCAGTACTATAGTATTAATGTCTTATACTATAAATTATATTAGATATATAAAACAATCTTGAATGACATCAAAAAATTTCGTTTTATTCTCAAATGAGTTGCAAAAGTTTGTCTCAGTCAAAACCGGTCCAACTTTTTTCATATGTTATTTTTGTTAATGTAGATAAAATTTTTAAACTTTTTTTCTTTCCGAAATCTGATCTTATAGATCTAATGTCTAAAACCATGATTTATTTTGCTTGTGCTTGAAACCGGGCATGGTGTAAAGAGAGAGCGCATTGTCATAAAAAATGGGATTATAAAAAAAACGTGATTGAGAGGAGATGAACAGAAGCATGATTGGAATTTTTCTCACCCATACAAAAACATGGAGTTTATACAATCACTAATACAAGTATACAACCGTTTTAATAGACCACAAAATCATTAATATACAGTAGATATATAGTAACGAGAATGCGTATGAATAAGAAATTAGATTGCAACGTCATATTCTCCGATTCATACATAAAGTGTACGTTAAAGTAAGAGCTCACGTATAGTCAGCATGTCACATTCATTACATTTTTATTCATCGAACATGCTTTTCCAATCATGCTAGGAGTTATGGCGTTTTATTAACGACTTTTAATTGGTCAATTATATACACATATTTCTTATTAAAAGGTCGAAATTATTTTTATGAAACATATATAGTGTTGCATCATTACTTTAGATTTTAGCATAGACTCTCACCCATACACACGATCTCGGGTCCCCCGGTTTTATCTCGTGTCCACTCTATTGATGTAATGATACTATTTGTGCGAACTAAATTATATGTCGGAATTTTTTTTTAGTTATATTTTTTGCACTTTGCGTGAAAATAAAGGCAAAAGATCATTCCTGTATATTCTAAATTGTGGCATAACTTAGACTGCAAATAGTAGCAATAAAATGAACGAGTTGAAAAAAATAATTGAAAACTTTTCGAGTTGAATATCATTTAACTCTTTCAACTCCAAAATAGTAGATGAATGAGTTGAACATTTTTTTT
Source organism: Cardamine occulta (assembly GCA_028015245.1). Classification (NCBI taxonomy): domain Eukaryota; kingdom Viridiplantae; phylum Streptophyta; class Magnoliopsida; order Brassicales; family Brassicaceae; genus Cardamine; species Cardamine occulta. The sequence goes on along the minus strand of CM051393.1, from coordinate 16,938,527 downwards.
TTGTAATTTGTGCATTTGTTCAATTTTTTTAGCTGAACGGATTGAACCATTTTTTCAACTTTATTTATCTCAAATGGTAAAATATTAGATGAATGTTCATTCAACTCTTTCAACTTGTTAATCTAAATCAACCATTTGCAGCCTTAGTAAAAAATACGCGACAGAGTGAATCAAATTGCGGCTTGGCTATATAGTTATCGTTTTCACACGAAGAAAACTCAACACATAATTTTTGGATACTTTAATTCCAAATTATCATTTAACCCATTAAGGAAAAATTGGTCACCAAAATCGTGCCTAAACCATTTATATCCAAACTGCTGAATCCTAGTTTACATTTGCCGTCTAAGTGATTACTACGGCATGAGCCGTTTAGTGTCAATATTAATATAGACACATTGTCTAAAGTATAATCAGCACTACAGTTAGACGGGAGCCCGTTTAGCATCTAAACGTCGCTGAAATTGTCTCATATTTTTGTGTATTGAAGACTAGTTGAAACTCAAAGTGGTTACTATAACCGATTGAGTATGAGTTTAAGTTCAGACTTAAGAGAGAAACATCAATTTGTTAAAATATCGCTTTAGTTTTCACTAAGAAAAAATCATAGCGAACTCTTTTTAAACTCGCTGTTAAAATAAATCAAAGCTATCTCCGGCGTATATAATAATAAAGCAAGGCCCCTAGATACGATTTCAACAATAAGAAGAGAAGACCCTATATATATGCTTATTCATAGAGAAATTAAAATACCGTGCTAAAGATTTTGTTTGTTTGTTCCTTTTGGATTCATTAATCTGAATCTTGATATAACACCGAGAAACAACTTTAACCAGTTCGGCCCAACAAAATATGGATTATGTTCAAAATGCATCTCCAGCTATTCTATCAGCCACTAAATAACAATCTCTTGGATATATATAACATAATTTGAAACTTTTAAAAACTGATCGAAAAGAAATTAGTCTTGATATCTCGGGGTGGAGCATAAGAGCATCTCCATTGTACATAAAAAGTAATATCTTACCATATTTAAAATAATTTTTTGGGAAGACATAGAACATTAAGTATCTGCAAGTGTCTGTGAAAAGAAATTGAGTCTTTTCCTTTTTGATATGTGTAGTGGTAGATTCATCACGATAATAAAATATTTTTATAAAAAAATAAAAATAAATTTTTGTTTGAAAAATATCACATGGTTATCTTCGATGTGGATGGTCTGAATCCACTATTAAAAATATCAAATTAGTCAAAAAGTTCAGAATTCTTTTATTTTATGAGACATTCAATATTAAATATCAAAATTCGAGACGATTACATTTCCTTACAAACAAAGGGAACGACTTTTAAAACAACAATGAAACGAATAGAAAAAAAAAGTGGGGCCATTAAATTATTACAACATAGGAGGGGAGCTTTATGAGAACACGAGCCAGATTCAGTTTGTTTATTTAATTTTGTTTATCACCACAGGTTTTGTACGAATAATCAATCATCAAAGTCACATTCACATGTTCAAAACTATTCATTTTACCCTACAAATCAAACTAAAATTTAATTCGTATCTTCCAAACTTCTTACATTTCTAGTGCCAGCTTTCAAATTAATTTATCGCCAAACGTCTATTTATATAATATTACTAATGTTATTTTATTGCTCGTGTATGCTAATTATAATTAAAATAGATATACTAGGAGCTGATATGTTTCCCTATTTTGGGCCTCTTGAAGTAAATCTATTGGGCTACAATAAATTCAATTATTTGATGACCCGTTGACAGCTGGAATTAGAAGTCCAGCTATCATGTAACAGTTAGGTAATTAGGTGACAACATCAGCGAATCAACCGGTCCTTGATTCTATTTGGCCGGTTACTGAAAAAGAATCTTCAAATATTGGTTTTAAATTTAACATGTTTCCTTCTTCTCAGTGACCAAAACAAAACTAACTCTTTAAACTTTAGAGAACTTTATCTCTGAATCATAAGACATAGCCCTGCCATAAAAACCCGAACCGAGATTTTTTGGTTTCGGTTTGGTTTCGGTTAGCAGAGGAAAACCGATCGGAAGCTTTGTAAATTGTGTTCGGTTACCCGAGATTTTCGGTTCAGTTTAGGTGAACCGAACGGTTAACCGAGATCTTCTTCTTCTTTGGTCGGAACTCCTCACCCGCCAGCAAACTTTCTCTGGTTAGAGTTTCGTTTCGTGGCTCGTGAGAAGGTTGAAGACGAAGACTCCAAAACGCATCGTTTCATTAAAAGGAAATGTTGCAACAACCAATTTTTCGGTTTTCTTTCCTGGGCTTGGCCCAATTTTTTAACAGCGGCCCAAAAAATTATAGCCCATTAAATTTAAAAAATCATTAACAAGATTAACCGAACTAACCGATTTTATCCGATTTAACCAATTTTAACCCGATTTTAACCCAAAAATCGATTTAATTTGGTAGAATATTATTAAAGGAATAAACCTTGAACCGAACCAATTATTTATTTGGTTAATTTTGGTGGTATTGTATGGTAACCAAGAAAATCGAGAACCAAAAAAACTGGCTTGGTTCGGTTTTGGTTAACCGAACTCGCAGGGCTAGTAAGACATTTCCAAGTAATCTCAGCGTCTAGGTTTTATATGTTGGAAGGTTAAAGCCTAAAGGAATGGCCTTGAAGAAAATGAGAAATGCCCAGAGTGTAGTTGTTGTCTTTTAAGAAAATCTTGTTAAAATAAGAAAGTTTTCGATTTGAACGAAAATTTCGTAACGTTTGAATGTCTTTAAAATTAAATAATAGGAGTATATTTTAGAAGGAAAAATAATAAGAAAAATATCTAATAGTGGATGCTTAGCTGTCATGGGCCACCACAGTTGTGCAAGTAGTCCCCACTTGGGTTGTTGGGCTTAGACGCTACCCTTAACATCCACCACCTCATTTATTACGGATATGACCTTTTCTCTGCGACTCTTTTTATAAGTTTTCACTTTTCATATAAATCATATTTTTATTTTTTTGATAAAAAGTTACTATTTGTAACGATAGGAGTATCGCTTTAAAAAGTGAGATAAACAAAATCGGTATATGAAAATTAATAGTATCAAACAAGAAATGTATCATTCCAAGTTAATATTGTTTATATCCAAAGGTTAGCTAGAAGAATTTGGCCCATGACAAAATATACTCGTATATAATATATAGTCAAATACTCAAAAATGGTGTATCTTAATTTCTTAAAAAGAAAGCTCAAAATGGGCTTGGAAAATGTTTATATAAAACATAATCCAACGGTCCAGATTTGACCCACTTCGTTATTAAAAGTATAAATACAAAAATTGCACTCATTCACTCAATAATTGTGTCTACTCTTGCCCTGAGTTGTCTCTCTCCCTCTTCTCTTTTCTCTCTATCTGTTTTGTTATCTCTTGTTGTTCTTATTAGTGTTCTTCTTGTTTCTCAGAAACTTTAACTTGGCTTATTGTTTTCTCCAATTTCTGGGGGAAATTTTAACTAGTTTTTGTGTGTGTGCGGGAATTATAATCAAAGTTTGTGATAAGTGAATGATGAGGCCATGAACAGTCAACATTCCGGGTAAGTCCTACTCCAAACATTAGTTAGTATTCAAAATTTTGCAGTTGTAGCCCAGAGATTTGAAAGGAAAGCCCATTGGGGATTGGGTACATAAACAAGAAGGGTATCTTCGTCTTTTCGTCTAGTTGGTGTTGCCGTAAATTCGCTCGCCGTCTAGTCGGTGACCATGATCAAGCGATGAAAAATGATATTCCTACTAATGAATTTGAAATTGTCTTGACTTCTTAATTCTTCTTGATGTTTTTGTACTTCATAATTATGAATTGATGATGTATATATAAATCTTTGATTAGCTTGGCACTAACTTTGGTATATGGGTAACCAAAAAGGTTTTAAAGTTACACGTGGCGACGGCTGACCTGGCAAGGAAAAAGCGGCCAATCAGAGAGTTTGTAAAAACAAAAAATGAATAAAGATAAAAAAAGTCAGTGTGGGTCCTACGTAGAAGCCATTCGACAGTGAAATGACTACTTTGCCTCTCTCCATTAACCAAATCAAAAATGGAAATCATTTAAAAACCCCATCAATTTTTGTAAAGTTCCCACCTTCACATGAAATTCTTTTTTTTTTTTTAAACAAAAACAAAAATACACACGACGCCTCACGAACAAACGGCTAAAACCTCGCCACGTGGCGATTTACGCGATCTGAGCCATCCATGGCAGATTTCCCGGGCAGCTAGATCGGGCAGCTTCATCGAACACATCTAGACCGTCAGATCTAAATTCAACGCTTCGATTTAAATGAAGCGTTATGTCGGTCAGATTCCAATGGCCTTTAAGAAGAGATGGTGCCTCCCATCTTCTTCTTCATCGGTCATCTCGATAACCCCTCTATTATCTTTTTTGTTTCCAACCTTCGAGTTCAGAAATTATTTATTTTCCCGATCGCCGGAATTTTTTCGCCGGTGATGTGAATTTCCCGCCAGATTTTTTGGAGTTAAAAGTTTTGAAGAAGCTCACAAGAGTGAAAACCTCGAAATGACCTTTCGGAGATTCGTATGGCACCGGCTGTTTTGGCTACCTTAAACGAACCGTCGTTCCAGGAACAATGCGGCGCCGGTTTTATGAGGAAATTTACAAACCACTCCGTCTCCGAAATTACTAATAATCCTCCTCCTCCTCTCTTCAACCCTAACCCTAACCCTAATTTCGATTCAATTCATCGGAGCAATTCGAGCAAGCACTTCGATGATTCGTCGGATTTTGGAGGCTACGCTACTCTTAATGTCGCTGGGTACACCACGAGTCAGCTCAGGGAGCTAAAGAAGCGCTTGACCTCGGAGCTCGAGCAGATTCGAATCCTTAGAGAACGGATTGAGTCAGGGACGTTCGAGACACAGCGAGGTTATACTTTACCAGAGGTATCCGCCGTTCGATCAGCTCCGGTGAATAGCTTTGCCGGTGAATCCAATGACCTAGGACCAAAGAAAAAGAAACAGAAGAAAAATGTGTCAGGTCTGAAACGATGCAATCAATTTGCTGCGGAAGAGTCTCACATGAAGCGACCGGCGGCTTTGGATCCGGAATCGGAGAAATTGTTGACTGGTATGTTGAATACTTGTGGTCAGATCTTGGTAAAGCTGATGAAGCACAAATGGGCGTGGGTGTTCAACACTCCTGTTGATGTGGTTGGTTTAGGGCTTCATGATTATCATCTGATCGTGAAGAAACCTATGGATCTGGGGACTGTTAAGTTGAATTGAAAAAAGGTTTTACATTTCGCCGATTGATTTCGCTACTGATGTCAGATTGACTTTCAACAATGCAATGGCGTATAACCCAAAGGGACAAGATGTTTATGTTATGGCAGAGAAGCTTTTGGATCATTTCGATGTAATGTTCAATCCTGCATTTAAGAAATTTGAGGCTCAGCAGCTTAAACTCACTGGTTCTTCATCATCTCGTCTTGAGCCTGAGTTCAAAACTGAGTTCAAGCAAAGACATTGGAATCAGAATCCGGTGGCGGTTAATCCTAGGAAAGGAACCGAACAAATATCTATAGCGAAGAAGCTTGATTCAGTGAAGCCGCCACAACCTACATTGCCCACTCAATTAGTCGAGCCGTCTCGTGAGAAATCTCCTTCTCCTTCTCCTCCTTTTCCTTCGGTGGCTCTGCCTCAACCGCCACCTCCTTCGCAGCCAGTGATTGAAGTAGATGTACCTGTTCCTGATGTGAGTGAAGCAACAAAAGCGAGGAAAGGGAAGTTGCCGAAGCCTAAGGCTAAGGATCCAAACAAAAGATTGATGACAATGGAGGAGAAGTCAAAGCTTGGTATGAATCTGCAAGACTTACCTCCTGAGAAGCTTGGTCAGTTGGTTCAGATTCTCAGGAAGAGAAACGGACATTTAGCTCAAGATGGAGACGAAATTGAACTAGATATAGAAGCTGTAGACAACGAGACTCTATGGGAGCTTGATCGTTTCGTGACTAATTACAAGAAGATGGCAAGTAAAATCAAGCGCCAAGGGTTTATCAGGAATGTGTCAACTCCACCTAGAAACATGGTAAGCAAATTAGCACTGGCTCACTATCATAACCACCATTTTGATAACTGTGATTTCAATACTTAAGTTGTTTCTTCTTCCTTTGTTTCTCTTAGTCCTCGGTGGCAGAAATGGGTAGTGCGGAGAAGAGAACAAGGAAAGGAGATGCAGGGGAAGAGGATGTAGACATTGGAGAAGACATACCAATCGAAGATTACCCATCTGTTGAGATCGAAAGAGATGGTACTGCATTAGCTGCAGCTGCTAGTAGTGGGTCTAGTTCTTCAGGGAGTTCAAGTTCTAGTGGTAGTTCCTCGTCTAGTGGTATGTTTCTTTAAACCTTTGAACTCTCCTTGATAAAAGTTTTCCCTGTTCTTGTGTCATCTCTAACATTGAACGATTATTTGGTGAGTCAGGGTCAGGAGGGAGTTCATCAGGTAGTGATTCGGATGCAGATAGTGTTCAATTGCCATTTGTGGAAGCAAAAGAAGCTCAATGATAGAATCTTTTGGGGATTTAACCCTTTGATTCTGTCCTGAGGTACTAGGAACATTTAGCCGTGGGTGTAAAGGGAGGAACGGAGGAAGAAATTGAAAGAAAGGGATTTGTTTTTTCTTTGGATGAGAACCTTAGGAAGCAGTTATAGGTAGGAAAAAAAAATGTAATGGTAGATAGTGTGAGAATGGTAGTTTAAGCAAGGAGAAGAAGAGTTCGTTATTTAATTACCTTTAGATTTAGGAGTTGGTTTTAGTGTAATTGTGAGATGCTGAACAGAGAGGGTCAGAGTGAGTGAGTGATGTAGGAGAAGAAGAAGAAGAGAGGGTATACTTTTTTCTTTCTTTGTTCTTAGTGTTAAAGAGTCTGGCCGTGGTTGGAAAAATGGTGATAGAAGAGAAGAGAGAAATTAAAGCAATGTAGTAGTTGAGAGAAAGATGTAAATGGTTTGCAATGTTAAAAAAAAAAAAAATCTAATTTGTTGAGAAAAGTTGATCTTTCATTTTATAAAATGTCTATTGAAGTTACCAGTTGTTGTGAAAATTTAACAAAGAGTCAGAAGCAGAGGCAGCCAAAAGGCCATAGTGTCTGAGAAGAGGCTCTGGTGAAGGTTCGCGTCCTCTGAACTCAACAAACACCTGACACACAATTTTGAATCAATTAAGAAGGAAATGGCCGTAAATTTGATGCTATTATACGAAATCAAACTATATGGTAAACAAAATTACCTTAAGAGGCGCTTTTCCTCCTCCAAGAGCAAGTATGGTGTTTCTGAACCTCTGTCCTGTTTCTTTGACAGCCTGTTTGCATATATACATATATGTTCACAATCTCGTCTGTTGTTAAGGAAGATGTATACAAGGATTGAAGCCATGTATAAATAAAATACCTTAATGTCGTCCAGTCCTGCGTCTTCAAAAGCTGAGAATGCATCTGCAGACAGAACCTCTGCCCACTGCAAATTTTTCGATAAGTTTGGTTGACATAATTTTTGCTATAAAGAAAGAGATTCTCAAATATACCTTGTAACTGTAATATCCAGCTGCATATCCCCCTAGATATTCATGAACAAGTGAATAGGTAAATGGTTTCGTCAATAAGCACCAACGATATTATATAATATATCTCAGGGGTTTTAGAGGACTGTTGTTACCAGCAAATATGTGACTGAAGCTACAAAGGAATCTATCCTCAGGAAGTGGAGGAATAACTTGGGTTTTTACTGATACCCTTTGGTCTACGTCATAGATGGACTCTGGTCCACCTGGTACATATTTTGTGTGTAGCTCAAGATCAACACTGGCGAATTTCAACTGAAACTCACACATGAAACCATCATTAATACTAACCACTGAATAATAATATTTAAAACATTAGCAATTTCTTGTCATCTACTCACCTGACGAAGAGTAAAGGACCCGGCACGGAATGTTCTTGCAGCTAGAAGTTTCTTGTATACTTCCTCCGGGAGTGTTTCTCCTGTTTGATAATGCTTAGCGATGCTCATTAAAGTGTCCCTGAAACCCGTATTCAGATTCATATCACTCATTTAATATAATAATTTTACTTGTAAATTACATAAGAGGGTAACATTTCTGTAGTATTTTACCTGTGGTAGCACCAATTCTCCATAAATTGTGATGGTAATTCAACAGCGTCCCACTCGATATTTCGAATACCAGCCACTAGCCCTTCATCCTCCTTGGTAAGCATATGCTGAAGGGCATGTCCAAATTCATGAAATACTGTCTCTACCTGTAAATTAGAGTGACATTTTAGTCAGCAATTAAGAATTTTCGAGATTTCAACCCAAGATAAGATATAACCAGGTGATGAATTATTATTAGATTTTTCGCTTACCTCACGGAAGGTCATAAGGCTTGGCTTGTCACCTACTGGTGGAGTTTGGTTGCAGACCATGTGTGCAACAGGCAGCCTAACTGAAGAACCTTTCTGAGCCATGACTCGGCTCCGGGAAACAACCTCATCCATCCAAGCGCCGCCTCTTTTCTCTGAAGGGCGAGAGTATGGATCAAAGTAAAAGTATGCAATCGGGTTCCCAGAAGAATCTTTGACACGGTAGAACCGAACATCACTGTTCCAGACCTTCAAATCAGTAATATGTGGCATTTAGCTGACTTTAACTAATATATCACGTTATGGATATATACTAAGGCAACATGTAAGATTCCAGATTTTACCGGAGCTACACTATCTGCTGGCTCAATATCGATTCCAAATAGTGTCTTAGCTAGACTGAAAAGTCCATCCATCACCTTTGGCAGGGAGAAGTATGGACGAAGTTCTTCCTAAAAAGACCAAAACGAAATATAAGGATCAAGACTTTTAAGAAAATTTAGTTATATCACAAGCTAGAAAAGGACAAAGAACCTCATTGATATCGTATTTGGATTCACGAAGTCTTTCACTCCAGAAAGTGGTGTCCCAGTGGGTCAAACTGTCAGATTCTGCAGCACCTTGGTTCTTTGCGAAACTCTTGAGGTCTTCCATGTCTAATTCATACAACGAATTAAGAAAATCAAAATTATGTCTTGGATAGGCCAATGCCAAAGCCATGGAGTCTCATGCTATATCTGACTGTTACAACAATTGCCAACTTGTTTAATGAATAACATGTTGATTTGAATATATCTTCTCTGTATGCTACCTTGAACAGCCGCATCCCAGGACGCACTACGAAGCTTCTCTAAAAGCTCTGCTGCTTTCTCAACAGTAGCCATTTTCATTGCCATGCTTACCTAGAACAATAGAGAATCACATTAAGCGAATTAGAAAAAGAGAAAAAAGAGCAGTTTTACTTAGGTTGATGACTCTACCTCAGCGTAATTGTTGTAACAAAGAAGCTTAGCTTTTTCAAAGCGAAGCTTCAAAATCTGATCAATAATTGCTGTATTATCCAACTCACCAGAAGAGGCACGAGATAGATAAGCACGATAGACTTCCTCACGCAGAGCACGGTTTTTGGCATGTTGCATGACAGGAAGATAACTAGGAGCATCCAGTGTAATAAGCCATGGTCCATTCTCAGCAGTTGCATTTTCATGGCCCTTATGTCACATATCAAGAAGCAAACATTGACAAAACCCCAAAAGAAAAAAACATGGAACTTTGCATATCTTTCAGTTAACATTGATACCTTGGACACAGCAGCTTGTGCGAATAGCCCAAGAGCGCTTGGAGGCAATCCCTCGATCTCTTTCGAGTCTGTTATCAACTTTTCAAACTTCTTTGTAGCATCCAAAACATTCTCAGAAAACTTATGGGAAAGTTTTTCGAGTTCCTACAATCAAGAACAAAAACCGAGTAAGCATATTGCATTAGATGACAGTTCTTGGGAAAACAAAGCTGCGACAAACATAGAACCAAACCTGTTCAATTTTGTTAAACTCTTCTCTCTTTTCATCATCAAGAGCAATACCTATGAGAACCGCCTCCTTTATTTGAGCTGAAATCGTGCAGAAACCAAAGTTAGCATATCTACTACACTAACAATTGCAAAGAGAACGAAAGATATGTATATGCTCTTCGTCCAATGCTCCAATTAGAACAACTTGCCTTCTACTAAACGTTGACGAGCTTCACTGAGTGATGACCAATCAGGAGATTCACGAATAGCTTTAAAAGCATTGTAAATAGGCTTGCTTTGCCCTAACCTGAGCTGAAACTTCACCTTCTCTGGCTGCACAAGAACAGTGTAGTTAGTCAAACAAGCACCAACACAAACATGCATGAGAAGAACGCATCTAATATCTTACCTGAACGTCTTCAATGGCAGCACGAAGCTCAGGTGTGTCCTTGACAGCTTTAAGGTGATTGACCATTCCCCAAACAACAGTTAACCGATCAACGATTTTCTCTATTGGTTCCACCAGATTTGGCCATGATGGCTCCACAGATTTCTCTAGCTGCTCCAATTCAACTTCCTATAACAATCCGATTAAAAATACATAAATCTCCGATAAGAAACCGATCAAGGAACGAAGAATTGAAACTTACGAGCTGCTGCAATAGAGCTCGGATCCCAGGGCGAACATGTGTATCATCAACTGAATCAAACGGAGGGAAATCGAAATCCTGCAAGAGAGGATTCGTGGAGAGAGTCTCGTCGGAGACAACGGAGTACACGGCGGCAGCGGCGGCGGAAGACATAGATGGATGAGTGGAGAAGGGACGGAAGGAGAGAGAGGTGGAAGTGGTGGATCTAGGAGGAGGAAGACAGAAAGAGAAAGAAGAAGACCAGATGGGGCAAGGATATGATTTACGAAAAGTTGAGGGACGAAAATGAGAAGAACAAGATGAGAAATATTTGTTAGCGTAAGGTTTAGGATGAGGTGAACGACGAAGAAGATTGAGAGAGGCTCGAGACGTAGTCGCCATTAGAGTGTTGGCTATTACAAGCGTTGCGATTTTTGTTATTCTCTTCATTTTTTTTATTTTTTTTTGGCCTTTTTCTTATTTCTTGAGATTTTTTTTTTTTTTTTTTTGTGTGGGGTGTGGCTGCATGCGATTATGTGAGGTTCGTTCTACAAGTCAATGTCACATATAAACTAAAATAAATTTAATTTGTTACAAAAGCGGATATTTTTAATAGATTGTAAAAAGCTTATTGTTTAGAATATATAAAATACTTCTGAATACTTAACGAAAAGCTGGAATAGCTCAGTTGGTTAGAGCGTGTGGCTGTTAACCACAAGGTCGGAGGTTCGACCCCTCCTTCTAGCGTTTTTTTTTTTTTAATTTTTTTCGGCCTTTTTTTTGTTTTAGCTCTATAACGTGTTAAGTAATGGTTCAAAAGTCATGATACATAATAACTTGTTCGAGAAGAGGAGATATATAGACATTAAATTTATAAATATTAAATTTATATATAGGAGAAAAAAGTTTTAGGAATGAAGATTTTGGCCAAGTGGTTGAAAGAAAACATTTTGAGATTAGGTCCTACATTTATTAAAATTCTACATGAGTTGATATTTTTCCTCAAGAGTATCTTTATCAATTATCAGAACTTCAGGTTTGATTTTTTCTCATATTCAATTTTAAATGGTATTTGTGAGTGAGATTCTTCTTTATTGCATTTTCTGGTAATTGATTTTTTCATATTCAATTTGAAATAATTTTTGTGAATGTGGCTCTTCTTTATTGCAATTTTTGGTTAAAAAAATTCATATTAAGTTTGAAATGGTATTTATGAGTGAGACTCTTCTTTATTGCATTTTTTGGTAATTGAATTTTTCATATTCAATTTGAAATGGTATTTGTGAGTGAGGCTTTTTTTTTTGTCACTCAAAGTGAGGCTCTTCTTTATTGCAATTTTTGGTAACTGATTTTTCATATTCAATTTGAAATTGTGTTGCATTTTTTGGCTTGGAGTGTCTCATTTTCTTCAATAGTTTATATTGTCATTTTGACAATATGCAACTTAGACTGTTCGCTCATTGATGGTTCTTTTAATTATCACTATGCGTTCAACATGCCCACCAATCTCACCAATCCGAGCAATGACTAAGCCCTTAAACATTATGTAGACATTTTGGCTTTTGCCTTGAAGTGTCTCATTTTCTTCAATAATTTATATTGTCACCTTTAATAATATGCAACTGAGACAGTTCTCTCAACAATTTTGAAACAAAAGCACATGTTAATTAATTGTTATTAAGATCCGTGCACTCATAGTACATTAAAACAAATCCTTACAACTGAAATTCACTATCATTTGTTCCAAATTGCAAGTTCCAATATACTCTTAACTTGCTTGTTTCTGAGTGTTTTAAATATATTTTCATCAATTTAGAATTTCTTTTTAATAGAGTATTCTAAATATACTCTGAAGTTCCAAGAATTCTATGTTGATCAACCGAGAACAATTTCACGATCTCTGACTAACTAGAGAATCTTAGTTCCAGCACTACCCTAAGTTGAAGCAAACCATGGATGCATCTTACATCTTACGCAAAGCCGAAACACTTTCACCGGCGGCAAATGAGACAGTGGAAGATGCGAGGAAGAAAGAAAAAAGAGGATAACGAATAGTGGGAACAGAGGAGGATAAGACTTCGTCGATATCAGGTTTGTGATTTGACCTGATTTCTATCATACACGTAAATATTTTTTACTTTTTATATTACATTTTTATTTTCGGGTTTCAAATTAAAATTTTAAAATTTTTCCGCAAAACATATTTTAGTTTAACCGTTTTTTATTTAATTAAAGTTTTTTTAAATAATATAAAATATTTTTATTTAAAAGAATTTTAAGTGTTAAATTTTAAAACTATGAAAACAAATCAAATTTTAACATGTTTTCCTTATTTTAATTGGTCCGTTAAAAATATTATAAGTTTAATATGTTTTCATACAATTAAGTTCAATATGTTTTCATATAATGTAAATTTAATACTTATTTTTTTAATAAAAAATGTTCACTTTTGATTTTTGGGTTTCAAATTAAAAATTTTAAAGATTTATCGCAAATAATGTTTAAGTAAACCAATTTGTATAATTAACTTCGAATCATACAACAAAAAAACATTTCAAAATTTTTAAACATTTAAATTTTAAAACTATATATGAAAATAAAACAAATTTAATATCATGTTTTTAGAATTCTAAGATTGTTATTAGGTTGTTTTCAATTTTCAGGAACATTAAAAAACAATAAAGTCGTTGCTATGATTGAAAATTTTCAAATCAAACTTATATTCGTTTTGGTTTATCACTTGTTTAGCTTGAAAAAAATTCAATCTTGTTTAAAAAAAAAAAAAATCTAATTTCAATCTTGTTTTCCTTTTTCTGGCTCACTTCTCTTTAACATCTTTCGTTTAATTGGCGTGATTGAATTGGACAATGCTACACACACAAATAAAAAAAAAAATTTTAAATAAACAGTGCTGCTTATACATGTCATGTTGGTTGGGGCTGCTCTCATAAAGTTGCTAAAACAGGAAGGTCCACTCCACCGCCGGCTACATCTTCAAGATTTGATACGTGTAACGTTACACAACTCTTAAACTTTAATTATGACTGCAAAGTATAAGGAACATTCAAGACTCTTTCATTTATTTCTAAACAATGCCATATTCCACATAGAACAAGGTCAAACTCTTTTTAAGATTTTTTTTATACCGTTGATTTTGACTTGTAGATTTATTCAAAAAAAAAACGTTCAGTGATAGTGATGTGTTGAATTGAATGGACCCTTATAGTAATCATCTTTTCTTGACCGTTCTTTACTTCTTCAATTGTGTTGTATTTTCTCTAACTTTAGAATATCATCAAGCAATCTTTGTTTTATTTTTATTTTTTTCTTGTAAAATCTTTCTTCTTCATCCTCCTTCATGTCCAATTCAATCTTGTTCCTCTCCTTTGTCCTCCTTTTCCCGTTTCTTGTTGACTCAGTTTACTTCAACTTTACTAGTTTCCGGCCAGGTGAGCCAGAGAACATAATTTACCACGGTGATGCAACTCCAGATAAAGGAATGGTGAACTTCAACAACGCTCACCATACATCTCAAGTTGGTTGGATTACTTATGCCAAGAAGGTGCCTATATGGAGTCCTAAAACTGGTAAAGCTTCTGATTTCAACACAAGTTTCTCCTTCAAAATCGATGCTCGTAACCTTTCCGCTAATGGTCATGGCATCTGTTTCTTTCTTGCTCCTATGGGAGCTGAGCTTCCTGCATACTCAGCTGGTGGTTTCTTGGGTTTGTTCACTCGACAGGATCTTTACTCATCTTCGTTTCCGCTTGTTCATATCGAGTTTGATACATACAACAATCCAGAATGGGATCCTAAGGATGTTGGATCTCACGTTGGGATCAATAATAACTCGCCTGTTTCTTCTAAATTCACTTCTTGGAATGCAATCGCACATAGTGAAGATATTGGTCATGCAAAGATCTCATATGATTCTTTGACTAATAACTTAAGTGTGACTTGGGGTTATGAACTTACAACTTCTGAGACTAAGGAGGATTCTTCAAGCCTTTCATACATCATCGACCTTGCAAAGGTTCTGCCATCAGAAGTTATGTTCGGGTTTATAGCAGCTGCTGGAGCAAACCCTAAGGAAAATAGACTTTTATCATGGGAGCTCAGTTCAAGTTTGGAGAGCGAAAAAGCTGATAGCAAGATAGGATTGGTAGTGGGCATTTCGGTTTGCGGGTTTGTGTTCTTGACCTTTTTGGTCTTCACAACCGCGGTGGTTTGGTCGCGGATGCAAAGAAAGAAGAAAGAAATAGATGTAGCAAACATGATGGTATCAATAAACGAAGACTTCGAAAAGGAAGCAGGACCAAGAAAGTTTTCTTATAAGGATCTTGAGTCAGCAACCAACAGATTCTCAAGCCGTAGAAAGCTTGGTGAAGGAGGGTTTGGAACAGTTTACGAAGGAAACTTGAAAGAAATCAACACAATGATTGCGGTGAAGAAACTATCCGGTCATTCAAAACAGGGGAAGAAAGAGTTTTTAAACGAAGTTAGGATCATCAGCAAACTGAGACATCGAAACCTGGTGCAACTCATCGGTTGGTGTAATGAGAAAAACGAGTTCTTGCTGATATATGAGTTAGTACCAAATGGTAGCTTGAACTCTCATCTCTTTGGTAAAAGCCCTCATTTACTTTCTTGGGATATAAGGTACAAGATAGCTCTTGGTTTAGCCTCTGCTCTGCTTTATCTTCATGAAGAATGGGATCAATGTGTACTCCACAGAGACATCAAGGCAAGTAATATAATGCTTGACACTGACTTCAATGTAAAGTTAGGTGATTTTGGTTTGGCTCGGCTTATGAACCATAAGCTTGGTTCCCATACAACAGGATTGGCTGGAACTTTTGGATACATGGCACCTGAGTATGTGATGAAAGGAAGTGCGAGTAAAGAATCTGATATATACAGCTTTGGAATTGTTTTGCTGGAGATTGTCACAGGGAGAAAATCGCTGGAGCAAACACTAGAAGTAAACAGTGATACAGAGACTGATGATGAGAAGAGTCTTGTGGAGAAAGTTTGGGAACTTTATGGAAAACAAGAATTGATGACTTCATGTGTAGATGAGAAATTAGGTAACGATTTCGATCAGAAAGAAGCTGAATGTCTTCTAGTTTTAGGGTTATGGTGTGCTCATCCTGATAAAAACTCGAGACCTTCGATCAAACAAGCGATCCAAGTCTTGAATTTTGAGTCACCGTTACCTGATCTTCCATTGAAGAGACCTGTTGCTGTGTATTACGTCTCGTCTTCTTCTTCTCCCTCAGCTAACTCAAGTACAATAACGTTCTCAAGCATTGAGTATGGTCGTTAATTAGCTGAAGACTAGAGATTTCTCTCTTTCTCTGATGTAGTTTACTCTGTTTTTTTCTTTTTATCTATATGTCTTTTATTGTTCACGCTCTTGAAGCGTGATTATTCTTTTTGTAATCATCTTTAATCTTATCTGTATGTTTATATGAATATTCGTTAACATATTCGTTTTGGAGATGAAAATATGTTGTTGTCATGATAAAATTGTATGTTTACTTTGTCTCGTTTCTGTCTCCTCTTTCTTCTTATGGTTATGTTCACATATGACATTTTCTTTAGCTTTTCCACTAAAGAATTGTGACTGTGTAAGTACTTTGAACATTCAAGTGTCTTCCTTCTTTTCGTTTTTATATAGATCAAACCATATTGCTTTTACTTTTTAGGCTTTGAATGTTTCAAACGCCAACTTATGCATATGTAAGTATATATATAATATACATATTAAAAAATCATTTTTATAAAAATTATTTCGCAAAATATCAACGGAAACGAAAGGCAAGTAGGTAGTTTAAACAAGATTGTAAGCTTAGTTTGTAGAATGTGTATGTTTTTGTTATAAAGTTTGACTATCAGTATTTTTGTATTGTTATAAATTGGTCTATTTATTACACGTGGAACGTTGTTAATGGTCGGCAGCCACAAGACGGCCCATGGAGTCATAGAGACAGACAATCCATCAACCGGGAGATTTACGTTAGACTTGGGCTATTTCTAAAGTAAGGCCCAATTTAGTACTAATGGGCCTTTATGAATTAGCTATTCTCTCTTTCTTTTCATTCCTCGTTATTAGGTTCACATGTTTCCATTATTGATTCTTCTTTTTCTTTTTGTTCCAAGAACCCCGTAAATAATAATAGTATAATCTCGAACTCTTATAAATGTATGATAATTAATGAAAAGTTTTTTTTTGTAAATTAAATACAAGCAAATTACGGCTGGAATAAATGGGAACAGCACATAAATCAGGTGATATGCTTCTACAACGTTTGATAACGATATAACATTTGACCAATCTTTGATGAAACTGCGTCTTTTACCTTGAGTAAAATTTCTGTCATGTCTCTTTCTCGCTTTAACCAGTTAAAAATAAATATAACAACTTTTTAAACTCCGTAATAAATTTTGTGTTGCTGTTAAAAAATATATCAGAACAAATAAATGAGATCCGAGCTAGAGAGTTCCAAGTGTGGAGAGAATATACATTTTTACAAATCTCGTTTTGGTTTCGATTTTTAAAAATGTATATAGTTCTCAAATCACGAAAGAGCTATAACCAACATACAGTATATATTATATATTTTAGGCAAAGACGTGTATGTCGAAGTAGAAGTGTTTCCATATCAAGTTTGGAACTTTAGAATATAGAACTCTAAAGTTTATGAATTTTATAGAACTCTAAAGTTTATGAATTTTTGCAGGATTATAGATAAGAAATTTTAGGATCTTAAGTTCTAACATGATATACATTAATTTGTTTCTAGTGTACCAAGTATTACAAATTAAACTGTCCAACTGAAGATAGTTTATATCTATCCGATATATAGAAATTAATTATAAAATAATAATAAGAATATATAATACTTACAATACATCGTTAATGTTATTGGATTTTCAGCAGTAAAATTAATGTTGTAAAAATTATAAATTACCACTAATTGATTAGTTACTTAAAATATACTCACTAATATAGTATTGCATTTTTATTCTTTATCAAAAACAAAATATAGTATTGCCCCCACAAAAATATATAAGAATAAAAAATAAATGGGTGTAAGTTGTACATATGTGGATGATCGGTTTAGTCTCACGAGAGATCCATTCCTCAAGGCTCTCACATGTTTCCCATTTGAGCTTCTCCGTTCTCTCGTGTTTCTTCACAGATGGAGACGTTTTAATATATCAATCATATCGAAACACAATCTCCTCTTTTTCTATTTTTGGATTTATTATTCATATTTAACACTTGTCTGTATTGGCCATATACAGAAAAGATTAAACCCAACTCATGAATCTGATTTTGATGACATTTTACTTCAACAAATGTCAATTGTTTAGATTTTTAGTTGAGAACTTAATCATATATATGTATTAGCGATACAAAAAAAAATTGTGTACGAATGCAAAAGATGTCAGAGAATTAATCTAGCGTTACTTAATTTCTCTCCTTCGTTAGCATTACAAGATTCGTATCCTCAAATTAATTTCGTTAAAAGTATAATTTAACAATTTTGCTTTAAAGTTTAGATTACTATACATTGAAAACTATGCCTACATCGTACATATTTCTAATACTTACCCATTTATTCAAAATATTGGCATAAAGGCAATAATTTAAAAGATATATATCCAGAGAAATTAAAAAAATATATGTTAATGGTTCGTATATTTTGTTCCAATAGTTTTGGTTTCCTTAATAGAGTTGCATACGGTTGACAGCTATAAGTAAATAGCTGTATATAAGAAAATATAGTCTACGTATATAAAAAGGAGATGCTGCAGTGCACACACTTCACACATATATAAAAACGTAACTTCAACAATAGAAACAAGACACATAACAAATTCTATCCGTTTTGTTCCGATCAATTGCACAGTTATATATGTTCTTCTGTCTTTTCTGCCACTTCATGTCTCTGTTATCTTATTCTCTCTCCCTGCATACGTATATGTACAAAGTCCCATATACAGACATTAATTACAGAGAGATTTTATGAAGAATTAAGCATAAAAGAACTCCACAGTTTTGATAAATAATGGCGGTTTCCTCCAACTGTGCAATGGAACACGAAGACCAAAGTGTACAACACATACAATGTTGTGATTCTCCATATGAAAATTATTATACATCAGCAAAAAATCTGAATTTTTTTTCAGAAATTTAGTAATTTACATCCAACTCAATCATTATAGTTTTAGCTGTTAGACACAAATATTAGAATATTCACATCTTCTAACATATTAAATATTATGCTGATATGTTAGTTTTACTATCAAACATTTATGTAAATTATAAATGTAGTGTATTTTTCAATTAATTTGTACAGATTTTAAAACTAATACTAAAACACTACATATTAATTATATTTTTATTATAATTAATAATAAACACACTCTTCCAAACTAATAATTCATATACAAAATAGCACCGAAATACATTTAAAACACTTTTTATTTTGAAGTAATCAAGTCTCAACCTTTTTGAAATAAAAACACTTTTTATAAATTACTTAAAATAAATACGTATCTATATATAATTAACAAATTTAAACATAAACCCGACAATATATATGTTCATATATGCAATCATCATTTATATATAAGTATGCACCAAACGAAACCCTTTTACCGACTGTTCTCTCTCTCTTCTCTTCTTTACTTATTACATTCAAAGCAAGAAATCGAGAAGGAACAAAGTTTCTTCTTCGTTTTTCTCTTTTTCTCTCCTCTCCATCATCATCATGTCCTCCCATCCCAATCTCCCCTCTCCCAAACCGGTTCCTAAACCAGATCACCGCATCTCCGGTGCATCCCAAACCAAGAAACCACCGTCTCCCTCCGTTGCTCAAGACCAACAAACCCTAAAATGCCCTCGATGCAACTCTCCAAACACAAAGTTCTGTTACTACAACAACTACAGTCTATCTCAACCTCGTCACTTCTGCAAATCTTGTCGCCGTTACTGGACACGTGGAGGCGCCTTAAGAAATGTCCCCATCGGTGGTGGTTGTCGGAAAACCAAAAAATCTATCAAACCTAGTTCCTCTATGAACACAATTCCTTCTTCTTCTTCCTCTCATCAGAGGTTTTTCTCTTCTATCATGGAAGATTCTTCCAAATTCTTCCATCCTCCTACAACAATGGATTTTCAGCTCGCCGGATTATCTCTCAACAAAATCAACGATCTTCAACTCTTGAATAACCAAGAAGTTCTTGATCTTAGGCCCATGATCTCCTCGGGCCGGGAAAACACACCCGTTGATGTCGGGTCGGGTTTATCCTTAATGGGTTTTGGAGATTATAACCAAAATCAATCATCGGCTACTTTCACAACCGACGGAAACTTAGCTTCTTCGATAGAAACTTTGAGTTGTTTAAACCAAGATTTACACTGGAGGCTTCAGCAACAGAGGATGGCTATGCTTTTTGGCAATTCTAAGGAAGAAACTGTTGTTGTCGAGAGGCCACAACCTATTCTTTATCGGAATCTTGAGATCGCGAACTCATCACCGCCGTCGTCTCCGACGAAGAAAGGAGATAATCAGACAGAGTGGTATTTTGGTAATAGTAGTGATAATGAAGGGGTGATTAGTAATAATGCTAATACAGGAGGAGGAAGTGAATGGAACAATGGAATTCAAGCTTGGACTGATCTTAACCATTATAATGCTTTGCCTTGATTCTTGGTAAGTTGAAGAAACCATATATTTATAAGTTTATATATATTTCTTATGTGTGTTGTGATGTAATGCCAAAACTATTTATGTTTGTAGTTTTTTTTTTGGGTGTTCTTGTAGTCAGCTTTTGTTGTTGTTGTTGGTTACTATTTTAGTACTTTAAGTTTCAATTTGTAAACAAAAACAAAATTGGGGGCGAAATTCAAGAATGGAGAGAGATACTTCTATAATAGAATCAATTTATTGGTGATTTGTCTGTATTTTAATTATTTAATGTTTGGAACAGAATTTACTGTGCTTAATTATTGAAAAGCCTTTGGTTTGGTGGTGAAATGTTCACTTAATGACTTATTGGGTGGTTGTTATCCCAAGGTTTACTATAATTTACTAAAATTTTCTTCTAAAAAGTCATTTTCAGTAAACAAATAATGTCTCCTTGGGATTATCTGGAGTACCTTCAAATAAATTACTTTACATTATTTTGTCTAACTGAGCCTAATTATACAGACATTAATTGAGCCAAGCAGAATAATTTACCATCGACATCATTTGTAATACCCAAGTGAAAAAACAAAAACTGATCAATAAATAGTGTGTAATATTCGTTTAAACATCGATATTTGTGCTGTAAACTGAAAATATAGATTGATGTTACATTAAAAATATGTCAGTGAAGTGTGGTCTAGTTAAGCATATAGCATCTTAGTAGACACTGAACTATGTCGAGTCTATGTGAAACATAGAGACCAGGCCTTAGCCTTCTTTTGCAGTCTCTCGTAAGTCCCATTCTCAGCTTCTCTCTACATACATATATAAATGTACATGAACACGCATATATACATATATGTTTGTTTATGTATGTATATGTATTATGTAATAATGTACATCTCATCACTGATTTCTAGAGTTAGGTTTGCAAGAAGCCAATTACTAATTAATAATTACAAAGAGTTATGCATTCCTAGGCATGTGAAAACGGACTACACTTAATTGTTTCAAAGATTGCGTTCAATTGTCAAAAACATGCACATCATTGTCGTTTCTTAAACACCATCGGTTTTAGATATCTATGAGTTTGGTTTTAATTCTAACGCTTACTTGGAATTTTGGATTTATTAAGAGAAAAGAAAGACACATGTCTTTGATTCACTTTTGGGGGTTCTAGAAGAATATTAATTTGACAAGAATAATAGTATATAAAGTTTTTACTTTTTAACTTACTTTTTTTAGTTTCTTTGTTTTTTTTTTTAAGCCATGCATCCGACTATTACGTTCTTTACTCAATTACTTTGACTATAAAGGTAATTGCGGTCCCACTTTGTAGTTAATCTTTTTACCTTTAGCGTTTAATCGCACATCCTGAAATTACCTTTTTATTTACTTCTTTAAACAGTACATCAGCAACTTTTCATCATTTTTTAGTTAACTCGAATTTGTTTTCCTTAATGAATTAATTCGCTACTCATCACACTCTTTCGTGCATCGCAATCAACTGTTTTTCGTGAATGAATTATTTCATTTCATCGCATCATCGAAACTAAAAATTATATGTGACAAAGGTTTACTCTTTTTCGAGCTTTAGTTTTATTATTTAAAAGACAAAATTCTACGAATACTTTTTCCCAAATTTGTTTTCGTTTTCACTAATTTTTTTACTTTTAGTTTTAACTTAATGTTATTTTTATTTCATCTAAAAATTGATCTGCATGCATATCTAGCTTTAAGAATTACTTTTTAGGTTCCGATCACTTTTATTCAATGTTTCGTTCTATTTAAAAGGCAATGTTGGCACTTTTGCATATTATAAATCTCCTTTAAGCTTTTTATGATTGAACATTTGAAAGATTGCTTTATGCGATTTCCCGTCCTAAGAACATTTATCTTTCGGATATCTTAACTTTTTGTTTTCTTCTCTTTGGCATCTCTTTTTTTAATTATCCTCAAAAGGTAATAAAAATCAAGAATTAACCCGTTTCTTGCTTTTAGTCGACGACCATGAAAGTTAACTAGATAAATAAAAAGCTAAAGTTTAATGTCATTATAACAAATAAATATCTTCAAAGTGTAATGTAATAAAATAAAATAAAATAAATGATCGAAATATTTTTTGTTGATTTAATGAAACGGATGGCGAAGGAGCATGATGAATGTGAATGTACAAGTGATGTAACTGCTTTTATATCATACTATATGATTAAATTTAATATGTCGCTGTTTCACGGCTTTGCCAATTGCCACAACCATCTAAGCCAATTGCGAGAAAGCTCACGATTTACGACTCGTGAGAGAAGGAGACACAAGTATAATTATATTGTTTCTTTTAGAGTATTTATTATTGTATGATAGTGTATATTTCTCTCGTTACCTTGAGATTGGTTAAATGTATCAACTTCATGTCTGCGCGAAAAATGAGGTGTATCGTTTAAAATGTTTTATTCACATACATCACATTTTACTATCTTAAAATACCAAAATTGAAAAGTTTATAGTTTCGTGTATAGGTCTAGAATTCCATACTTATTTTCTGTTAAGATGAGGCCTTTTTATATTAAACATGCATGTATGTGAACTAAAGCGGGTGAAAGTAGTAAATCATTCCACTTGGCAAGACAGGGAAAAAAGGTTGAAAAGAAACATTTGTTATTCCAAACGAGTGAACACACAGAAAATAATACAAAAGATTTCAACTTTTGCTTTTCTTATGAATCAAGTTTCTGTACATGTGGCCGTCGAACCGAACACAACTACGAAATTTGTCATAATCTTATCACAAAATAACGTCTTTTGGTAATGATGAAAAATAAAGGAAGAAAACTTCCAACACAAAACGAGTTAAATGTTTTTGATCACATCATTACCTTTTTTCTTCTTGGTACGTAACCGAAACTATATTGTTTTTAACGATTGTGCTAGTTAGCAACACAAAAATCAACAAAATGTTAGATTCAAAAAGGTTTATATATAACTTTGTTTCAAATTCGATTTTGGCTCTAAATATTTTTTATTTTTCTGAAAAAGTTTTTACTTGAATCATTAACAAATGATAATAGCTATATACTACATTGTATTGACTGCAAGTCTGCACCCAATAATACAAAAATGTTGGGCTTATATCTATTTTAAAATTCAGAAGAAGTGGGCTTGAGCCCATACTTTTTACCAATAATCTCCACACGAACAAGACCCATCTCTGAAATGATGAAACCTCTTTGAATCTCTACAGATAATTTCTCTCTTTATAACTCTTGATACGATCTTGATCCAGCTGTGACAATCAACACAAACTCTAAGGTTCTTTAGAATCCTTATACTTCCACCAACATTTCTCCAAACTGCAAATGCAATGGCCAGTTTTTCGCTATGTTGATGCAACGATCTCTCTTTCGCGGTCTCCTCCATGTCTTGAAACACACAGCTTTTGTCTTCAACATACCCCAAATCTTTAGCCTTCTTAATCAGCTCTTCAAGAGTTTCAAGAATCTTCTCCGAGTTTGGATGCGAAAATAGATCTTCAGCCATGAATGTATGCGTTTCTCTATCTACTTCAACCCAACTCATTGCTGGATTCTTCTTCAGCTTCATCTCTTTCATCCCGCTCTTCATCTCAATCACTCTGTTCCATTTCCCTGTGGATGCGTAGAGATTTGACATTAGAATGAGAGTTCCTTCATCTCCAGGTGAAATCTCGAGGATCTTACTCTTTATCCGCTCTGCCAATTCTACATTTCTGTGAATCTTACAGGCGCTAAGCAGCGTCCTCCACAGAACCAAATCCGGGTTTATCACCTCAGATATAAGCATTTCCGCCTCCTCTAATCTCCCTGCTCGTCCAAGCATATCTACCATACAAGCATAATGATCATTCGTTAACAAGATCTTGTCCTTTCTAAAGGAGTCGAAGAATTCACAACCTTCTGCAACTAATCCAGAGTTGTTACAAGCTAAGAGTACACTCAAGATTGTTACATCATTCGGTTGCAGTTCAAGATTTATCATTCTCTCGAACAACTCAAGTGCTTCGCGTCCGAAGCCGTTCTGTGCATAACTATAGATCATAGTGTTCAAAGATATAACATCAACTTCACTCAAGGTATCAAAAACTGATCTTGCCATGTCTGAGCATCCACATTTCCCATACAGATCAATGAGCCGCGAGCCTGCATACTTATCTCTATCAAAACCATATTTCGCCACTATCCCATGAATCTGTCTACCTTCTTCAAACATTGCCAGATTCGAACACCCCCTGAGAGCACTTGACAATGTAAAAGAGTTTGGCTTGATCGAATCACACATCATCTTCTTAAATTTGGTTAGGGCCATTTCTTCTCTATCGTTTAGGACAAGCCCCGAAATAAGAGACGTCCAAGTCACCTGATTTGGGTACTCAATACACTTGAAAACCCGCAAGGAATCATCGACTAAACTGCACCTCAAATACATTGTAAGAAGAGAAGTTTGTGAAGCAAGAGCAGACTCGAAACCAGACTTGATCATACCTCCATGAATCAACTTGCCATTACCTATATCCTTTAAGTTTCCACAAGATATCAATACACTAGCGTAAGTATACTCGTTAGGCTGAACTACCTCCACCAACATACTTTGAAATGCCTTCAAAGCTTCTGTATCTTCACCCTTCTGCGAGTAACCAACGATCAAAGCTGTTATCAAAACTACGTCTTTTTCCTCAACGCGGTCCAATACTAACTTCGCCTCCCTCGTTTTGCCAAACTTTACATACATATCCACGAGGGCACTTCCAACGAACACATTTGATACTTCCAAACCCAGAATCATGGCAAGTCCGTGGCTTCTCTGAGCTTCCTTTTCAAGACCCAAATCTGAGAACGCCTTGAAAACACTGGACAACGTGTACTCGTCTGGCAAAACATTATTCGTGATCATCAATCTATACATCTCAACAGCTTCCTTGCTTCTCCTGTGCTTAATGAAATAAGCAATTAGGGAGTTCCACGTTACAATATGTCTATCACGCATTCCATCGAACAGCTGGCGGGCGTAACCTATCTCGCCACACTTTAAACTTGCGTCGACGAGTTTGCTGCCGGAAAGTTGGACCGGAAAACCGAATTTGAGCATCTGAGCTTGGATTTTCTTGAGTCCTGATATCGATCTTTCGTCTATGCATTGTCTAAGCAGCGGAGAGAAAGTGTGCGTCGTTGTCAGGGAGTCACATTTGATGCAGAGAAGCCGAAACTGACTATGGATAGTGGATTCCGGCGAACATCTTCTCGTAGCGAAAAAGCTGAAAAGTCTAGAAAAAGAGATCAATCCACCATTACAATCTCTTCTCATCGCCGGCGCATCTTTTCTCCGATCATCGTCTCAGTGTAGCTCATATCGGCCCATTAAAGCGCTTCAAGGCTCATTAGTGTGTTGAACTTGCACATATAACAGCCCATTCAGGCCCCATAATGGTGTTTAACTCATATAGAAGCTCATTAAGGCTCATTTTGGCCCATTAGATAAACCCTCCCGGTTCTAGAAAATGCGTTAATCTTTGGACAAACCGTTCTACAAATTTTGTTCTTTTTTCTCTTTTCTTTGTTCTGCTAATAGGAGCTCAGCTCCGTTGGATCGATGATCCGTCGAATACAACCACGGTGCGGCGCGGGATTGACTGATTCTATCTCCGCCGTCGAAGTCCTGATGATGAAATTCTCGACAGATGTTGTGGTTCGATCTCCTTTCACTCGCCGGCCGTTTTGCTCTGTGTCTCCGCTGATTCGAACACTTCCGGCGGAAGAATCTGATTCATCGAGTATTCCACACCGTCTTCTCTCAGTTCTATCTAAACCCAATTGGCATAAAAGTCCGTCTTTGAAATCGATGGTTCCTGCGATAAGCCCTTCACACGTCTCGTCACTGTTCTCGCTCGATCTAGATCCCAAAACAGCTCTTGAGTTTTCATATTGGATCTCACAGACTCCGAGATTCAAGCACAATGTCTATTCTTTTGCATCTCTTATTACTCTTCTTTTGAATCCGAGAATCAAGCACAATGGATATGTGGGCGTAGTGTTTAAGATCAGGGTTTGGATGATCAAGAGCTGTGATTCAGTGGGAGACGCTTTGTTTGTTTTGGATTTTTGTAGGAAGATGAATAAAGAGGAAAGATTTGAGCTTAAGCATAAGCTTACTATTGGGTGTTACAACACATTGTTGAATTCATTAGCTAGATTTGGATTAGTCGATGAAATGAAGCAGCTTTATATGGAAATCTTGGAGGATAAGGTTTATCCAAACATTTACACTTATAATAAAATGGTTAATGGGTATTGCAAGCTGGGGAATGTGGTAGAGGCGAATCAGTATGTGAGTAAGATAGTTGAGGCTGGGTTGGATCCTGATTTTTTCACATATACGTCTTTGGTTATGGGTTATTGTCAAAGGAAGGATTTAGATTCTGCTTTTAAGGTTTTTAAGGAGATGCCTTTGAAGGGCTGCCGTAGAAATGAGGTTGCTTACACTCACCTTATACATGGTCTTTGTGTAGCGAGGAGGATCGATGAAGCTATGGACTTGTTCATGAAAATGAAGGATGAAGACTGTTTTCCAACAGTTCGTACTTATACAGTGCTTATAAATGCTTTGTGTGGATCAGAACGGAAGTCTGAAGCTCTTAACTTGCTTAAGGAGATGGAAGATATGGGGATTAAGCCTAATATTCACACGTATACCGTATTAATTCACAGTTTCTGCCGTCAGTGTAAGCTTGAGAAAGCAAGAGAGTTGCTAGGTCATATACTGGAAAAGGGGTTGATGCCAAATGTAATCACTTACAATGCACTAATTGGTGGGTATTGTAAGCGGGGAATGGTTGAAGATGCGCTAGAAGTTGTGGAGTTGATGGAATCACGTAACCTCAGTCCGAATACACGCACGTACAATGAATTGATACTTGGGTTTTGTAAAAGGAATGTGCACAAAGCAATGGGAGTGCTTAATAAGATGCTGGAGCGGAATGTGCTTCCAGATGTAGTCACTTACAATTCACTAATTGATGGGCAGTGTAGATCTGGTAATTTTGATAGTGCATATAGATTGCTTAGTTTGATGACTGATAGAGGATTAGTTCCAGATCAGTGGACATATACTAGTATGATAGATTCTTTGTGTAAATGCAAAAGAGTGGAAGAAGCCCGCAACTTGTTTGATTCTCTCGAGCAGAAATGTGTAAATCCAAATGTGGTGATGTTCACTGCATTGATTGATGGATATTGCAAGTCAGGTAACCTAGATGAAGCTCGTCTTATGCTTGAGAAAATGTCGAGTAAGAATTGCTTGCCAAACTCATTGACTTTTAATTCCTTGATTCATGGGTTATGTACCAATGAAAAATTTGAAGAAGCAAAGTTGTTGGAGTTGGAGGAAACAATGGTGGAGAATGGTCTACAGCCTACAGTTAGTACGGATACAATATTGATTCATAGATTGCTAAAGGTAGGGGATTTTGATCATGCTTTGAGACGTTTTCAGCAAATGTTTTCCACTGGAACAAAGCCTGATGCACATACTTATACAACATTTATCCAAAGCTATTGTAGCGCAGGGAGACTGCAAGACGCTGAGGATATGATGGCAAAGATGAAGGAAAATGGTGTTTCCCCGGATTTGTTCACTTATTCCTCTCTGATTAAAGGTTATGGAGATCTTGAGCAGACAAATTCCGCATTTGAAGTCCTCAAGCGCATGCGTGATACTGGTTGTGAACCTTCTCAGCATACGTTTTTGTCTTTGATCAAACATCTGCTAGAGATGAAATATGGAGAAGAGAATGGCAGTGAAACAGGACTCTGTGGGATGTCTAATATGATGGAGTTTGATATTGTTGTGGAGCTTCTTGAGAAAATGGTAGAACACGGTGTTACTCCCAACGCCAAATCCTATGAAAACCTGATATTAGGGTTCTGCGAAATTGGGAATCTCGGAGTCGCAAAAAAGGTGTTTGATCACATGCAGCAAAACGATGGAATGTCTCCAAGTGAGTTGGTTTTCAATTCTCTTCTTAGCTGTTGCTGCAAGCTGGACAAGTATGAGGAAGCATCAAAGGTTGTAGATGATATGATATGTGTTGGTCACTTACCGCAACTAGAGTCTTGCAAAATCTTGATATGTGGGCTGTATAAAAACGGAGAAAAAGAGAGAGCAACTTCGGTTTTTCAGAATTTGCTTCAATGTGGTTATTATCAGGATGAATTAGCTTGGAAGATCATCATCGATGGTGTCGGGAAGCAGGGACTTGTAGAGGCATTTTATGAACTATTCAACGCTATGGAGAAAAATGGCTGCAAGTTCAGCTCTCAGACATATTCACTGCTTATTGAAGGACCTCCTGATAGCATATAGAGGAGCTATGTTTTATCAAAATTTGCCAGAGGGATCGTGCAATTCTATGGAACTCAGATTCTTTTGATGCATAACTCGACCTGAGAATTCTGCAAGTAGTCTTGTTTCTTGTGATATTGCTACAGATCATACAATAAAGTAGATCTCAAATATTCATTTTTTTTGGCTTAAATGTGTTCCATTACCATTGCATTCCATGCTCTAATCTCTCGTTACTGAAATTTGCTTTACTTGTTTTCAGGGGTCAAACCATGAAACAGGAGTTCTCCTGAATCATCTTGGATCTTTGAGACACAAATAAGGGAGTGAATCATACAGTGAAAGGCTCACTAGCTTCTTATTAAGAAGACACGGCAGATGAACTTTTTAAAAAAGTTGTTCATTTTACTTGGAGAGAAGGCATAACACAGGACAAAAGCCCTTGAAGCAACTTTGACATTTAACTTCTGACAAAAACTAACATAGATTCTCCTTCGCAGAGCAGTTCAAAGAGATGAAAAAGACCAATGTGAGCTTTGTTGTTTGAAGACGTCTGAGGACCGAGGAGGTCGGAGAATGTTGTATTTTAATTCAGCTCAGAGGATAAAAATATTATTTATCTTTTGGGTTTCCTTTGATATAGACCTAAAATTTGTCTTTTTTTTTTTTGGTTTACATTCAATATAAAAATTACACACTTCTGAAATAAAAACATCTATTACGGCTTGATTCCAAAAGACCAAGACAGATAGATTTCTGACGTGTCAAGAGTACATCTACTTAACCGCCATTGATACTACCAGTTGTACAAACCGACGAAGAAGAAGAAGAAGAAGAAGAAGAAGAAGAGCTTTAAAGAATCAGTCAGTCTCGTTGGTTTGTCAATGAAGAGACAGACCATGACCGAGCCAAAACCGAAGCTTCATGTTGCAGTGTTCCCATGGTTAGCTTTAGGTCACATGATTCCTTATTTACAACTCTCAAAGCTCATAGCAAGAAAGGGCCATAACGTCTCCTTCATCTCCACGCCTCGTAACATTTCACGTCTTCCCAAAATACCCTCCCACCTATCAATAAATTTCGTGTCTTTGCCGTTAACTCACGCCATTAACCACCTCACGGAGAACGCCGAGGGCACCACTGATGTCCCGGAGACACACATCGGCTATCTCAAAGAAACCTTTGATGGGCTTTCAGAAGCTTTCTCTGAGTTTTAGAGAGTTCGAAGCCGGACTGGATAGTGTATGATCTATTACACCACTGGGTCCCGTCTATTGCTGAGAAGCTCGGTGTGAGATGGGCCTTCTTTTGCACGTTCAATGCAGCTTCCATCATCATCATCAATGGGCCAGCATCAATCATGATCCATAGTCGTGACCCTTGGAAAACCGAGGAAGATCTCATTGTGTCTCCACCATGGGTCCAGTTTGAGACCAACATAGTTTACCGTCCCTTTGAGGCTAGGAGAATCATGGAATATCCCACGGCAGGTGTAACCGGAGCTGAATTGAACGAGAACTATAGAACGGGTTTGGCTTACGTTGGATCAGAGGTTATTGCAATCAGATCATGTATGGAACTCGAACCTGAGTGGATTCAACTGCTTAGTAAACTCCAAGGAAAGCATGTGAATCCAATCGGTTTACTTCCGGCTACACCAATGGATGATGTAGATGACGAGGGAACATGGCTAGAAATCAGAGAATGGCTAGACAGACAGCGAGCGAACTCTGTGGTTTATGTAGCTTTAGGAACCGAAGTGACTGTTAGCAACAAAGAGATCCAAGGTTTAGCTCATGAGTTGGAGGTAGGGGTGGGCACGAATCGGATATCCGGAAATTTTAAAGGATCCGGATCCGGATCCGGATCCGTCGGATCCGCCTTTTTATTATCCGAATCCGGATCCGTTCATCACGGATATCCGAAATTCGGGTATCCGAGAAAAATACGGATATTCGCGGATATTCGGATCCGATCCGAAATATAATTATCGATTACATATGTAATTAAAAAAAAAATTCAATAACAAAAACATCTAGAAATACTTAATTTATCAGTATTAAAAATACCATGAAATGATCAAACAAAAATATCATAGAAAAGAAAATTAAATAAGTCTTTAAAATTGATGTTAAAACATCATAACAAATAAAAAAACAAGTCTTCGTCCACTTTTTTTACTTTTCTTGTTCCTGAAAAAGAAATATAATTTTTTAGTAAATTGAAAATAAACATCTAACACATAATAACACAAAATCTCTAAAAAATATGTATAAATCATTTAGGAAAATTATAAAAACAGTTATCTAATGTTGTAAGACGGATCGGATCGGATATCCGTGTAAGAACAAACTTATTATCCGGATCCGGATCCGCAGATCCGAAAATATTATTATCCGGATCCGGATCCGTCTGTGCCAGATATCCGAATTTTCGGGACGGATCGGAGCGGATATCGGATCGAATCTCGGATCCCGGATATTTTGCCCACCCCTAGTTGGAGCTTTGCGGGTTACCTTTCTTTTGGATGCTAAGGAAGAGAACCGGAGCTTCCGTGTTACTTCCTGATGGATTCGAAGAGAGAGTCAAAGAGCGTGGAGTAATTTGGATCGAGTGGGTACCTCAGACTAAGATACTAAGCCATGTTTCACTTGGCGGGTTTGTAACTCACTGTGGGTGGGGATCAGCTTTGGTGTCCCTTTGATCATGTTTCCATGTAACCTAGACCAGCTGCTAGTGGCTAGGATGCTCGGTAGTCTGAATATAGGCTTGGAAATTCCAAGGAATGAGCGAGACGGGTCATTCACCAGTGCTTCTGTGGCAAAGACAATCAGACTGGCTGTTGTGGAAGAAGAAGGAAAGATCTACAGAAACTGTGCTGCATCTCAACAAAAGAAATTGTTTGGGAACAAGAGGTTGCAAGATCAGTATGCAGATGCTTTTATCGAGTTTCTGGAGGATCATAGAGCAGATAATTAAGCAGTTTACTATAATTTCTATCAACGGCAACCAGATGTGTAACCAAAGTTGAGAAATAAGGCATAAGTAATGTAATACACTGTACATTGCTAATAATAAACGTTAACTTTCTTCAGAAAGTAATAAAACCTCGGTGATTCCAAAAATATCAACCTATAATCCGATTCTCTTTTTTGCGCAAGAAGATAATTAAACTAAGATAACATATCCGATAAATACATTAACCCAAAAAGTTAAACTAAAAGAGCTATGTCTACAAGTACAACACATTTAAGTACTTTGTTAAGGGTAATTTCTCTTTGTAAAAAAAGGCTATTTGGTAGGTGGCGATCTCAGCTTATCGTCCGAGTCATGTTTAAGAGAAGAATCCCCTCCCATTAGTTGTTCGAACCCTTCAACCTTAACGGGTTGAGCCCTGACCGTTCCTGGTGTACTGCAAATAGAAAGGAGACACAACTTTCAAGACTCGTCGAGTAGAGGTATAGAACCATGTGACTTTTGAGTTTTGAGGCGCTACTTACGGTGTTTGCATTTGTGGAATTTGCATTGAAGCCAACTGCCTGAATTGGTTATATCCTGGTTGTTGTTGCATATTCGACATTGCAGCAATCTGGTGCTGTCTGAGTTGCTGCTGTATCTGTTGCTGGTGTCTTGGATTCATAGGGTTGAACGCATTTCCATCTACTGCCATTTCAGAAGGATTCTCAAGCTTTACTTGAACCAGCGGCTGATCCTTTTCCATATCCATGTTGGGTCGCGGTGATGTAACTTGACGCCTACGCATTCTCTCTAGCTGTTGCTGCTGCTGAAAGGTTGGGGAATTAACCATTTGCTGCATCTGCGGATGCATTTGCCTCTGGATCTACAGTAACATCAAATAAAGAACTCAGAGAAGTCAAACCAAACAAAATTTAAATGATTAGATCAACAATTCATGCATCAACTATTATGTACATACTTGTTGCGGTAACCGGAGAGAAGCTTGTTGCTGCAGATGTAACTGTTGCTGAAGCACTTGTGGTTGTTTCTGATTTGGAGGAGGATGGTTTCTAATACCATCCTTAACAAGCTCTGCCAAACTCCCAAGATTACTGAAACAAAAGGCGTCAAGATAATCACATGAACAAAACGATGAAAGGAAAATACATATGATAAGAAACGTATAAGATTCCAAACTTCATTAAGAAAAAAATTGATATTCATAAATCACTTGAATGAGGCAAAACCACTTAAAAGAAACTCACCTATATCCCGTAGTATTAAGGAACATCTTAATCAACTGCATTGCTGAACACTCCTTTTTGTAACTGTCAGTAAGAAGCTTCAAAGTACGGCCTAATTTACAGATATGTCGGCTAACCAACTGAGAGAAGACATCAATAGGAACCTCCGTTGCACCATCAAATCCCATTGTCAGAAGCATGCGTGCAACAACTTTCCGTGACACCTGAGCAGCTTGCTCGTCACTAAAACCCAATTTGTCAGCTTTCTTACGGCGCAAAACTCCTCTTTCTTCTATCCTATGGTACTCAGGCATCATCCCAAGCCTCTCGGTCATAACATGACTCCTGGTAGTAACTTGCGGTAAAGTGTCAAGTATCCCATAAAACTCTGTTTTTAAGTTATCTTGTGTTCTGGTAATGGGCGAAAGGGCAGTCTCAGGTACACAGTTCATTCTAAACATTGTCTCCGGAAGAAAAAGTATATCATCTTCTGAAGTACTTCCATCGAAGCCAGAACTTGGATGTGTACTAGACCTACTCATATGAGCTGAACCTCCCAAACCCCGATCTTCTACAAAAGGCGCACGCTTTCTCTTATGACTATCCACGACTCTGAGGTAAGTAGACATACCTTCAGGAGTGCGTTTATCAGATTCTTGTCCTCCAACAGACATCCCATACTTAAAACCATATCTCGAGATAAACTGAGTGTACCAAGTGTCGGGTAATTCCTCAAACCTCGGCCTTTGAGAAAGATTACTGAAATCAGACTCACTACTACTTCTCACCCCAGAGGTAAAACTTGGCTTCGATAGACTCTGAAAAATCATCACAAACAAAAATGCCAGCAGTCACTAAAAAAAAAAATCCCAAAATTAATCCAGAAGAAGATGGATCCTTTCGAATCATTCAATAAAAAGAGCTTCTTGAATCCACCTTGGATAAACTCGGATTGTGCCGAATCCCACCTTCTCGCTGAAATCCACTTTCGAAAGAAGCGTTCTCCAACGTGTAGTAAATATCATCTCCGTGCAGCTGTAAATCTGGAAAAAAAAAGAAAAAAAAAACACACAATTCAAGACATTGAAATTGCCATGAACAAAGCTGCAAAAAGGAAACAAACATACAATTAGGATTGAGCTTCGACACAGCGACGGCAGAAGCATCGGAAGCAGAGGATGATGAAGTGGCGATGGTATTGGATCGGAGGAAGAGTGAGACAGCGGCTTTGTCGAATAGAAGAGCACGAACGCGAAGCTGTATTTGAATCTGAGCCCTAGACTTGGAATCATCGACGCGCATAAAAGCTTCCCAGGAAGAAGGAGAAGAAAGGTAATGGTGGAAGGAAGAGTAGATAGAATCGCCGAGCCAGGTCCGCCATACGCCGGAGACTTCAAGTTTCCTCGCCAGATCGAAGCCTCGTCCGTCGTCGCCGAGCAGTGCCATCGTCACTCTAATTTTCCATCTAAGTTTGTTGATTTGTCTGTTTTGTTTAACGATAATAGCCTTGGGCCTGCCTGGGTCTTTCTAAAAATTAAAATTTACTAAGTATTAAAATTTAACGCGCGAGTCGAAGTTTGTTGATTTAAGTCTGTTTTGTTTGACGATAATGGGTTTGGGCCTGTCTGAAAATTAAAAATATACAAAGTACTAAAATTTAACGCGCCAGGAAGGGGTCGAACCTTCGACCTTCTGCTTAGGAAACAGACGCTCTATCCACTGAGCTACAGGCGCTTTTTATAAACCATTTTTATGGTTTAAAAAAATATATTCATACTTTATTCGTCAAATTACATGATCATAATTTAATTAGTTAATTAATTTGGTTAGATCATTGTTCGTCTTTTCCATTGATGACGATAACTATTTTCCATGTAGACGTTAACACTTCATGTCACATCCACTATCTCTGTGGTTCGGTTAGATTTGTATACACCACATGATTGCATTTTACTTAAAACTATTCTCTTATTCGTTGTTGGGTTAAGTGATTGTCTCTTAAATTAACAATTAATTCAGGATAAATATATAAGTTTACACGTAACGCTTTCCCATTTTTCAAATTACTCTTTTGGACAGCACAACTTCAAAATCAATAGAAGAGTGTGTTTATGACTGTTTAAGTGAGAACGAAATCGGTTAGACTGACTTCGCCGACAGACCTTGACATTGGTGAGTTTGGTGGCCATTTTGATTTGGACTTTGGGGCCCAATTAAGAGAGAGAGACATTAGAGTGGAGGAGTCAAATTAGTTAAGGGGTTTAGTTCACCCACTAAGCAAGAAACCTTTTCCTTCTCGATATCATCTTTCTCACTGAAATTACCAATTAACTAATCGCTTCGTTTGAAATCTATTACGTTAAGAATTTCGTATTCCACCAAAGACTACAAAAAAAATCATTTTTTCAGCAACAACTTCACTTAACTCGTTATTTTTATATGTGCTTGTCTAGATAATATTACAACAAACCATATACACGTAAATGCAAATCCCTTTTGTAAAATCTTGTTAATACTTGTGGTTAGTAATAAACACTGCACCTTTTCGAGTGCTACTTTACAATATTGAATTTCTAGTTATACAAAAGTCGTATATAAGTTTGCTAAGGCTCTCCCACGAAACGTATTAATTTGTTAATTTTCATCGAAGAAGTCTTGCTATTAACGACTTAACTTTACTAAACCCACATATGTAGAGGAAGTATTTACGTTTAAAAATAATAATAATAGTATATATGTTTATAGTTGTCATTCTTTTTTTTTTCTTCCATTTGAGTTGTGCTTCTTTCTTATTTATATAGTCACGGTCGCATCACGTTAGCTAAATAAAAAATTGTGGGTCCAACTAAATAAACCATGTCGCGCCTGATGCGGTTAGGATAAAGGTTTTTTAAAACAAGCTTCATGATGACTCGTGACTGTCGTGTCGTTAACCAAAACAATCTCATAAATGTTGCCTATCTTTGTTTCATATTTTGCCTATCTTGCTTAGTTTAAAATTAGAAACGTGAAACTGATATTTACGAGTTTATATTATAAGGTGTTTATATAAAAATATATGCAAATAACAGCAATGGCTTGGTCTAGGGTGGTCAAGCTTCTTTGCCATATGTTTCCTCTCTCGTTACAATGGCGCCACGATAACTAAAAATAAGATGGCATACTCTTACCTCGAAAAATTCACATTCACATTCTAGGGTGGTCAAGCTTCTTTGCCATATGTTTCCTTTCAAAAATTAGTTTTGTGTTGGTTACATTAATGAAGAAAATTGCTTGACGAGACAGAAAAAAAAAAAAGATGTCAGTATTTCACATGGCTAATATTCAATAGCAAATTAACTGTTCTGCGGAAAATATAAATCAAGAGAAATTGAAATTCTCAAAAAATAAAACGAAACTCAGACCATCTTTCAAAGCAATAAAAGATGTCTTGTCTTCTCATTAACAGTAATTACGGAAATGCCATTGACCAGCTTAAAAAATTTCAACCGTCGTCGCGTCCGTTCGTTAGTTTAGTTACGGCCTCGTATATTTTCATCTTCTTCATAATAATAATTATTTTTTCCTTTGTTAAATAAACTTAAACTTCAAAAATAAACATTTTTTCAAAAAGCTATTGACTTGCATGGTGGAGTTGTATAAATATAGCAGAGATTCCAATCCAATACCAGTCATCAAAATCTGGGCTCCTCCTTCTTCAAACTTTTTTGCTTTCGAAATCTTCTAAGAATAACTATTTCTAAAGATAATACTCTTTAACGAGACAACAACTAAATAACACAAAACACAAACCTGTGTTTTCCTCTTTGTCCGGATTCTCTCCGGCTCTGTGCTTTCTCCCTTCTCCTCACGGAGATGTTACTCTGCTTCCATCTTTTGTGTTCTTTTTGTTTTCTGGGAGAAAATTTTATTAAGCTTTGATTTTTTTTTTGGTATTCAAAGCTTCTTACAGAGAGAATCCCAGAAGACGAAATTTTTTCCAAGCTATGGCTGTTGAAGGTACTGCTAACGTTAGAATTTGTTTTTTTAAATCGTTAATTTTCCGACATGTAACTGTTTATATTCAGATTTTTCCATTCTGGGTTGCATCCAAATTAGAAAAACTTCCCCTTTTCTGTTATTATTTCCTATTGAGGAATTTACGCAAACAAGTTACGTGCATCGAGAATTTAGATTAAAAAAAAAACAAATCTTTCTTTGTTTAATTCCAGAGATGGAGAAGAAGATCCATGGAAGCTATGAAAAGCCAGAGACAGAGCTACATAAAAATGATTTAGTTATCGAAGATCCATCGCCAAGATGCGTGCTTGAAATTCCGGTAATGAGTTCAGATTCCGATCATAGCAGCAGCAGCAGTTGTAGCTCTTGCTCTCCTGATAAATCATCTTCTCCATTATCAACAAATCCTACGAACGTTTCGTCTTTTTACCACCACGGTCTTCAATGGAACAAGATGATCGACTCTATCAAGAAGAAATCTATTAGGAGATTCTCAGTTATTCCTCTCCTTGCTAGCTACGAGCTAACCCGTAAAAACATGCGGCGGAAACAGCCAAAGTTATCTCCGTCGTCGGAAAACGAAATCGATTGTGATCAAATTCTCGTCGCTAAACCTTCGTGGCGGAATTTTACCTTCGAAGAGCTCGTTGCCGCCACCGACAATTTTAATCCCGGTAAAAAGTTCAAAACTGTAAACAGACGAAAATACCCTAATTTCGAACATGGAAAGTCTAAATTTTTACTTGCCAATTTCAAATGAAACGTGTGTTTCTGAATAAGAAGATTCTAAAATGGGTTTTGATTTTGTTGTTGTTGATAGAGAACATGATTGGGAAAGGAGGACATGCGGAGGTGTACAAAGGTGTTTTACCGGACGGAGAGACTGTAGCGATCAAGAAGCTGACGAGACACGCCAAGGAAGTAGAAGAAAGAGTCAGTGATTTCTTATCGGAGCTTGGTATTATCGCACACGTTAACCATCCAAACGCAGCTAGGCTTCGCGGTTTCAGCAGCGATCGTGGTTTGCATTTTGTGCTTGAGTACTCTCCTCACGGCAGTCTTGCTTCTCTACTCTTTGGTACAAAAATGCCTTCTTGTGGTTTGTTTCAGACATTTTTGTTCTTATATTGATGTTTTTGGAATATTTTGTTAGGATCTGAGAAGTGTTTGGATTGGAAGAAACGGTATAAAGTGGCTTTGGGTATAGCTGATGGATTGAGTTATCTTCATAATGATTGCCCTCGACGGATTATACACCGTGATATCAAAGCTTCTAACATTTTGCTCTCTCAGGATTACCAAGCTCAGGTACTGATTCTGTGGATTCAACAAAAAAGCAATCACCTTTTTTTTGCGTGGATTTGAGAACTGACATGAATTGGTTTTGCAGATTTCGGATTTTGGACTTGCTAAGTGGCTCCCAGAGAATTGGCCTCATCACATTGTTTTCCCCATCGAAGGCACATTCGGGTCAGACAGAATTTTACAGCTCCCATTCTCTTATGTCAACCTTTTTCTCCTGATGTTTAAATCCAAAACCTGGTTGGTTCTTACAGATATCTAGCTCCAGAGTACTTTATGCACGGGATTGTCGATGAGAAGACGGATGTGTTTGCATTTGGGGTATTGCTTCTAGAGATCATAACTGGTCGTAGAGCTGTTGATACAGCTAGCCGGCAAAGCATAGTGATGTGGGTAATGATCTGCATTTCCCTTCTCTTTGTATGCATCTTCATCTTTCTGAATCAAACAGCTAAAACAGCTTGGATACTTTTTCGTATAGGCGAAACCTCTTCTGGAGAAGAACAACGTGGAAGAAATAGTTGATCCTCAGCTAGGGAATGAATTTGATGAAACCGAGATGAAACGAGTTATGCAAACAGCTTCAATGTGCATACACCATGTAGCCACTATGCGTCCTGATATGAACCGGGTATGTTCCAAAACAAAACCAGTCCCACTATTGTTGTCATAAGAAACTTGGATGATTGAATTGTTGTGATTATGGATGCAGTTGGTGCAGCTGTTGCGCGGAGATGACCGGTTAGCTGAGGTGCAACAACAATCAGGCGGAGCAAGAGCACTGAGTCTCGACGGGTGCGATGACTTAGATCACACCTCTTCGTCTTACCTTAACGATCTCACTCGGCATAGACAACTCTTGATGGAGTAAGCAATCTGATGAAATCAATCAATACAACAAAAGAAAAATAAACAACAACAAAAGTGTTTTCTTTTCTTTTGTTCTTTTGCCTGTGATTTTGCTTCATCTTCTCCATTGTAAAAATCTCCAAAAAAAGAGGAAAAATGTTGTATGTATAATTTGGCTTAGTCAGAAGCTTATGCTTTTGTCTTCAAACTGTGGTTATCTCTCTGTTTTTTTTCTTGTAAAAGAGCAGTAGTAAAATTTTAAAATTTGGATGATAAATTTTAAAACTCGTAATGTAGATAAGGAAAAAAAATTAAATTTAATAGAAATAGTGGGAAATAAAGTATATATAGTCTCTGGTTTAGTCTTCTGAGATTCATAGAAAGCAAGAAAAAAAAAAATGGCTACAGAAACAATCATACAAGGAGCAATTTTGGTGTTAACCTTTGTTATGTTCTGGGCGATTAAGTACCTTTCTCAACGAGGCTTAACCAAATTCCGAACCAAACACCGAGCCACACTCCAAACCCAGCGTCAACTAATCCAAGCCTCTCGCCTCCTCGCTCGTGCCCGAACCACAATTAAGAAATCTCAATCTCAATCTCTTGCTAAGACGGCGCTAACCGAAGCCGACGACGTGATCTCGATTTCTCCAGATGATGCCGCCGGTCACATCGTCCGTGCCTTAG
Organism: Cardamine occulta; assembly: GCA_028015245.1. Classification (NCBI taxonomy): domain Eukaryota; kingdom Viridiplantae; phylum Streptophyta; class Magnoliopsida; order Brassicales; family Brassicaceae; genus Cardamine; species Cardamine occulta. The sequence continues at coordinate 16,898,864 of CM051393.1, read as the reverse complement.
CTCTAGATCTGCTCGGTCACCAGACCGCTGCTCTCAAATCGTTCGATACGGCGCTGAGTTATCCGCGCCTGAAGTCGCTTTTGGTGGGAGAACGCGCCGATGCGCTTGTGAAAAGAGCTGAGATGAAGCTGGCTGTGAATCGGCGGCGGAGGACTGATTCGGCGATCGAAGATCTGGAAGAGGCGGCGAGGCTCGCCGCCGGGACAGATACGGCAAGATTATTCCGTCTATTGGGCGAGTGTTTTGAATACAAGGGCTTGACAGAGAAGGCCCATTGGGCTTTGAATGAAGCTAGAAAAGCCCAACAGAGTTCGGCAACGACTCGTGATGATTGAGAATGACCGGACTCGGTCGTAGCTTATTTTTCTTATAACTTCTTTAAATTTCACTTTGTACCCCGCTATTTTTTACTATTTCTGTTTCGTGTTGTTTAATTAGTAAACTCTTTTGACTACCCAAAACTACTTCATAAATGGAAACAGAGTTACACCAATAAGCCGACTACAATTAAAAAAAAAGCCGATAAACCACCAGTAACAAAAAAGAAAAATAATCACTTTCCACCACTCAGGTAACATTAATGCAAAATTGACCCCAAAAGTTTCAGCTTTTTCAACTTTTCTCCTCTCTACTTCTGTATAGCCCCTAGAGTTAAAAAGTAGCTACTAAAGTCCTCTGAGATCCATCCTTGTGGTCAGCTAATGGGTTAGCCAGAATCAAGAAGATAAGCTACGGTCCTTGGTTAGCACGGTGATCAATGAACCATATGATTTAGTAAGACTGGTTAGGCCACAAGAAAAACTCAGCTTGATTCATAGGAACTTCAGCTGTAGAGTCAGAAGCCAAAGGATAATGCTGAAAGAAGTTCTGGTGATGATAGAGAACTGAAGACTCAAATGGAACCCCACAAGGGATTGTGTTAGGGTCTACATCCAAGGAAGAAGACGGAATCACGTGTTGTTGGTCAGATGAAGAAGGAGAAAGAGATCCAAGAGAGAGCTTGTGGCGTTTCGCAGCTCCTCCTCCTACTACGGGGAAAGAACTTTTCATGACTGCTTCAACGTCGTAGCGGTTCATCTCAAAGTTAGTTACTGCATTGATTCCTCTGAACTTTATGGCTGCAATGTCATAAGCCTCTGCTGCTTCCTCTTCCGTAGCTATATACATATATACTAATCAATGACTGACTTTTCGGGGTTAAAGAATAGGTTGTTTACTACTAATATAATGTTTTTTACCAAAGGTTCCGAGGTAAAGATCTTTGTTTCCAGCAACGCGGCCAATCCTTGCTTGCCAACGACCTTGTTGATGATGCCTTGTCACACCTCTATACATCGAAGCTCCTCTCGAAAATCCGCTACTTTTCCTGAAAGCATTTACATTTCCCAAAAGTTAGAACATCCCAGTTTAGAAACCAAGAACATATATGTATGAAAATCTTGATTTGGTCTCACCTCCTAAGGGATGCAATGAACTCTTGCCTCGTCATGTGATTCATTTCCTCAAGTTCATTCGAATAACTCGCTATCTATATTTGATGGACCAATGAGGACAAGTTTAAGTAACGGGCAACCAAAGAATCGACACAATGTGAGCAAAAAAGAGTGGAAAGGAAGATTATAAACCGGAAAATTTGTAGTAGCAGTCGGACCCCAGTATTTTAAAGCTGCCAAGTCATAGGCTCTAGCTGCTTTATCTTCTTTGTCATATCCACCTCGATCAGTTAAAAATTAACATCATTTTACAAACTCATATCTATTTGATAAAATTGTCAATAGTGTATTATCTTGCTTACCTAAGTACACTGTCCAAGCCGCGATGCCAATGAAAAACCATATTCGAAGGTACATGCAAAACGAAGAAAGACAGGTTTAGCCAATACAAAACTCATTCACAATGCTCATAGCTAATCATGTTCTTGAATCTATTTACTAGATATACTACAACGTAAGAAGGTAAAGTAACCTTTGGTAAAAGAATGAAAAATAACGTTTACTAGTTATACTACAATTCAAGTAACACAAATATAATAGAATGAAAAAAGGGAAGAAGGGTTTGATAAGGGTCAAAGCTAGATTCCTCTCTTGTGTCCACAACTTCACATCACACTTTGCTTTTGTGTATGATGTGAACATAACACACAAATCAATCTGACACATTGTAGACATAAGGAACCCTACAAAATCAATAATAATATCCAACGAAAGGGATTTCAAAAATTCAATTTCAAACCCAAAAAGCCAAGAAAGAAAGCTAACAAAACAACCTATGCATAGTGTCTAAATAGTCTCGCATCACATGTCTGCATATATTAGTGCATACATATCATATAATAATATAGGGAATAAATGGTCAAAAGTGGGTCCAAAAATATGTCAATCAAGAAACAGAGATTGCATCAGCATTGGGGCCCATATATGGTGAAAACAGAGATTTTGAAAGAATAAAGACAATGAACAAAAATGGCGGCACCCTTGTAATGAAAAATTCAACCAGATACACATACATGCTCTATTCTATTATTGTTAGTCCTTTTGTTTGAATTTTCAGTTTAAAATTTGGTTCTTTCCTTCACATATGCCATATAGCAAAGTCTATCAATCATCATAATTGAGTAATATTGATTGAATCTTTTGCATGCATTTTTCTTTTCAGTCTTTCTTTGACAACCTTTGCACTGCTTTCCCTCTCCTTTTCTTTTTCTTAACCATAAAAGTAAAAGAACAAATATTTTTTTCAACCCAAATAAAACATGTTTTATTCAAAAGAACTAAAGATTCAAAGGCAAGAAAATGGTTTTAGAACCCCAAAATGAGGAAGATAACTAAAAAACAATCGATTTAGATCATAACAATGCATAATCAAGTATACAAAGTCCTACATGAAAGTTAGATCATGTTTACCTAAATTGATCTCAATAATAACTAATTGGTGGATTATTGAAATGCAAACATTCAAAAGTTACCTACTAATCAAGCAAATGATTCAAGAAACCGTTTCATATGATTTCCAAATTTATATAAAAGTAAAATAAAAGAATGAGAAATAATTAACCTTGACGTCCTTTTCTGGCTTGACCTTCCCTCCTACAGCTGTTATCCCATAGATGCGCTTCGTATCTCCCAGTCCATCTATGTCTACATCAATCCAACACATATAATTGAAACTCAAATCAAACGTTTTTTTAAATCAAATATCAAATCTTTTTCCCACCCACAAACAAAAATACAAAACTTTGAATTAAGTGATCCTTGTTCATACATCCCACATTACAAACTCAAAGCTAACTTGATTTGTTTTGTTAATCCATTTATAAAACCCAAAACCAAAATTATTAAAAATTATCAATCTTTATCCCACCCACAAGATAAATAGCAAAACTTTGAATTGCAATTGAAAAAACCAGAGCCCAACTTGATTTGATTTTAAGGATATACGATTTTCATAATTTAAATTACCTAGTGACTCCACGATAAATCGAAGTTCGTTGTCCCAATGTTTCAACAATCTTCTTCTTCGAATCTTCTGATGTTTCCTTCCTAGAAACTGTCGTCTTGTTTCTGTTTTCGTCTCTCCCGGCATTCTTGCAGCTTAAAGGTTGATCTGTGTTGTTAACTCCTAGAGACAAAGCTCTTCCGGTGGTACAAAACCCTAGCTTCGCCGTCGTGGATGATTCCACAGCGTGACCGGAGAGATGAGTTCCACCGATGTTGGAGGTTGAGTCATCGACGATTTCTGAGCTGGAGTTAATCGTCTTAAAATCGTGGTGATGATCGGAGAAGAAACCTGTAACTCCTCCGGCGAGTGTGGCAGCTGCGGTGTGGTGATGTGGATCGTAGTATTGAATTAGAGAAGACGAATCTTGTGTCTCAGTTTGGTTATCGGAGTAACGAACGAAGGAATCGCCGAGAAAATCTTCAAGCTTTGGAATCTGAGTCTGAGAATGGATTTGTGAATCGAAAAAAGTGGAGAGTGTTGTTGAATCCGCCATTGAAGCAGCTTCTATATCAGCTTCCTCTTTGAAAACTTAAATCAAAACGACAACAAAAAAAGTTAGCAACTTTAACTAATCAGCACACCTGAAAAATCACGAAGAACACAAGATTTTCCCGAGAAATAGAAATCATACTTCGATAGAACTATAATACCAAAATAAGTCTCTTTTGAACTTAGATTTTAAAAGTCTCTCTCTTTTACTACTTGATTCTGTTTTTTGTTTACCTTTCTCGGGAAAAAGACAAATTAAGCAACCGAGAAAAGGAGACTGTGAGTTCAGCAACTCGGTTTAAAGAGGATAAGTCGGTTAACGAAGCATATACATACACCTATACACTCGCATATACGTCACTGGGATAAGAAAAGAAAAAAGTGATTTTTTGAAGAAATAATTTACCATAGAAGTTATCGATGAGATAAGGAGTTGAAGAAGTGTCGTAAGAAGTGAAGTGCGAGTGATCAGGTGATTTCAACATCTCCATTGGTGATAGAGAAAATGTTAACCAATTCGTCATTGGAGCCATCAAAGATTGAAACTTTTTCAAGTGAAATCTGCAGAAAATGACAAAAAAATATGATTAATGAAACCAACTCATAAATAAAAGCAAAGATAAGAGAAAACGGAGAAAAGTAAAACTTGAGAAAGCGTTACAGTCTCTAGCTTTCGCTTTAGAGGTTTAGTTTCTGCATTTTTTTAGGAAAGCTTAATAGAGCAATGCAGAAGGAGACCAAGGAAGAAGAAGAGGATATAGAAGCAGAGAAGCTCTTTTATAAACACTGCTCTCTTTTTTTTAATAAGACAATAAGAAAAATAAATTATTTTTAATTTACTCAAATTTAGGAAATTTTTACCAAATTATACAGTTGGAGACTGTGTGAATGTAAAAAAAAAAAGGAGATATGAGAGAGACTATGTTTCTTATAAAGTGTGACACTTTTTTTTTTTTTTTGTATTCGTTAAAGAGGTGATAATGATGCCCAAGCCACGAAATCAATCGTTGATTACTTATCTTTTGAACGGTAAGAGATTAAACTAGGATTAAAATAATGATTTTAGGCGATAGAAGTTGTTTTTAGTACTGTCGCATTTTGATTTTCTCTAGAACAAATATCGCAAAATATCTGGACCGATGAGACGAATAAGTAGTACATCACCATGATTATAATAACAAAATAATAGTAAGTCTATATATTATTAGTAGTAAATTAATTTTATTATGGGTTCATCACCATGATTATAATAACAAAATAATAGTAAGTCTATTTATTATTAGTAGTAAATTAATTTTATTATGGGTTCATAATCAATAATGGTATTGACATTAACAACTGTTATCGTTTAACGTCGAGTTACGGAGTTATCCCTAGACTAAATGAACGAATTAGATATTTATTTGATTATTTTCCAATTTGTCTTTCATGCAATACAAAATGTTTTCCCATGCTTTTTTTAACAAAACAAAAATATTACATGTTTAACTTTCTACACTTATGGTTTTGCCTTTTTAACCCGATATCACTTAGTCAGGTCGGGTTTCAAAATAGATTTTACCAGTTTTGACCTAAGCATTCACATTTTAATTTGGTTATCGCTGAGGCATTTGAAACCTCAATAATAAAAATTTGAAATAGATTTAGAAGAAAGAAAAGCGCAAGTACAAACCTAAAACTTAAAAGGCTAGAGGGGAACTAAAACAACAAGTAGTAGCTACATATTTTGGATCAGAAAAAGCTAACGGGACAACAAAAATTGAAAACTTTTTTTTTTTTACACCCAATCAAATATTAGTGACGAAAGTTTCGGTTTATAAAAATTATGTAAATCTAAATAAATGGCTTATGGTGTGATGGAGGAGACAACCTTCCAGATGGTAAGGCAAGTTCCCACTGTAAAAAAAAGGGAAACAAATTTTAGTTGAAATAAATACTATAAAAACTAAAAAGGGAGCCCAGCAATTAAGGCATTCGCGATTAAGGCTTAATATCATATTCTTTAGAGCATTTCGTATTCTATAATGAACCTTTTTATACCCATGTTTTGATAGTTGTTGACTTGTTGATGTTTTGTTTTTAAGTCTTTTTAATTTAAAAGGATGAATGTGATTTTTATCCATAATTAATTGTTTTATGACCTTTGACCGAGGAGCCACGCGCGCAACATCTTTTGATTAATAATTCTTCTGTTCGAGGTTTTCGGTGACCTCTACATAATCTTATAGATTATCTCTCTCTAACCTTTTTGCTTTGTCTTAACATCTATTTTGTCATAATCTCGTAGTTGAGATGTATGAAGATGACCTGGAAGAAAGTGAATGAAATATGGTACAGAAGTCAAATTTAATAAAAATGAATATTTGGATTTGTAGTTGTTTATAGGGACATTTGTATTCTTTTGGATTTTATAGCAAAGGTTAATCGTGGAAAATCAGAATGGTACGATTCTGGAATGCACTCGGTTGACATTGAATTTTAAAATGTAACTGGACTAGTACTATTTAAAAAACAAAAAATGAAAAATGACTTTCAGCTATACTAACGACTTACTTATACATACAAACTAATTTAATATATTCATAACTATACAAATTATTAAATAGTATTAAAATTATAAAGTATCATATATCATGTATGCAACTACATCAAATATTATAACATACACGAAATATCATAAATTATATGCGTAATATCATAATCATTTTTACTATCTTAATTTAAAATTATCAGATCTGCTTTTATATATAGATGTATATATATATATTATTTTGTATATTTATATAATAAACAGAATAATTGATCAAAATATCAACAAAAATAAATTTCATTTAATTTTTTGTATATTATTTTAGAAATTATATAATAAATATGTTCTAAAATCAAACCCATTAACAAAAATATGTTCTAAATCTATATAAAAATCAACTTGAAATGTTTTATACTAACATTTTATAAAAGAAAGTTACTCTAATATGTACAAATTATATAAAAATTAGAATAGTAATATAAATGTTATTTTACTATTGATGTTACGTCTTATAAGCATACTTAATGGAGAAAAAAAAATCATATTACTGTTTAATTTTGACATATTTTGGATAAACCCGGTTAATTATTTTTTAGATGTAACGAATTGAATTTGATATTTTGAAATTCTAAGATATCAAATCTGTATCGAGTTTACATTAGATTAATCTAGTCATACACTAGATTAAGATTACATTGATATTCTTTGACATATGGATATATAACACCGCTAGTTATTTGCATCAAAAGAAATGCTCTATGTTAAGCTTCTCTACTTTCTTGAGATATCCAAGAGATAAACTAATGAGGTAGATCTAATTAGCTTATCCCATTGGATAGTTTGTAGATTTTAGCGATTTTAATTCATTTATATTATGAAAAGTTTCCAAATAAACCGTTAACTAAAAGAAACGGTAGAACTACAATCATTAAACCATATAAACTAAACCATTTTTCTTGGTTAAGACACAAAAGGCATAACCTATAAACCATTGTTTTTGGTTAGACTCAAAAGATTAAAATTACTAAACCATAAACCATTTTCTTGGTTAGGACACAAAAGATTTTAATTAAATAATTAGATACTAGTAAACCGATCAAATCCCTAAATCTTCTTTTTCTTTTTCTCCTCGCTTCTCTTCTCTTCCTGGCTTTCCTTCCTCTTTTGCTTCTCATGGTCAACTTGTGACAAAATCACAAAATATTTGAATGACAAGACTGATTCTATAAAAAAAGTAATCTGATTCCATTGTAGTCCATCACTAGTTTGCATGAAATCCCGCAGGGAGTTTTGTAGATGAAAACAGTGCCTTTCATCAAAGCTTGCTCAGAATCTGGTCTTGAGACCTGATAAGCACCCTCAAACACCTTATCCATGGCATAAAAAGAGAATCTCGTACATCTTTTGTGTGTTTCATAGTGGGATCCCCTTTCAAAGCTTGATGGAATGATCTATTTCATTGTAGCCACAATCAGTTTAGCCACAATAATGGTCTTTTCAACCATCTCTTGAGCAATCTTCACGTCTTCATCCATCTCTTGAATCTTAATGATTCTTCTTCTTCATTCTCTTCATCATGCTTCTTCATTGCCTTAACAACCACTTGGTTGCAAGTTTTGAGAGGGTGAGCGTAGGGAGAGAAATGAGAGAGAGCTAGTAGTAGACAATTTCCTAGGAGAATGAAAAAAGATGGTGAGCGTAAGTTATTTTTATGGTCACACGTAATTTTTTTGGTTATTTTCTTTTTTTTCTTTTATGGGTTTAAATCTCATTAAGATCCAACTTTTGAAACTAAACTTGAATTTTTTCAATATAATTTATTTACAGGTAAAGCGTGAGAAACTAAATGTCACTTTTTTTGTTAGCCAAACTAAAAAACCAAAGTAGCAAAACTATGCTTTATAATTGTTTTGCATTTTATAAAACCAAAAAATCAAACAAGTTAATTCAAACTAGGTAAAGATTTTTGCTTTGCAAAGACTAAAAAATATTGTTATCTTAGGAGTGAAGTACTCAACATAGTTGGTCCCTTTGGATTTACCATTTGGGCAATGGAGTGTGTTTTATAGCACCACATAAATTTCTGTGACGTTTTAAAATTCAAACTAACTCTCATGAAATTTTCAGATGTTAGAAAATCATTTGAATTGACCATTTTTTCGACTTTTTGAATCAATTTTTTCGAGTTTCTCAATTCATTCAATTTTAGATGTCTTGTTAAGAGATAATGATATACTAAAATTTTTGTTTTCATATACACAACTTGGTGCCAAGATGACTCTTTCTTGAGGCTAATTAATTAAGTTAATTAACATATGGAGTTTTTTTTTATGTGAAAGAAAGAGTTTCATATTCGAGTAAACCGCAGACATATCAATTACCAAAAAACAAGTACAAAACTTCAAAAGCCAATTAAAAACTGGGATTATTATTTATTTTAGATAGCTGTTTATAAAGAAAATGAAGTTCTTGAAAACCTAGTGAGCCTCTACCTTAATTGGGATCATGTACGCTTGGTCACCTCGATGTTGCAAGCCAACACGTCGTTAGAAATTTCTTTTACTCAATTAAACTTAGAAATTTTCACTAAAATTATTGTCCTTTTTCACTTCACCATTTATTAATAAATTAAATTATAGATAGACGAATCACATTCAATGAAAGATGTATTTTGTTTCAGAAGTCAACTAAACAAGATAGAAAAAGTCAATAATCTTTATCCCTCAAATCACAATTAACACAAATCATCATTCATCACAATCAGAAGAAGATGGAAGAAATAAAGAATCATGAAATCGAAGAAGAAGTAGAATTAGGATCAACAATGGAGAAAGTATACATAGCTGTAGGAAACGATGTACAAGAAGGAATAACATACCTATCTCCATTGTTCTTCTTCATCTCTGCAACATTTCTCAAGATTTTGTCTACACCCCTTGTACAATCCCTTTATTCTCAATTCACACCGCTTCTTTTGTTTTTATAATATAAACCCAAATCACATGTGTGTGCATCATAGTTGGGAAGCTTCCAGCGAGTTCTGTGAGCGAGGAAAAGCTTCAAGTTCTCAGGAAATACGAGGAACAAAAGATCGACAAGTTATTGTCCAAATACGTTGTTTTCTGTGGGAAGGTTTGTCAATTTTTTGTAAATTTCATTTTATCAGGGTAAGAACTCGAAGTAATCTATTACTTGAGGTCTTAAGATACAATTTTCATGTTAATAACAGTTACAGGTGAAAGCAGAGTTACTCAAAGTTGAGAAGCAAGATGACTCAATTCAACTGCTGATATTAGATTTAATCTCAAAGCTTAGAATCTCAAAACTCGTAATGGGAATCACTTTCATGAGATCTTCATCATCTTGGTAATTTTTTTTTTTGATTTTTCGAATTGACCTCGTTTAAAATTAAAGTTATCATTTTCAACCCTGAAAAATGTTCCGTGTAATGCAGGAAATCGAAGAGTGCAGTTGGCGGATCGTTCTATGTTTATCAAAACAAACCAGAATTTTGCGAATTTTATATAATTTGTGGAGGCAAAATGGTTTCACTAAAAATGGAGAACGATGTGAACAACAATAACAATATCAGAAGCTGGATTGGTAAGATGTTTCATGATCCGGGAAGAAATCTACACCGTACATCTGCCAACAGTGATGATCCAACGAGTAGTGGAAGTCCATGGGATAGGAATTTGCAGGAGATAGAGAATTATTTCCAGCAATTATTGAGTTTGAATCTTGAAGAAGAAGAAGAAGAAGAAGAAGAAGAAGACGAAAACCGTGTTGAAGAAGCAGAGGAAGAAGAAGAAGATGACGTGGCACTAAACGTGCTGCAACATATGGTAAAGAAACTGTCAGAGATATTAGAGAATATGCTTTTTTATTGTTTTGTTTTTAAATTTTTATATGTTGAAATTGTCAGAATGTAGCAGAGAAGTTAGATTATGTGAGAAGAAAAGTAAATGAAGCTAAGCTGATGATAGAGGAGAAAACAAGAGAAGTCAAAGTCAACGCCGAAAGATCCGACAAAGCTGAATGGGCAATCTCTTTATGCAATAGCAGAGTAACTAAAAAATAAAAATAAAAAACCTTTGGAATAAATACTTAACAAGAACTGAGATGTTTTGTTTGTTTTGATCAGATTGATGAGCTTGAAGTTGGGATTAAAGAACAAAGCGAGAAACGTGAGAAGCTTCAAGGGACGTTAGATTCAGATAAATATTGTATTGAAGAAGCCAAGAACGATGTTGAGAAAGGAAAAACAAAGCTAAATTCACTTGGGGAGCTTCAAGAAGAGCTCTCAAGCAGAGTTAAGGCAATGATGGAGGCTAAATCGCAGGCGGAGGTCGAGCTAGAGAGGGTTGTGTTAAAGAGAGGAGAGACGATCACGGAGATTGATAAAATTAGGAATCAGAGAGATGTTTTCAACCGTAGGATTGAGTTTTGCAAGGAGAAAGAGGCGATAGGTTTGGTTTCGAAGGAGGAAGTAAAGTGCGGGTATAGAGAGTATGTTGCAGAGGATATTAGACTGGCCACGGAGAGCTATTCTGATCGATTGAGGTTGAAATCTGGTGGTAGTTGGACAAATGTGTACCGAGGAAGGATCGAACATACGACTGTGGCTGTGAAAGTGATTGGTGATCTTTTACCGGATCAAGATTTTGGAGCAAAAGTGAAGCTTTTGAATGAGATTAGGCATCCTAATTTGGTAGCAATTGCTGGTTTTTGCCAAAAGCCTAAATGCATACTCTTTGAGTATATGCATAATGGGAACTTAAGGGATAATCTATTCACATCGCAGAGGAAAACAAGAAGAAGTAAGATATTGAAATGGCATGATAGGACTCGTATAGCTCACCAGGTTTGCTCTGGACTCGGGTTTCTCCATTCTGTTAAGCCTAAACCAATCATCCATGGTCGTCTTACACCGTCTAAGATCCTCTTGGACCGCAACCTTGTACCGAAAATAACTGGGTTTGGACTTATAATGCATAGTGATCAATTCGATACGAAACCTGATGTGATGGCTTTTGGGGTTTTGCTTCTACATCTTTTAACGGGGAGGAACTGGCCTGGTTTGCTCAAGGCAATGTCAATGAACCAGAGAAGCATTCTCAGGGATTTGGATCAAACGGCTGGTAAGTGGCCACTAGAGTAGCTAAAGAGTTTGGTGCACTTGCAGTGAAGTGTTCTTCAGTGAACAGAGGAGGAGGGAACATGGATTTTTCAACCAGAGAGATAATGGAAGAGCTTGGTAAGATAAGGGAAAAAGCCGATGAGTTTAAAATCATAGGAGGTACGAGGAAGCAACCTATTCAAACATCAATGAAGGAGATCCAAATGACATACCGAGTGTTTTCATGTGTCCTATACTTCAGGTCAAGTCAAGTCCATATCTTTATTACTTCTCCCTATAGCAAGTGATTCACAATCTAACCCTTTATTGTTGCAGGAAGTAATGAAGAATCCACACGTTGCAGCAGATGGGTTTTCGTATGAGCTTGAAGCCATAGAGGAATGGCTAAGCATGGGACATGACACATCTCCTATGACAAATCTGAGACTGGATTACCAGATTCTTACACCAAATCATACTCTTCGATCTCTCATTCAAGATTGGCATAGCAAAAAAGCAGCACAAGCTTCCTCCTAGATTCTTTTTTATAAACATCAAAAGGTTTCTAATTATGTATTTTTGATTCACATCTCCTTCTTTAAGCTATGAAACGTAGAGATATTGTAGTAATCAGTAAAAAGGATCAATCTTGACAAGCTTAGCCCCAAAAGAAGATGATCAAAATGAAAATAATGCTCATAGCTTTCATTTTACTGTGGCTTAACAAAACAAAATCTACAGTTTCTTAGAAATTTGCTACTAAAATTCGTTTTCTCTGATACTATCAAACACAAACAAACAAAGGACAGAGTAAAAAGTGAAGAGATCCACAACAAAAGAAGAAACAAGCAAGAAGAAGAAGACCCTTTTATTTTATACTCGAGAGAAAAGGCGAGCAATTCGATCTTTCTGCTCTTGGAATCGACGTTCCAAGAAAGCCTCCATGATCTCCATGACCGAAACGAATCTCTTCATTTGCTCTAGCCGACGGCTTAGCTCAGCTTCTCTCGCCCTGGCTCGCCGCAGACGCGCCTCGGTTTCCGCGAGCCGGTCACGAAGATCGTCGAATACTCTATCGTCCTCTCCGTCTGGCGATCGGCGACGGAAGCTGCTTCGCGACGATAACGATTGATTGTAACCGTAACACATCGTAAGAAAAATTATAAAAACAAAATCAATTCTTGGTTCGGAGTTTTGTCTGACGAAGACGAAGCAACTAAAACGAAAACATACCGAAGGGTGTTTTGCTTAAATAATTAATTAATTTAATGGGGGAAACCTTTTTAGTCACTCAGAGGGTTTAAGTTTTATTATCACTCACCGGCGGTGAAATCAGAAGAAGCAAGAACTATGGCGAAGCTCGAATCTTCTTCTTCTTCTTCTCCAGCCTTCTTCTCTCAAACCTCTGCTCGTCTCCCAGACGACACCGTTTTCTTCTCCATCTTCCCCGACTCATCTCTCTCCGGCACCGGATCGGAAACCTCCTCCACTCTTCAATCACTTCACTTGGAAATCATTGATTTTGTTTCTCCGTTTACTTCTCCTTACATATGGCAGCACGCACCTTTCTCCCTCTCCATCGCTCTCTCTTCCTCTTGTGTTTGTACCAACACTCCTATGCCTCATCTCCACGGGAAACTCAAGTACGGTGACAATCTCGAAGACGAATGGTTCGCTGTGTTCTTGCTCTTCCGTATCTCCGCCGCGTTTCCGTCTCATTCAATCCGTGTGTGGGATACCGACGGCGAGTTTCTCCTAATCGAAGCTGCTTTTCATCTCCCGCGTTGGCTTAATCCGGAGACTAGTCTCAATCGTGTCTTCATTCGCGGCGGTGACCTCCACATCGTTCCTCGAAGCCGTTTGCCTAATCCTTCGTTAGTTGCGTCTCTGCGATTTCTCATCGAGCGTAGTCATGAATCTCGTGCGTCGGATTCAGTTCAGTCCGCGTTGAAGAATCGGATTTCTGATTATCCGGAAAGAGCCTGGAGGAATATGCATCGTGTTAGGGTTAGGGTTCCGATATCAGTAGCTCAAGTGCTTAGACACGAACCTTTCTTAATCTCACTTGCAGTGGAAGGCTTTTACGATCGTGATGTGGATTCAATGAAACACGCAGCGAAGATGGAGAAGTTTCTGAGCAAAGGAAGAGACGAGGAGCTTGTGCTTGTTCTTGTTAAGATGTCTCGTGCAATGTACGGGCAGCTGATGCAGCAGAAATTTCAAGCACCAAATTGTTATCCAATGCCGAGTGTCAGCGACAGGGATGTTTACTCTGAAGCTGAGCTAGGGATGAAAATAGCTTGTGGTATGGAAATGATGTATCAGCAGAGGAAGAAAGAAGAAGAAGATGGGAAAGGGATTAGTTGGAGCAAGTATAAAGCTAATCTTGAGAAGAATGGTTATTTTGAAGGATTGCTTTCTGGTTCAAAGGAGTACAAGAGGTTGATGGAGAATGCCAAGGAATACTACCAGAAGAGTTCTTCGTTTTCAAAGACAAGGTAAATGCAGTTTTTGTTTCTATAGTTAGTGAAAAGGATTCATCTTTGAGTTGTTTGTGATATTTAGTTCTTATGTGCAGAGACATTATGAGTGCGCCGGTGAGACGTATTGATGAGATTCTTGCTCTACCTTATATAGAGGATGACTTCAAGGGTCAGGAAGTTCCTGTTTCTGACAATGATTCTTGGCTCTACGATGGTGAAGATGAGCTAAACTCTGTTCTTCAAGAGAGGCAGAAAGAGATGGAGTTCTATAACTCAAAGAAGGAAAGCAAAAAGAAAGCAAAGGAGAAGCAAGAAGCGGGAAGCTCATCTGATGCAAACATGAACAATTTCGATCTGGGTGATATCTCAAAGTCGATGGAGCAATTCATGCAGAAGGTATCAAGCTACAAAGGAGCAGAAGTGCCAGAAAACAGGTTATATATCGTCTTGAAGATTAATCATATTTTCATGAACATCTCTTGTCAATTTGAAGCTCAAATTTTATTTGCTTGACTTGTATAGGGAGTTCAAAGAAGTTAATATAGATGTCAACCGTTTCATGAAAGATATTGAGTCAATGCTAGGGAGCCAAGGTGGTGAAGGACAAGCTGATGATGACAGTGATGGCTCTGAAGGATCTTCTATGGACATGGATTTTGGTATCTGCTAATATATACTTATTGTTTTTTTCACCTTGTGGCATCGTATGCTGATCTGTAAGGTTTGGAGTGTGTGGACTTACTAAAATGCTATGGTATGCAGATGACTTTGAAGATGATAGCGAAGGAGAAGAGTCTAACGAAGATGCTAAGGAAAGCTTTGAGGAGTCCTACTATGGAGCAATGAATGAGGAACTGAAAAACTCAACTCTTGGAAAAAGCTTTGAACATGTAAATCAACAACATTCTTCCAACCAAAACGAGGTAATCCTTATATCGAGAATGTCGTGAATTTAGGAGCTTAGATTTTGATTGTAATGGTATTTATGGTATGAATGTGATGACTCTCCAGGGATCATCAAAGACTTTGGATGAGAAGGATGATGAATCAACACCAGTTGATGCAGATTTCAATCTTGTTAAGAACTTACTTGAATCCTACTCTTCACAACAAGGACTTCCTGGTCCTGCTTCCAATTTGCTAGGCCTCATGGGTTTGCAGCTTCCAAAGGATTCTAACGACGAAAACTGAATGCTGATCAAAAACGTAGTTTGGGTTTTGCTTTTGTTTAATGTTTATGACTTTGCTAAGTTTCTGATTGTCACGTCGGCAACGTTGGGGGTTCTTGTGTTGTCCAAAGTAAAGCACATGACATGTGATTCAAGGAAAAAAAAACTATGTACATGTTCATACATTAGTATTACACATGATCAACCACAAAAGAACAAAAGAAAAAGATTTTTTGTTTTTTTCCCCCTTTTTCTAAACCCAAATAATGTCGACCACAGAAGTGAAGCAGAAACGCTTTCACAAGAAAGAAAACCCCACATGAAAAATATCCAATACTCGAATCATATCATATTCATAACAATTCATCTTCATGTTGCTAAGTCTCCATCACCATCATCTTTGTCCATTAGTAGATTCTTTGAGGGATGACTTGCTGTTTTGTTGTCACTCGCTTGAAACAGAAAAACAAAGAAGTCTCCAGAAGCTATCCGCGAATCTGCTTCTTTCTTCTCTTTTTTTTTTTTTTTCGTTTTTAGATTTTATTTTGATACTTGAAAACAACAGAGAAATAGTCTTACTCTTGCCAATCTCCAGTTTATAGCTTCCCCATAGACGACAGCCACTGTTCCATATTCTTGCCATCTGCAGTTACGAAGAACAATTCAAATCAGCCAAAGACTCCTCAAGCAATTATGATAAATAAACAGAGTTCTCAGCGATGAAAAGCTCAAAGATTTCAGCAGATTAATTAAATATTGCAAAACATTAAGATCATCTTAAAACATGCACATAATTGCCACTAATAATGAATGATAATAATAGAAACAAACATTACCAGGAGCAGCAGGAGAGAAGAACAGATTAGGAATCTGATTCCCAGAACCATCAATAACTTTCTTGTAACAAGGAACCAAAACCACAAACCCACCACACTCATCATCCTCAGTTTTAAAACCTGGTCCATGTGGCTCAACCCAACCAACTGACCACTCAGGATCATCTGGTTCAGGGAAAACCACATTCCCCATCTTCTCCTCTTCTCCTCCTCCTAATCCACCCCTTCCAATCCATCCTCTCTTCGTCTTCTTCACCGATGAAGAGGAAGAAGCAGTCTTACTAGTCTTCTTCTGTGAATGGCTCAGTGAAGAAGATCCTTTAGGTAATGACTCTTTCTTCTCTCTCTCTTTAGTGTTACCACCACACAACCACCTCGGAAGACGAGGGAAAGACACTGCCATCTTTTTTGTTGTTTCCTTCCTTCAAATAAAAATAAAAACTCCGAACCTCCGGAGAAAACTCTTATCAATCGGCCATGGATCGTTGCTTTATCTATCTTCTTCTTCTTCAACCTGTTCACAATAAATGTCCACTTCATTAATAAACTCGTCATAATGATGACACTCACCAAACACAACCAAATTCCAAATCCAAAGAAAATTTCCAATCCATTAATACTGTTTATGATTGTGATCTATTAAGATTAAACACATCACATAGATCAAACACGAAATTTACTATAAAAAAAATACACATTTTGTAGTCAGATTTTGTCTTCTGGATTTCAATTTCAACGAAATTTCAGGCTAAACACAAAGAAGATCTCAAATTTCTTTTTTTTTTTTTAATTTAATTTTCCCTCGCGGATTCATCATCAATGGAAAGTAATAAATGCTTCATCAAATCGGTGGTCCAAGTTAAGAAAAATAGCCAAAAATAGAAAAGCGAAAGCGATCGACTTATGAAGAAATAAAGGAAGATCAAAGCCTCCCATGTCCGTCAAAACACGGCAAGGATTCGCCGGAAAATTCGGCAGAAATAAATGCGAAAATTTCGGCAGAAGAGAAAATCACCGGTAATTCCGAAACGAAAATTACCGAGAAAAATAAGAAGAAGAAAAAAAATGAAATCGTCGTCGATCGAAGAAACCCTAGAAATCGCGTCGTCTCTTCTTCTCTTCTTCTCTTCTTCTCTTCTCTATTCTGACTTTTCTCTGACTTGTACAGAAGCTCATCTGCTGCTCTGCTTCATTTATATTACTCTCTTTTCTGTTTTTTTTTTCTTTTTAATTTTTATTGGGCCTCGCTGCTGCAAAACCAATAAAGATTGATCCGACGGTTGGTAGCGGTTTACTTGCTTTCCTGGCAACTGTTTGTGTACAGTTCTTCTGTGGACTTCATAGCACTTGATTCTAACCAAAGAATCTCTCTATTCAAATAATAAATAAATGAATACCATGGATTTATCATTTGTGTAGTAAATGAATAAATTGTAGTAAAATAAAATCATTTTTAATAAATAAACGAATCGGTTATCTTGTTAATTTTAATAATTTTGGTATAATGATGATTTAACTTAAAGGAGTTTTATTTATTAGACACAGTATATTGGAAATAAACAGTATAGTGGAAATAATGAAAGTTCATGCATTTCCCACGGAATCAATCATCTGGTTTCTGAAATTTGTATAATTATGGAGATGCTTAATAATTATGCGTTTACCAAACCGTTGATTAAATCTCACTGGGGGTTGGGGGCCTTTAAACCTAAGAGATATATCTATGTTAGTGCTACAACAAGGTTGACGGGTTGAAATAAGATACTACAGATTTGATTAATTAACGGTCGCCAAAAAAGAAAAGGAAAAAAAAACCTGCAAAATTCTGGGCCCATTGGGCCAGCTTTTATTGGCCACAATTCAAGGTTACTATTACTTAATTTGAGTTTTTTATTTTATTTAAGTATCTAACCAAATTCATAGAGTTGAAGATAATTAGTGCATTGATCAAAATCTGAAGATATTAAAAATAGCATATTCTGATACACTTGTGGTTGTTGACATGTTAGTTAAAAATCAAATTTAGGGATTATCCATTTGATTCTAACGAAAAGTAATTTACTAAAGAAAATAATATTAATGACATAATACGTTTTTTACAGAATCTCCCATCATATGATTATTATCCCCGGGGAAATCAACTAGGAGTTCGTTTCTTTTGATCCTTTCACAGTCTGATTTATCACGTTTCTATCTATCTTACGGGGTGTTATTGGTTTAAAATTTATGTATAATTGTAATTTATTGGTTTAAGATTTATGTATAATTGTAATGACTATTAGGATTACAGAGTTTAAAATTTTTTAAGTGAATCTTAAAATATTTCACATATTCTCACTCAAAGTCTTTAAAAATATCATCCTAACATGTAATATTTTGAAAGTCTATAAAAGTTATTTGAAATGAACAAATTTTTTAAAAATCAATCAACCAATAACACTAAACTTTAATAAATTTCAGTATAATATAAAAGTTAGCAACTTTTTATAAATATTGAACCAATAACATATGACTTTGCTAAAATCATTGTAATTAAAGATTGAATAACATTAAACTTTTAAAAAGTTATAACTCTTTAAGAATCACAACTTGTAATTAAAGATTGAATAACATTAAACTTTTAAAAAGTTATAACTCTTTAAGAATCACAAAACCAATAACATCCCCTTAGTCGAACGAATAACACGTTCAGTACATTAAAGAGCCAAAATTCTCATTTTATAATAATATGGTATTCTAATAAAGCATATTCATACGTACACCCAATTTCCAATCAAAACTATACTCTTTTTTATTAAGGCCTCAAGAACACCAAGCTAAACACTCTTATCAAGAATCGAGTTTTGTTTTTATTATTATCATTAAAATCTAAAGATGAAGACTTATTAAACTAATCAAACATGACACATACAATCAGGAGCAGGATAAGTATAAATCGACTGTTTGGGTTTCCTTAACCGGATCTGTCCTTGTCTATTCACATGTCCTTCACCAAGCGCCTGTTGAAAATCGACCCAAGTGATGTTTTTGTTCAGGAAAAGCTGTCCGATTAACGCCATGTTTGGTCTTATCGTCTTGAGATTCTCGAATGTTCGATGACCCACGAGAGCATTGTGCATGTTTCCAGGTGATGCGGAGATAAAAATATCGCTGTGCATGCTTACATAGTAATCGAGTGCAGCTAATAAAGAAGCTTTGCCTTTGATTCGAGCTCGTTCTTCAGAAGAAGCAAGACTTCTTTTGTCTTCCATTCTTGGAAACACTTGTCTTAATGTTGAGATTCTAGCTTCTCCTCCATATACCTGAAATTCAATTAAAAAACAAACTGAACCTTATGATGCAGCAATACAACTAAAATTATCATTAACTTTTTCAAAATGTTCAAAATTTGTATTAAAACTACATGGTTTAGCTTGTTTAGACTTTAAACAAGAACATGTGAGTGAAGAATCTGACCTTGTGGGAAGCGAGATAGAGACGAGTATTGTTGTCGAATCCGAAAGCAGCTAAAAGAAGTCCCATTTCTTCAGGAGTTAGAGGACACCGTCCTTGACTTCTTAACTCTTCATCTGTGAATTGAGAATTCAAAACTCTTCCTTGCCAAATCATTTGCCGGTATTTCGCCAACGCAAGTTTCTCAGCTTTGCCTCCGCCAAAATCACACGCCGAATGGGCAGCCATGTCCTGTAAAACATAACAAGAAGAAAAAACTACTTATGCTCAAATAACTCAAAAGATCGTCATCAAATGTTTTAAGTAGGATGAACAAAGTATAATTTACCTTGTCAAACCGAAGATGAAGTACAGCGAATTTCCCGGGTTCTTGTCTGCTGTGCGAGTTAGTCATGTCTCCTAAATGATCCACATTCTTCTGTTCCTTGTTGTTTCTCCAAGATGGGTTTCTAAGACGGCTCACAAGAGCATCACCAAGTGATGTAATGTGAGGGACAAAGCGTAAAGCTTGGAAATTCACTTTGCATCTTAACCGTTGGATCTCAGCAGGTAAGTGATCGAACGATAGACGATGAGAAAATGGAGAAATAGCAGCAATCCCATAGCTACAAAACAACAAAAGAAAGCTCCAAAAGTCAAAGTCTGAAAGTGGAAAACTTCATTCTTTTTAATTTTTCACTAGTCAGATTAAGTAAAAGACGTACCTTTGTAGAACCGGTAAAACGTTTTCGATATACCATTTCGCAGAAGCATGAACAGGCGCGGTTTTAACTCGGGTTTCACGGACTGCTGTACCGTAATACTCTCTTGTACTCCAAGAGTATTCATCAGGAAGTTCTCTAACTACCCTTATGTCATCCTTTAACGAATCGATAAAATGATTGACATCAAAGATATCAACAAAAGAACTGCACACAGAAAGAAATAAACACACCACTTCAGCTTCAAAACCCCCGAGGCAACAACACAACTCGTCAAAGAAACATTACCTTGAATCTTGCCAAACAGGATTCACTTCAAGATACGGGATCACGAGCGTGGCGTTTAATATCTTAGCAACCGCAACTGCATCACATATTCCCATTCGTTGCTGGTTAAGTCCTCCATCAAGAAATACCTGAACATATCCCTCGGTTTTATCCGGTAACGCTGCTCCAACACAATAAGTTTTAAAAAAGATTAGACAGATATCAATGTAATCTAATACTTTATGAGAAATTTTCAGACTTTTTTCAAAACTTACAAGGGGAATTTCCCAAATCAATACAAGGACTCCATCCTTGATCGGTCAATGGCCTCCATAGATCAGACTGTTCTCCACTTGACTAAAATTATAAGAGAAAAAAAAAAAAAAGGCATCAATTCTATTACTTCCAAAACCGAAACTAAACAAATACAGAGATCATGAAGAATCGTTTTAAATCATCCAATTTTTTACCCGTTGCAAAGCACTCTTTAGCAAAGATAAATGTCTTGGCTTCACTGTGATCACTTCCTGCAAATAAAAGAAACGATTTGATTCTCATCACAAGAGAGACTCTTGACTCAAAATTGAACAAGTCTATATATATTCTGGTCCCAAAAGTAGTCAAAATCTTAATTAATCCAGCGACTTATAATAATCAATCCGTTAATAAAATCTATAAATTCAACAAAACACAGTAGAAGAGTCAATCAAAAACACACAACCAGCGTTGATGTCTCTTTCTATAAATGTATTAAAATTGATAAAAATTCTTCAATAGGCACGTTGAAACTACTATTTCTGGATACATCATAGTTCAGTGAACTTTCCAGAGAAAAACAAAACAAAAAAAAAACACCGAAAAGCTCAAGTCTATAATTTTCCTGGAATCCGACCAAAAACATCCCGGGAAAATAGGTAAATAAAGAAAATTTTGTTTTGCCCAACTTACAGATGACGAAGACGAAGTTGAAGCGTTGCACAACAAAACGACAAAGAAGAGCACGGATAGAATCCCTATTCTCAGGGAGAAATTATCTTTCGCATACAGATTCATCTTTTTAATCTCTCCGGCGAGCCAAACACCAAAAACCCAGATCCAGTCTCCGGGAAAGGTCGAGACTTTAATCAATCAATACACAGAAACCAAAAATAGAACGAACGATCACAAATTAGCCCAGGAAACGACACAGAAGAATCAAAAAGCAACGAAACCAGAATCACATGAATCAGAATGCTCTCTTGTCTTCTTCTTCTTCTTCTTCTCACTTAAAAGAGTTGGGATTAAGAATCTACAGGAAGTTATGATCAAAATCACAGAACGGTTTATAAATGAAAAGCTCTAAGCGCGTGAATGTGTCTCACATGGACACCTGTTCATTAAATTTGCTGTCTGCCCCCATAGGGTCCCCGTCTTTCTTGCTTCTATACTATCAAAAAAAAAAAAAATTTGGATACTTGCGGCGAATTTTACTTTTGTTCTCGTGACACGAAAACGGGAAATTATTATTATTAATTACATTTTTGACTCCTGAATGACAACGTTGCATAATTACAGATAATTACACTTACTAAGTGACAAAACAAGATGCGATGTATTTGGAAAAACAATATTAAGACATCTTATCTTTAAAATCTAAGTATAGTGGAAAAAAATCAAGATATATATATACCTCATATGTATTTTTTGACCCAAAAAAATACCTCATATGTTATGTTTGTTTTTTTTCTATGACTATTTGGTCATATATTCGTTTCTATACGTGATGATAGTGCTAAATAATATTTTTTGTTACTGAGTATAAACTTTTCTAGAAAAGAATTGTCAAATAATTGGTTTTGTGTTGTGATGATATAATGATTAAACATAACTCACGGACATCAACCATACAAAATAAAATAAAACAAATAACTCACGGTTTTGTGTAATTATGTGGTTAGGAGTTAGGACAGGATCGATTACATATTTTCAAAGCCTTTGTGACGAGGAAGAAATAAATGCGCACAAAATTCCTTAACAAGTTCCATAATCGTGAAAGTCCAGGTTTAAATACTGGTTTTAGTTAGGACCATTTACAATTCTAGGCCATAAAGATTACGTCACCATCACTAACACATAGACACAGGCTAATGGTGGCTAATGGTCGTGGATTAGATTAGTGGCGCTATCTACAGCTTTTTGCTTACTAGCTGTTAAAAAATGACGCTATTTAGCCTATTTATTCCCCGTGAAAATCAAAATAAAGCCAAAAAATCGAAAATGATGTTGCGATAAAAACCTTGGGAATAAGAGTGCATTATTAATTTTATTATTTTATTAGATTTTTGGACCGTTGGGGACAGATAAATACAGCTTTTTTATTTTCCGAAAAGACAGCTTATTCAGAACGAAATTCGGCTTTTGATGTCGGCTTATGTAAAATTTGCAAAAATAAATACTAATATACTATTCAAAACTAAATAAATTGTGAATTTGTTTTGAAGCACCGACACTTTATTATATGTGTTATTCTCATATGACTCTTAAGATTTTCATATCCATCAAATATCCACTCTTCTTGCTTCGTGTCCTTTCTTAATTTCTCCTCTCTTCTTTTCACCCACTTTTTTTTTTTATTAATAAATGTGTGATATAGTCGTCCACATTACTCTTTCTACATTTGGCTTTAGATCTGGCAAGTTACATGAGAACGAAGACCATTAACTTTAGGCGACATGTAAACAAATTTACAAAATATTAGAAAAATAATTATATGAAAGAAGTAGAATGAAAATTCTGTGGCTGGCCTTACAGAATTAGACGTAGAAGTAGAAAGAAGTAGAGTTTACAAAATTCTGTGAAAAATCCTGTGACGCTCCAGGAAATAATTTGTTATTAGCGAAATGTAATGATAGGTTAAAATTAAGGATATGAGCATAAAAAGATTCATTTGGCGACAACGTGAGTAGTTTATTTGGATTACCACATAGTTAAGATATTATGGACGTGCTTTTGAAAGGACCAGTGTTTGATGAAACAGCATTATACGATTTGTTGGCGTGTGAATCGGATTCTCCTACTCTCCTTTTTTTTTTATCATATATTTTCTTCAAATAACATAAGCAATTATTTCGTCGGACTCGTACTTTGATATGTGTTTTAAAGAAAAAGAAGGTTAGTCATACGATTTTTAAAAGTTTTTAAAGCATGGGAAAAGGTATAGAAGACGAGTTGAATGATGTCAAAGTGTTTCGTACATAAAAAAAATTGTTAAAGTTAAAGTTTTGGGATTACTCACTCGTTTTTGGATACAATTCCCCATTGAACGAATTATCAAACAACGCAAGTCGTGGATTTATCTAAAGGTTATATAAAGCGCAATTAGAGGAAATAGTACCACAACGCCAAGAATCTAAACATTTTCTTATTAGAAATTCATCAACAATTTTCTTGTTAAAAATTCATTAACCATTTTTTGGAATCAATATCATTTATTTTTTTTTGCAGTCCAATCCAGTGGGTGAAATGGAGAAATAATTACTTGAACCATATAAATACCAACAAAATACTGGAATCCAGTAACATCATTTGAGGTTTTATTATGCTTTAAGCATTGACATTAAGGTTTTTCAAAAGTTTGTAATTTTGGATTACTAAAACATTTGGGCCTGGCCCAATTAAGAAATGGTTCTGTATCTTTAGTAAATTGTTTAAGGTCCAAGAATGATAAAACTATAGGCCTTTTAATTGAAATTAACTTATCTTAACTACAAAACTGATTTGAGTATTGAGAAGTTAATCCTATCACAAGCTCATTTTTCTCCAGTTGTATGGTTCTTCTTTAATAAAGTAGACCCACCAAAATTTGTAATCAATTTTTTTTTTGTTCTCTGTATGAGTAATTAAAAATACTAACAATTTACCTTCAATGACACGCTAGCCATCTGGTCGGTCCAAAATTCTAAAAAGAATTAAATAACAAAAGAAAAAAAAATCATCAGCACCACACAGATCTGCGTATTATTAATCATTATTAATCTGCGTGTGTCATTATCATTTAATCAATAAAAATTCGATTTCCATTGTACCTTGTGATGATTATCATCTTATGGTAGCATCCTTTATCGTAATAAATTATTAATATATACAAAGACTAGTACTGTAGTTACTCATTACACCGTAATTTTGAAGTGTCATCGTGTTAATTTTCTAGTCTCTATGTGATTTTAATTTTGAATTAAAAAGGACTGAAATAAAATAAAGAACCAAAATCGAACACGAGAAGGCGTCGTTAACGCACAGCACAAAATATTTTGTCTTAAAAGACGTTTTGGTGTCTCTGTCATTTTAATTTTAATACTAAAATTAAAACGACATCGTATGATTCTCATAAAAAAAAAAGCTGCCTCTGCCTTTCATTTTTATTAGTATATCTGAGAGATAAAGACAAAGAAGCAACCGGAATTAAAATTGAATTGGAGGTAATAAATTTCAAAAACTTTTGAATGCTTTGGCTTCGAATCTGAGGTTTTTTCTGCAGCTGAATTGGTGGAATAGGATTAGGGTTTTTTGTTTGTGGATTTGATAAATGGCGGAGCAGAAGAAGAGTAATAATAATACAAATAGGTGGAACTGGGAGGTGAGTGGATTCGAACCGAAGAAGTCGTCTTCGAGTGAGGACGGTGTTAATCGGACACCGTCTTCCATGCTTCGACGGTACTCGATCCCGACGAATTCGCGTCCACCGCACTCGTCGGAGCTTGCGTCTAAGGTTCAGAGTTTGAAGGATAAAGTTCAGGTGATAATTGCCTTTAATGTTTTTTGGAGATGCGAATTTCTAGGTATTATGATCTTTGGGTTTGAAATTATAATGTAATTAGAATGTGAGTGAGGTTGAATAAGTAATATGTTTTGTTCTTAATGTAATTTCTATTGATGAGTTCGAAATTATTATGTAAAACATGACTTATTTATGTTTATGCGAGTATAGAGCTGAGTTAGTAGATGTTTTAGGTGGAATGCTATTGTGGTTGTGTAATTAGGGATAGTTGATGGAAGTTAAAGTGTGGTAAGAGTTCTGTTGTTTAAGATAAGTTTGATTTTGGTTGAACAGCTTGCAAAGGATGATTATGTGGGATTGAGACAGGAAGCTACTGATCTTCAAGAGTACTCTAATGCAAAGCTTGAAAGGGTTACACGTTATTTAGGTGTTCTGGCTGACAAAACTCGTAAATTGGGTAAGTTATTACTTCCCACCACTGTCTTTATTCCATGTGGAGTTTTGAGAACTATGTAATATCGTGGAAAAAAATGTGTTTTGGATTTATGGATAAGAAATGCTGAGAAGATAAGAATTTCTTCGGCCACTTACTCAATATTGGAATGTCATGTTTTTGTTGTGATGAAATTCGGGGAATGTGTTTTGTTCACTTATCTGCATAGCCTATCACAGATCAATATGCCATTGAGACTGAGGCTAGGATATCTCCACTTATCAATGAGAAGAAAAGACTGTTCAATGACTTATTGACGACCAAAGGTGCACATCTTCCATTACCGACGTGATCAGTTTTTCTCTCTGTCCTCTTTCTCTATCTATAGCTTTGTTGATGTATTCTACAGCAGTTTGGATTGTTCTATATGACCTGAATTTTTAGCTCATGTTCTACCTTTCAGGAAACGTAAAGGTATTTTGTCGAGCAAGACCGTTATTTGAAGACGAGGGTCCCTCTATTATTGAGTTTCCTGACAACTGCACCATACGTGTAAACACTAGTGATAATACTCTGTCCAATCCCAAGAAGGAATTTGAATTTGACCGTGTTTATGGACCTCAAGTTGGACAAGGTGAGATACAATACTTTACTGTTAATGTAATCCCAAGGTCTTACCTTGCTTAAGAACTGTTTCCATTAGAAAAATAAATAAATCATACATTTGGTTTTACAAATGTAATCTATGTATTTATTCCTTAGAATGCGGAACTTATTCAGTAAACTTTCCTCAGCTTCACTGTTCGGTGATGTCCAACCTTTTGTGCAATCTGCTCTGGATGGATCTAACGTCTCTATATTTGCCTATGGACAAACTCATGCGGGGAAGACATACACCATGGTTATCCCTCCTTTCCCTGTCCTCTCTGAAATTTTGAAATTATATATAGATCTTGTTTGGTATTTGTATCATTGATACTGTTATGCTTTTAGTATCTAAGTTGAGTGTACATACATACAAAATAAATTTGAAGTTACTCAAATTTTAGGGTTATGAACAGTCTCCTATTATTCTCATGCTTTTTACAGCTTATTTGCATGTTTATGCTTCCTATACTTTTTTACTCTGAACCAAGCCCAGGATACTTATGTGAATGAACTTTGAACTCGGAACAAAAACGATTCATGTTAATTAACAGGGTTTAAATTTTGCTCTCTGTTAATTTAAGTGACATGTTGTTACTTTTTTTCTCAGGAAGGATCTAATCAGGACCGTGGTTTATATGCTCGCTGTTTTGAGGAACTTATCGACTTGGCCAATTCTGATTCAACTTCCACATCTCAGTTCAGTTTCTCTGTTTCAGTTTTTGAGCTCTATAACGAACAGGTGCTTCTTTTTTCGTTCTAAGTCTTTTGGTTTTTGTTTTATTAGTGAAACATGATAATGTAATTGAAATTGGAAATCTTTTCTAATTCAGAAACCTTCATGTTTTAGATCAGGGATTTACTCTTGGGTTGTCAGAGCAACTTGCCAAAGATCAATATGGGTTTACGCGAATCTGTTATAGAACTCTCGCAGGAAAGAGTTGATAATCTATCAGAGTTCTTGAGAGTCCTGAAATCTGCATTTCAGAATAGGGGGAATGATAAATCAAAGTCTAATGTGACCCATTTGTATGTTTTATTTTGTGCTTAACTCCTATTTTATGTATATAGTTCTCTGCTAAGATTCCCTACTCATGTATTTTTTTTGGATTTCTGCTCTCTTGGTAGGATTGTCTCAATACACATTTGTTATAGCAACACAATTACGAGAGAAAATGTAAATAGCAAGTTTTCTTTAGTTGACCTGGCTGGAAGTGAAGGTTTAACCGTGGAAGATGACAATGGAGATCATGTGACCGATCTACTCCATGTAACAAATTCGATTTCTGCGTAAGTTTAAGTGTCCTTTTCCCATTCCCTCTTTTAGTTTGCTCTGTTACAATTGAGTATCATTCCTAACTTCTGCATATTTACCCATAGTCTTTGACAATTTTCTTCATGTAGGCGTTGTTAGCTTGAATCTTTGAACTAATTAATTTTGTTTTTCCTTTACTGTAGGCTGGGAGATGTTTTATCCTCTTTGACCTCAAAAAAAGATATCATTCCTTACGAGAACTCATTTCTTACAAGAATACTTGCAGATTCACTAGGTAAATGCTTCTGCTTTCCAGTGCATCTGCCTCTACGTTTACCTTTAAATGTATTTTCTTAGCGTTGAGGATTTCTCCCCAGTGCTTGAGGTTCTCTTCAAATAAGAACAATTTCCTGCAATGTGCAGGGGGGAGCTCCAAAACATTGATGATCGTCAACATATGTCCAAGTGCAAGGAACTTGTCTGAGATAATCTCATGTCTCAATTATGCCGCTAGAGCTCGGAATACTGTACCAAGCCTTGGGAATCGAGACACAATTAAGAAATGGAGAGACGCGGTAAGTGGAATAAGATTTTTGCATCCTCCTTCCTTGCCTTCTTCTCTCGTCTCTTGACATTGATACATATAACAGATGGAATTGATAAAATGAAAGTACGCATTCATAGGTTTTGACTCGGTCAGTTAAATAAATTTTAAAATTATAATGTATAATCTGGA
This sequence comes from Cardamine occulta, assembly GCA_028015245.1. Lineage (NCBI taxonomy): Eukaryota > Viridiplantae > Streptophyta > Magnoliopsida > Brassicales > Brassicaceae > Cardamine > Cardamine occulta. The sequence continues at coordinate 16,870,494 of CM051393.1, read as the reverse complement.
ACTTCAGTAATACCTCATGGATGTAGAACAAAGATTAAATTTCTAAAGCTGAAAGTAAAGCAGAGCGTGAAAGGATTTACTTGACAGACATCTAGCACTTTAGTTAGGAGTTGACTCAATTATTCTGTTGGTTTGATCTCTTTCTCTTTTGGAGTTTAGTTTATTTCTCTGGAAAACAGATTTAGGAAATGTGCTCTGTAACTTTTTAGCTTAACTTGCTATTCTTTTTTATATATGTACATGTACTTTGAAAATATGCCGTGTAAATATCCTTTTTTGCTCTAGGCAAATGATGCTCGGAAGGAGGTATTGGAGAAAGAGAGGGAAACTCAGCGTCTGAAACAAGAGGCTACAGGTTTAAAACAAGCACTTAAAGAAGCAAATGACCAATGTGTACTGCTCTATAATGAAGTACAGAGAGCGTGGAGAGTTTCATTTACACTACAATCAGATTTAAAGGTTCTTCAGTGCTGACTGGGATAGTGTCTGGTTAGTTCAATTATTCCTTATAAGATTCTTTTCTGCTAATGATTTAATTGTTTGTTTCATGCAGTCAGAGAATACGATGGTTTCGGACAAACATAAAACAGAAAAGGAACAGAATTCGCAGTTAAGAAATCAAATAGCTCAACTTTTACAGTCAGAACAGGAAAAAGAGCTGCAGGTGCAACAACAAGATTCCACCATTCAAAATCTCCAGGTTGGTATCTATTTTCTAAACTTTGGCACATGTGTCCTTGGCCTTTGTCTTAAACATCTATGTAACAGAAAATAGCCTTCTCTGAAAATGATAGCCAATGACATTCATCTTTCCTTTTTTTTTTTTAAATACATTTTATGCAGTCTAAAGTTAAAGACTTAGAATCACAACTAAGTGAAGCCCTGAAGTCTGATATGACAAGATCGAGAGATCCCTTGGAATCTCAGCCCAGAGCAGCTGGGAACACAGTCGATTCTTCTGCAGTTACCAAGAAACTTGAGGAAGAACTGAAAAAACGGGATGCACTGATTGAGGTTTTTCTTCGTCTTCCTATTGAGCACAATTTTATTAGTGACTTTCATTTTTCGAATTGCCCAAATAATATTTGGACCTGAACATTTTTCTGACGAGAGTAACTGTTTTCTGCAGAGGTTGCATGAGGAAAATGAAAAGTTGTTTGACAGATTAACAGAAAAGTCAATGGCTAGCTCGACACAGGTGATTCTTTTATCTATCCTACATTGAGCATGATTCAGTATCACATTATGGATGCTTTTCTTTTTGCATCTGTTGGACTAAAAATCATTCATTCTTTTCTCTTCATTGAATGTTACTAATTGTCATACACATGGAGATTTACCTGCTCCAGCTAGCCATTTGCTTAAGCTTTCTCATCCATTGTTATATACAGGTATCTAGCCCCCCATCAAAAGCTTCACCAACAGTTCAGCCTGCAGATGTTGACAGGTAGTTATTTGACCACTTTGGAACCATTTAATCCAAAATTCTGCGTTCTCTATTTTTGTTTACCTTCCTTATTGCCACTTGATCTGTTATATTATTCTCCAGGAAAAATAGCGTTAGTGCTTTACCATCTTCGGCGGATAAAAATGAGGGCGCGATTACATTACTAAAATCTAGCTCTGAAATAGTAAAAACCACTCCAGCTGGAGAATACTTGACAGCTGCATTGAATGATTTTGATCCCGAGCAATATGAAGGTCTTGCAGCCATTGCTGATGGCGCAAATAAGCTTCTGATGCTGGTACTGCCACTGTTTAATAGTTTGATGTTGAGTACCCTTTCAGATTTTTCAGGGATGTAAATAACTGAATTTATTTTACCACAATTTGAAAACAAAATACTACAGTAAATTCTGTTTGTCATATCGGTGTTTGAGATTGGTCTTCAAATATTTGTAGGTTTATGTGTTAAGAGATTTTATTGGTGTTATTGTTGACTTGCAGGTCTTGGCAGCTGTCATAAAGGCTGGTGCTTCCAGAGAGCATGAAATCCTCGCTGAGATCAGAGATGCTGTCTTTTCATTTATCCGGAAAATGGAGCCAAGAAGAGTAATGGATACTATGCTTGTCTCTCGAGTCAGGATATTGTACATAAGATCCTTACTGGCACGATCACCTGAGCTCCAGTCGATCAAGGTGAGCATAACCAATTTTTATTATCTAATTTTTTATTAGCTTTTACCTCTCATGTGTATGACTAAGGCTCTTCTCCCAGCAAGTTTAATCTCACGTTATCCAATTCTTTTAGGTGTCTCCTGTTGAACGCTTTTTGGAGAAGCCTTATACTGGTCGAACTAGAAGTTCCAGTGGGAGTAGCAGCCCGGGTAGATCGCCAGTTCGATATTATGATGAGCAGATTCATGGCTTTAAAGTAAATTTAAAGCCAGAAAAGAAAAGTAAGTTGGTATCTGTAGTTTCAAGAATACGTGGACATGACCAGGTAAGATATCTATGATTCCCGGAGATGCTTCATTTTAACCTAATAACTGAGAATCCAAGATACAATCATTCATGCTTCTCTTGTTTCTAAATTTTTCTTAGGATACTGGAAGGCAGCAAGTGACTGGAGGAAAGCTGAGGGAGATACAAGATGAAGCCAAAAGTTTTGCCGTTGGAAACAAACCTTTAGCTGCTTTATTCGTTCATACTCCAGCTGGTGAACTGCAGAGACAGATTAAGTCATGGCTTGCAGAAAGTTTTGAGTTTCTTTCTGTCACAGCAGATGATGTTTCAGGAGGGACCACTGGCCAATTAGAGCTTCTATCCACGGCAATTATGGATGGTTGGATGGCTGGTGTAGGAGCTGCGGTGCCACCTCATACAGACGCTTTGGGACAGCTTTTGTCTGAGTATGCAAAACGAGTGTACACTTCTCAGATGCAACATCTAAAGGTATATATGCCATAATGATTTCAGCAGTAACTGATTTGAAATAGTCGAAGTAGGGGATTTGTGTTGAGATCTTGGTCTTATTCGCTGAAGAACTTGTTTGCCTTGTGAGGTCTAATATGAGGCTGTTTTATTAGGATATTGCCGGTACTTTGGCTTCGGAAGAGGCAGAAGATGCTGGTCAAGTAGCAAAGCTTCGATCAGCTCTTGAGTCTGTTGACCACAAAAGAAGAAAGGTAACACCCAAAAGAGAAACTTATTCTGTCATATTGTTATCGTCATTCGCATTATCTCATAAGAGTTTTTTCTCGTGCTTTAATTGCCATATTCTCCTCTTTAAACAGATTTTGCAACAAATGAGAAGTGATGCAGCTTTGTTTTCCTTGGAAGAAGGCAGTTCTCCGGTTCAAAATCCTTCTACAGCAGCCGAAGACTCAAGATTAGCTTCTCTTATTTCTCTAGATGCCATACTGAAGCAAGTCAAGGTATTTGTAACTCTATCATCACGGGTCTTACTTGATTAACTACAAAAAGTAGAAAAGGTTAAAAAAAAGTGTTTGCTTCTTGTAGGAAATAACAAGACAAGCCTCTGTCCATGTTTTGAGTAAAAGCAAGAAGAAAGCATTACTTGAGTCTCTTGATGAACTTAATGAACGAATGCCTTCTCTTCTTGATGTTGATCATCCATGTGCACAGCGAGAAATTGCTACGGCTCTTCAGTTGGTCGAGGTAAGTGAACGTGACAAAGATCAATCCAAACTCTTGGAGAGAATTGATACTTGACTTGTTACTTGCCAATTTTATTTATTGGACTGCAGACAATCCCAGAACAAGAAGACAATCTCCAGGACGAAAAGAGATCTTCGTTAGATTCTATATCCTCAACCGAAACCGATGTGTCTCAATGGAACGTTCTGCAATTCAACACGGGAGGATCCTCAGCTCCATTCATCATAAAATGCGGAGCTAATTCCAACTCGGAGCTGGTGATCAAAGCGGATGCCCGAATTCAAGAACCTAAAGGAGGGGAAATCGTGATAGTTGTGCCAAGACCTTCGGTTCTAGAAAACATGAGCTTAGAGGAAATGAAACAAGTGTTTGGTCAGTTGCCCGAAGCTCTAAGTTCACTGGCCTTGGTAAAAACAGCTGATGGCACACGGGCTCGATACTCTAGACTCTACAGGACTCTAGCCATGAAGGTTCCCTCTCTTAGGGACCTCGTTGGAGAGCTTGAGAAAGAAGGAGTCTTAAAAGATACCAAATCGACATGAAACAAGAAACAAAAAGAGTTTCATTTTGTGTAGTATGAGACTTTTTATACTTTGGATTTCTCTGTATTTGAAGTGTTATCGTGTGTATTTTAGCTAAAAGTAGCTCACACTAAAATCTTCCATGGAGTTCTAAAACATTACAATATAAAATCCAGTGATTCTTATTGAAACGTAAATATTGTAATATCAATCTAAATGTAAATATATATACATTAAAAAAGAAACCCAAATAATATTGATATTAAAATAGGAGGTTCCAGACTTGCAGTAGTTAGTCATAGGTTTGGTTAGTGCACAAGAGAGACCAAAAGCAACTAGACTAGTATGGGATTGTAACCTTTCCGAATTTACTATTGCTTAGAAAACTGTAAACATCAGCTCGAATAGACTGAATTCAAAAAGAGAAGATCTAACCAATGAATAACATTGCTTCTTTGTTCAAGTTAAAAACTGGTCATCAAACTCAAAAAAATAAAAACCTCAATAAAACGTTCGAACAGATGAGTCATGACGATCCCGGTTCCAAACCGGTTCAACTCCACCAAACAAGTAATCTGATAAATTCTCAATACCTGATGAGTCTTTTGTGCTACATGAGCTTGTTGTGTCCGATGAGCTAAACAGTGATGATAAACTTCCACTTGAAGAATCCACACGCGGCAACAAACTGCTACTACTCTCTCTCTGTTTCTTCTTCGTCTTCTTGTCGTCGTGTCTTGACGGAATTGCAGCCAAATTTCTTCTTTCCTTTGATTTCCGACCACCGTTCTTGCTCATTGCTCTCGGAGAATCTCTGTCAAAGAAGAGGATTTTCTCAGATATTATGAACCAAAATAAACAAGATTCTATGTGTTTTTGATAAGTCACACTCACCTTGCATAGAGAAGCATGTATGCTCCCTCTAGTAACACTGTCTCTAATTGAACCGGGAAAACCTGCAAATTCGAAATCAAAATCAAGATTTGAGGGAAAAAAGTAATAAACATCATTGGTACAATAATGTTATTGAGACCTACATTGCTGTCATCAATCTTGAACCAATCTCCATCAAGGGTCTTTATGTAGCAAACATAATGACCTGAAAATGAAGAGCTCATAGCATCTAAATGGACCACCACTGCGTAGAGACTATACACAGAATGATCCCTGTGATTTGGGTTACTCATATATGGGCTTATATCGAGAAGCTCGGGAAAATGGATGGGTTTACTCAGCTTCTCAAAGTTATCAGACTGCATGAAGAACACAAATCATTCCTCTAAATAAACCCAACAACATTAGACACCATCAAACTTAACGAGGAAGGAGAGACTCTCACCTGAAAGCGTTTCAACACGACAGTAAGATTATTGGGTCCTTCCAATATCATCAATTTCTTTTTAGCTTTCTGGTAAGATTTACATCTGTGATTGTAAGAAGAAAACAAAAGGTAAAGCTGAGGATTAGCAGTTTCTTTTTATAGTATATATTTGTTACCAAAAGAAAAATTCAACTACCGGCCACAGAAGTATCTGTTCTCTCCATCTAAGACTTCGTAGGCTGTAAATTGAGTAAGTGCTTCTTCAAGGCTTCCTATATCCCCATCAATCTCAACAGTTAGATCCATCATCAGCTCTGATTGCTCAGATTTGTGGAGGCATTTCATGCATTTAATCTGAATATTTTTCACCATAAAATCTCAATAATTGGGATTACTTAACTGCCATAAACCAACAGACAATGCTCTAATATGGTACTAAAGGCAAGATTCAATTGCTAATAGTATTATAACCTTGGAGTGAAGATATCCACCAAACGTAAGGCCTACTAAAGTAGTTTCTTCAGCAAACAGACCAGCTGCATCAGCTTCTTTGAGAAAAACAGATTGCATTGTATCAACAGCACACCTGACATTCTTATGGAAGAACAATGTAAATCTTCTCTGCGAAGATATTGAATTGAGAAAAAACGATAAAAGCTACTAAAAGCATAACCCATTAGGATTCACCTTAAAAACTCGTGTGCGTCTTCTTCCTTTCCAGGGCCAAGATGCTTCCCAATTTTTTGTAATTTTGATAAGATCTTGATAGGTGATAGAGGGGACTCTCCTCCCCTTGCCTTTAAAATTAAGTATTCAAACTCACAAACAAAACACCAACTCTTCTTTCGACCTGAAAATTCAACTACAAAGATAAGACTCCACATAGTTTACACAATAAGAGCAGTAAAATGATTTTGGGGGTATAAACTTACATGCTTTAGAGTGTAATCCCCTAATAAGGAACGACATAAGTGGCCTAGTGAAAGCCAAGCATTGAAGGACAGCATTTGCATAACAACTACAAGAGTAATAATATAAGTGATAAAAACAAATATACTAACTACATTATAAAATGCTCAGTACAAAACTTCACACTACCCTTTCTCCCAAATTAAAGAGTAAGCAGCACATTAGATCATCAAGCTATAAACAAGAAAAGTTAAAGATAGATCGATATGTACCTGTTCCCCAAGTTCACAAGGCCAAATGGTTGTAACTCTACTCTATCACAATAAAGTTTCACAAACATCTCATAAGAGAAGCTCATCTACGCAAAAGAGAGCAATATCAATATGGGATAATGGCGGTAGATATAATCATGGGACAAAAACTTAAACTTGCAATCATATTTTCTAGTAACCTCATCAATAGAACTGGAAGGTTGAGACACTTTTGACGACTTTGGGGGTCTAAAATGCTGAACAACTTTCTGCACTGATGTTTTTAATCCACTTCTTGAAGCTTGTGACACTTTCAGCTTACTATTAGCTTTTGAAGGTAGGGGAATAGTTGATGACGACATGACAGCAGAAGCACTAGATGGTTCAGATGTAATTCTTCCATGTCCAAGTGCATTCATTTCTCCTTCATACTCAACTGACAAAAATTGATCTGACACTGACATTTCAGCCGAATCCCCTGACCTACGTGGATTTTGATAGTCAATTTTTTGTGGCTTGGCATCAGTAAGTACAGCAGTTTTGCCTTTGGAATACTTTCTCGATGATTCAACCTTCTCTGCTCGATGATGTGAGTTCTTCCTACTTAGTGGCCTCGTCTCATAGAAATTATCCTTTCTGTTTAAAGAACTAGTAAACTCCACAGCTTCAGATCTGGCTTGAACCTTTTGAATACTAGGCCTACTTGTAGCTATATCACACGCAACATCGACAGACACGCCATTATTCATCCAGTCGTTAGTCTCATTTGAAGGTATATCTGATGGAAACTCAATATTTGATTCAAATCCATTTGCATCTGCAGAGCATTTCAAGTCATCAAAGTCACGCACCAAATGTGAAATCTTTAGAAAGAAAGTTATATTACCATCAGATTCATCAGACTTGTCCTTTTCTTCATCGTAATCAGGAATCGAAGGCGGTCTACATTCTTCCTTATGACCTCGTCGCCAATGAAGTATCTGACACTTGCTTGAACTACAAGAAAACCAAAACGTATTTCAAAATTGTCTCTTTAAGAGAAAACAAAGCCAATAAAAATCCAAACTTTACTTCAAGATCCAAGCTTCTGATCAGATTCTAATCCAACCCACACTTCAATCTAATCTAAGAGAGAAAACGAACCAATAACGAACGGATTTGCACTGAGCACAACGAGTAGTGGTGGGATAGAGACAAACAGCGCAACGATGAACATCAGAAACCGAGTCACCGCAATCTACAGTGGCGGCTCGAACCTCAGCAACATAAGATTCCTCAGTAGCTAAAGCAATAAGACGAAAAACTTCTTCTCTCCTCGCAGCAGCAGATCTCCATTGCCGACGAATTAGAAGAAAAACCAACATCATAAATCCAATCAATAGAAAACGAAACCCTAGGGTTCCACTCTCAGGAGGCACCGGCATAATAGTCTTTCAAACAGAAGAACCCAGAATCAATCTGGAGGAGAGAAATCGAATGAGACTGATTGACATTGTCTACATAGAAGAAGGGTAATGCAGAGGAGGTGGGTGTAGACGACGACGGTGATGGTGTGAGTAAGAGTAAATATGGAATCTAAGACGACGAAGAAGATGGTGGCGATTAGAGAAGCGACGGAGAGTAAAGGATTTGGGCATCTGGAGAGATTAAAGTTAGAGAGAGAGAAAAAAAGAGTAAGAAATCAGAAATGGTGTTGTAGAGAGAGAAAGTTGTAAGAAGACGAAGAAGAAAGGAGGGAATCAACGTGCACTTGTTTTTTGTCGTTTACTGAGTTTTTTTTTTTTTTGGTTCTGCGTTGTCTTAAAAAAAATTGCTCTGGTTTTCTCATTTGGAATTTACAAATATTCACCTAAATTTATTAGGATATGTTAAATATATATTCCCTATGTTTTAGCTTTTCTATTTTGTTCTACAAAAATTATTTTCTTTTCTTTTTTTATTAATAAATTGTAAAGTTCAAGATGCAATGATGAAAATAATTACATTTACTATATTACTACTCTTCATAATCATTAGAATATATTTTTTTGTTGAGAAAAAAAGTATTTAGAAATAATAATTATTGTTTTTTAATTTGTCTAAAACTCATAAACATCAATTTTTTATAAAGAGAACAAGTATTAGTTTATTAACAGTCAATAAACTCGTCGCTTTGGCCGAGTGGTTAAGGCGTCCGCCTGCTAAGCGGATGGGATTATCCCGCGAGAGTTCGAATCTGTCAGGCGACGTTTAGTTTTTTTACTTTTTTTTTATCAAAGTGGGGCCGACTAAGAGACGTTAATACGCGCGTGATTTAACCGTTTTAGTTGGCTTTAACGAAGTTGACTAGAGTCAACGACCAACACCACTAATTAACTAACAAAAAAGAAAATGTGTTTTTTCTTCACCTTTTTTACTGCATACAGTACAGTAAACTCTCTTTCCCCGCCTCTTTTTTTACTACATTGGCTTCGGTTCAAAGAATATAAACTTGGCAATGCCCAAAAAGTCACCATGGATCAATGAACCAGACATAATAAAACAAAAAAGAACCAGATTCTTCACCGGCTCACTATGTCTGCTACTAGTAGTTGTAGCCTCCTCGGTAATCCGTTGAATCTTTACATAGCATAGACCTTAGTTCCATCATCGATCTTGGTAGCTCCAGGTGCTCCGGCTTCAGGGAGTTCCCAAGCAAGCTTTGCATTTGTGTCGCAAATATTTCATCTAAAACCTGAAGTCCCCCACAAGAATAAGATAAGAAAAAAGAAAATAAGAACATTTTTTTATTACAGCTCCCAGAAGAGTTTAAAACAAAAAACTTACAGAAACAGCGATTCTCGGGCCTTTGTGCCATGTTACATTATCTTTCCTATCTTCCAAAAGACGAAGCACATCCTGGAAAAAAAAAATAACAGAACAATGAAGGTCAATGCGGCAGAACAAAACAAACAGTTTAATGTAATCTAATGGTGTCTGTTACCTGTCCCATTCTGTCCCAGATTCCTCTGCAGATTGATACAAACACATCGGGTAAGAAAACACCGTGTAGATGATCAATGGTTTTGTCTAGCAAATCCTTCAATGCGGTCATTCTATTTCTAACATCTGGTTCTGCTGTGGTTTCCCTTAAGTCATGGATGATGGTCTTCAGCTTCATGTGACTTTGTATCCTCGTCTGTTAACATAATAAGATCATGAAAAGGATTTCAACAAAGGTGACGCAAGAACAAAAACTAGACGAAAATCGAGTTTTTGGAAGATTAAAAAAGTACATACATTCTCCGCAAGTTTCTCCACAAGCGCTTGCATATAACTTCTGAATTTGGCTCGTAACAATACTGTCACCTCACTTAACCGCTCTCCTAAGACTCTGTTTTCTCCATCAGGGATATAAGAATTCCACAATTTGAATCGGTTCTCTATACTCGGGCGTAAAATGTCAAGCACTCTTTTCATCGAGTTGAGAAGAACTCCAAGCTGAAATTTTACCAAAATGGCGTTAATGTCTTCTCCTCTTACATCCACAAAAAAACCTTGAAAATTAACTTGAAAACTACAGTAAGTAACATACCTCTTTTGGAACAGAGTAAGGATTAGGAGCGCCTTTGGTGAATTTCTGGACAATTTTCAGGCCAAATATTTTACTTTCCTTTAAGGGAGATAAAATCTCAGAAAATTGTTTCTCCATGGCTTCAACAATTGCCTTCTCTGCGTCTGCTACAACCTTTCCATAGAACAAAAACAACATTTGTGATTATCATCCATAAGACAACGCCATAACATGTGATGTCGACCTTAAGTATATAAGTGGAAATTGAAAGAATGAAAAGAAGTCGTTGTTTCACTTACTTTCTCCAAGGATATTGCATATTCTGGCCATCGCCTAATGATGATATCATATTCATCAAGTGTCTGATTGAGTCTCTCATACATCTCATCAACAAAAGGAGAAGTCAATCCCGGAATCTCGCTACATGCTTTTGCCTGAAAACAGACAGAACGTAATTCAATTGCGATGGAAGTAGGGCTTTAAAATGTTCTACGTTCTGCAATGATTAAACTAGGAAGAACTCAGTTTCAGGATTAATACCGTCTCTAGCTTGCAGAGTTCATATAAAACGCGTCTTTTCTCTTCAATCCAGCTTGTGATATATGAATAGAAAAGCTCTTTGGCATTAACACCACCTTTAATAGGACTGCAACATGGTAGCACACAATATATAAGTGCCTATAGGTGACAGGAAAGTATAAAAAGAGATATAAGAATTAAACTAGATATCAGTGAATTTACTTTATGTTCCAGCTAGAGATATCTCTCTGAAAGTCGGCAGTTGCAATCACAAGATCAACAACCGGAGGTGATGGTCCAGAAGGAGGCCATACAAGAAGAAATTGCCGGAGCCTATTGCAGAGATCCACACTATAGATTGCTGCTGAAAGATTTGGTAGGTCTATAAAGCTGCTTGAGAATTGACAGAGAGAATCATTAGAAAGATTTACTGAAAAAGCACGCAGTATCTATATAACATAAATGCTGCACATCATTGACTTGAGAGTCTTAAACAAACCTTGGAAGCACATCGCAGTTATGGATTGCAATGTCAGTAGATATTTCATTCTTAAAGCTCAAGATTAGAGACTTCATCTTTTGATAAGAAGCTGGAAGCGCCATGGGATTGACTGGTACACCTTCACTACGGTTGTTAAGTAAATCATTCGTTTCCAATAAATGCCTTCTTGACCTCTTTTTTGAAGCAGCCTGAAGTGGTTTCCATAGGTGATTGATCACATATACGACTAAAGAAAGTATGGTTAAGAAACAGATACGAGTTTAATCAATACCTGAAAGTATCTGCAAAGTTTCAACTGTGCCTCGGGGGTTAATACATCATTGAGGAGACCAAAAAGCTTGACAGCTGATTCTATTGCAGGTGCTGGAGTCTCCGTAGCAGGCTCAAAGACATCTTTCATCCCAGAGAAAGACAGTTCATCAAGTGATTTATAATTCTCAAATGCTGAAGCAAGAATCTGCTGAATTTGTTCGTCAATTTCCCCCAGTAATCGATTCTGACAAAGGGACCAAAAGTTGAAGTAAGCTACTTGAATACTGCAGATAATAACTTGTTCATTAAAGCTAACCCACCTCTTGATGACTCAACACAGCCTTGTAGTTGCTTTTCATTATAATAGGGAATAGAAAATCATGTATCAGATCAAGACAGTCCTTAGTAGGCGATGCGACATCCATGACATAAGAAAGATATCTGCAAATTCTTACAAAACATCGCTTAATTGCCGCAAAAGATATTAAAGAGACTAAAACTATTCTTAGAATGATTACCTTAATCTTGTGTATGCATCTGAAACCCCGTAATAGGATGCGAATCGAGTTATCATCCAATGCCATGGGCCCTTAAACAATAAATTTCGTCTCTGAAATTGTTCTGCTTTCATAGCCACCTCTAGGATAAGATCATACGCTGAAGTTTCTGCCACCAACCCACACTTAGTTTTTTCATCTAGACTGCTTGAGTAACCAAAATTAAGTTGGATTCTCCCAATAATTTCATGCTCAGGTTCATGATAGATTGGCAGCCATCGCAGTTTTTCACTCTGCTTAAGAAAAAGAAAAGATCTTCAGTTTCACCGTCTAATGAACTCAGTGATCTGAAAACAGATGGCGTGGGAGAAAGAGATCTTACGGATCATCAGCTATAGCTGCTAGCTGAGCTACGACCACGACCAAGAAGTTCCCCCTTGAATCTCGAACTTCAATGATCAAATCATCACCAAGACTATCTGGTAAGCTACAAGAGAAAATAAGATTAAGATCCACCTATCAAGAAGTAGAAAGAACAGTCATTAAAGATTATGTGAGTACACAAGGGCACATACAAAATAAACGTCTCGCCAGATCCAGGTTGTGTCTTAATTTGATCCTCTTCAGCAGAGCTCTTTAACCTCAATGAACATGAATATGTTTCTGAAAACAGAAAGAATCAAATACTGATGACCAACATAAGACGATGAGTAATGTACAATGCAATACCTTGTACTGCTTCGTAAGTTTGCGGTCCAGTGTGAGATGTAACAATTTCGTTTTTAACAGCCTTTGAGACCTGCTTAAGGTAGCGAGCAGCAGCCTGCATGTAAGCCAAACTTTGATGCGAAAGCGAACCATTTAGAGGAACTTGAGGAGTGACATGAACTTTCTTAGCTGCTTTCCATCCAGAAGATAAAGTTAAATTCAGTTCTGTAACATGCTGGCGAACAATTTCGAGCTTTTCCTTGGAAACCATCAGTGATGCAATGTTACAGCCAGGTGGTGGATCTAATCCCATTTTAATCCGACGAACTGTACAAAATCATACTCTTGTAAGTACAGCTGCTGTAAGTGGTCAAATGCAGTGGGAGGAAAAAAGATACAAATGTGTATACCTTGGAGTCTAATTTTTCCAATAGTCTTGTTAGATTTTGGAGCACATGTCTCGGTAACCAACTCAGAAGGTCTCTTGCCTAGTAACTCTTCTTCAGACTGAAGGAAAAATCTCTGCAAACTAAATGCATTCCTCATTATAGTGCATGCGTTGTTCAGGAAGTAAGAAGCCTCGCCGACACTATCCATTGACCATGAATGAAGACATAGCCGCACACAGGCTTCGTAGGCAATCATTGCAGACCATGGACCTTGCTCACTGCATTCAAACAACAACAAAAGTGGGAATGAGTAATTACAGAAAAATAAAGAAAACAAGACAGCAAAATATAAATCAGGTATGTAACTAAACCTGGCGTGAAAGATAGGGAAACGAGGCAATGAACTCGTTGAAGTGGTAGTCCCATTCTGGGTCCTTCCTGAAGTTCCAGCCTCAACATTTCTTCTTCTTTCACATTCATTATGCGAAGAAATATTGTTCCGCAGACCACAAGCTTCTGCTTCCTGTAAACATTATAATCAAATGAGAATAGGATTGGAAGGTTTCAAAAGAACAAATCTTTGTGAGGACAGAGAAAGTACATATGAAACTTCGGTGCTGGTAGCTGAGTCTGATAACTCATCTGCAAGAAAGACCTTCACACCATTACTTGCAAGTCCGTTTTGAGCTGCCATTGCATATACGTGATGAATTTTAGAATCTTGAGGAGACCGTTGAGGAGAGTGGTGGCTCTCGAATGTCTCTTCATCTGAATTAGAAGAAATGTCCATGTCCGAACTTGAACCACCATTGTTATTACCTCTCACAGGTTTTGTTACTGATGACAATGGAGGAGCACTCCTAAATCCAGACTTAGCATCCAATTTCCGATTACCAATTGACCACCTCGAACCAACATCCTATTAACAAGCAATGGTTACAGTGAAATCAAACAACAACACACCAAATATTGAATAGAGAAACAAATTTAAAAACGTTTTTGTCCATACCTCTCCTAAGCTTCTTAACCCAGCTTCCCTGAACATTGTTCCCTACTTTTAATCAGAAAAAATCCACAGATTAGAGAAATTATCAAAATGCAGAATCAACTATCAAATCTCAGTTGTATACTCGAAATCCCTAACACATAGCAGCTGAAATCAAACGAATCCTACAAGTGAAACGGCCAAAGAGAATGTTGAAAAAAAAATTAGAATTACTTTATCTCTTCCACGAAATTCAATGAATGAAGCGAAATCGTGAACGGAAACTCACGGAATTGAAGAATCGATCTACTAATCAAAATTTAAAAGTAAATGCATTACCTTACTTACACTGCCCAAACCCCAGAAACCTTCGGAGATTTTCCTCAATGAGAAGTAAACAAGTGTGAAATCGAATTATTCCCAGTAAACAAACTGGTAATTTTGTTTTCTTCTACGGAGAAAAAAATCCGCTAGTGACAGTCAGTCAAATTGTCAATGAAGAGAAGAATACGAGAATGGTAGATTAGAAAAGAAAAGGAAAATCGAAGAAGTTTTGATATATTTTTTTCTTTTTTTTTATCTTCTTCCTTTTCTTTTTTTCTATGTTTAGTCAAACTTGCGCCATTAAAGGAAATGTATACGTATATATATATACATAGATACGGTGAGGGGATTTGATGGAGCGGCGTTTGATGGAGACGTCAATTAACGGTGACGGAGACTTTCACTACCCTATAACTTACGTGGCAACTGGCAAGTGGACATACGACCTTTTTCATAACGGCAACGTTACGCGCGCGTGACGGTGCGTGTATATCGAAGACTCAAACCACCACTACTATTTTTTTGTTTTCTTTTTTTTCCAACAGTTTTATTATTTTTGTTATAAATTAAGAAGAAATATGATCTTTACGTATATTGGTAGTGACGAAATTTATTACGTACACTAGATTTTAATTAGTTTTTATGAACACGAAAGTCTAAACAACTTGTATTATTTTTTAAAAAGATGAGTAATCGATTTCTTTAGATTTCATTCTAATGATGTGGTCGCATTTGATTAACCAACTCTGTTTTTTTTTCCCTTGCCTAACAAATGTCCTGTCGGATCTCAATTATCCCACTTGACTAATAAAATTTATTTAGCATAAATTTCATCAATTTTCATTTATTGAAATACAATGAATCAAGTAAAACCCACAAAAACGAATAGTACAGTTAATTTGATCCGGCGTTTAAAGTTTTAATGTATTGAAAAATGGAAAGAAAAAAAACTAGTTTTTTATTAATAATGCGAATAAATCAAATTAATCTAAACTAAAGAATATTTTTGACAAAAAGAAAACAAATAAATTATCATACGAAAGAACTTAGACAATTTTTTCTTGGCTTCATATGTCTTTTCTCCGACCGCATTAGTTGTGTCCAGGTCACGCCGAAGACGCATATGCTTAGCCAGCAAGGTAATAGCTTTAATGGGCTTAACAAGACCCATACAAGGCCTAATCAAAAGGCCCATATTCACATATTTGACTTTAAACAGTGTCAACTGGTGGGGAAGCTGACGCCCTAAAAGTATTATCGTCCATTCACTCGCTCTTATCAAAAAACAAACCCTAGCCACCCTTTTCACGCGCCTTACGCTTCACACTCTTAAAGTTTATTTCAAACAACGATGTCGTTTGGTAGAAACTGTTACTCACGCGCGAGTGAAGAGAAATTTCTTTTACAGCTCGACTTTTTTCTCCCTTTTTATTCTTCTTTTCTTCTTCTTAATTTCTCTCTTCTTCCAGAAATTTCCTCTGATTTCAAAATTTTTCCGTGAAATCAACAAAAAAAAAAAAAAAAAAAATCGAGATCTTCTCTAATGGCGACGACGTTAAGCAGAGATCAATACGTGTACATGGCGAAGCTTGCTGAGCAAGCTGAGCGTTACGAGGAGATGGTTCAATTCATGGAGCAGCTCGTAAGCGGAGCTACACCGGCCGGTGAACTCACCGTGGAAGAGAGGAATCTTCTCTCCGTCGCGTATAAGAACGTGATTGGATCTCTTCGCGCCGCCTGGAGAATCGTGTCTTCGATTGAGCAGAAGGAAGAGAGCAGGAAGAACGAAGAACACGTGTCGCTCGTTAAGGATTACAGATCTAAAGTTGAGACTGAGCTTTCTTCGATCTGTTCTGGAATCCTCAGGCTTCTCGATTCGCATCTGATCCCTTCTGCGACTGCAAGTGAGTCTAAGGTTTTTTACCTGAAGATGAAAGGAGATTACCATCGTTATCTGGCCGAGTTTAAATCTGGAGATGAGAGGAAAACAGCTGCGGAAGATACGATGATCGCTTACAAAGCTGCTCAGGTATCATGTGATTTCATCGTTCCTTGAATCGATCCACTTTTGGTTACTACTCTATAGCATAAACCCTATTTCCAAGATCAATTGTTTCATAATAGGTAAATAGTCCTCGAATCGAGCTATTGAACTGATCAAATCATTTAAAAGTTGTCACCTTTTACAATTTTTGGATTAGTGAGCATTCGATTACTTATCAGCTAAATCTGGGTTTTTGTTTTGAAATGCAAACTAATCTCGTACACAAATGTTGTCTCTTTTTCTATGGTATGTCTTTGAAGGACGTTGCAGTTGCTGATCTAGCACCTACACATCCGATTAGGCTTGGTCTGGCCCTCAATTTCTCAGTGTTTTATTATGAGATTCTCAACTCTTCAGAGAAAGCTTGTAGCATGGCCAAACAGGTACTCTTTCTTCATCCTCCAAACTGCATGTTTGTTTCAAGTAGAGTTTCTCTGACTGATCATTGTCTTGAGTTTTGATGAGGAAGAGTCTTTCTCTGTTTCTTGCTTAATGTTTTGATTCACTAATTGTGACCTCTTGTTTTAATATTCCTACTATCCCAATCTTTCATTCATTGTGTTGAATTGATTTGAATGAATTTTGAATTTTTTACTAGAAGTAGAGAAGTTGTTTATAAAAAGTAACCCTTTCTTCTTTCTCAACGGACCCACTTCTTTTTTTAAACAGATTCTAAAGAAAAAGACATTCTGCAAAGTCTTCTTTTTATATAACTTTTTTGACCTACGTTTCACAGTAACCAAATTATTCCTTCTGTCAGTAGAGTCTCTTAGAATGACAGATTCGAAATTGAGTAGAATTTGATCCTTGGGATTTAGGTGCATGTTGACTCCGGGACATCGCATATACAAGGTTTAGTTAGACGAAAGAGATATCTGATCATTACGTTTTTCTAACTTGTGCGTGTTGGAATCATCACCTGTAGGCTTTTGAAGAAGCCATTGCCGAGCTGGACACATTGGGAGAGGAGTCATACAAAGACAGTACTCTCATCATGCAGTTGCTAAGGGACAATCTAACCCTGTGGACCTCCGATATGCAGGTTAGTCCAATACTTTACTTTTCGTATTCAATCACGTTGTTAGAAACTCACAGTGTTGTGATTACGGTTTAATCATAGATACATACTCTTATAAGATTATTCGAATAATGACACCTCAAAACTCAATAATTGACTGGTTTGTTCAGGAGCAGATGGATGAGGCCTGAAGGTCTTACGGGAGAACAAGAACTATGTAATGTTCTCCCAACTGTAACCTAAAATCGAGTTCCAAAAACCCCCTTTGCTCTTAAACTTGTCGAAAAAAAAATGTTTCTTTTGTGACAGATTATGTGCACAGCTTTGATGTTGTCTGCTGCTCTGTTCCAACTCTGTTTTTTTTTTCTTAATTTTATCGTCGTCGTTGCCTTTTTTTTATTTTTCCCTCAAAATTTTATAATTCAAACAGCTATTCAGTGTCCTAAATCTTAGCTTGGGGCCTTGGACTGTGAATTCCTTCCAGAGTCCTCTAGTGTGGGGTGAAACGCTGCGTGTAAGCTTATGGACAAAAACATATTTTGACTTGGGAGTGGGTCAATTCGTTTATGGTTTGGTTTGGGTTCAGTTGTTTTGGTTTGTGGTTATATTGGTTTTAGATAAATTAAACCAGAGAAAATCAGAGAAGAAACTGGAAAACAAACTGGCTACCAGATCAACTAATCTGGTTATATCACTCTTGATTCTAGATTTGGTTATTTATATTATATGATTAGACATATTTAAGTAAGTAATAAATTATGAAAATATAATAAATTTGGTTTATTCGGTTCAGTTTGGTTTGGATGGAAAAAAACCAGTGTTGGTTCGCCTTCCGTTCTAGTTTTTTAACTTCTTAAGTAAAAAGGTACAGTAATTGTAGTTTATTAACAAAATCTGAATTAGGTTTGGTTTAAACATATAACTTTGGTTACGGTTTTTTATCACATCTCTAATTTCACTTATCAAAGCTTCTTGCCTTCTTCTCCGAGCCCAACCCTTACACTACAAATCCTATAAAAAGGCCGTTTCGAACCATCAGACCATGTGATTGGAGCAAATTCTTCGCTAAGTTGACCATACATACGCGTGCATAAAACACGAAATTATTAATTCACTATAAAGAAAGTTATAAATGTAGAGAGGGAGAGAGAGAGAGAGAGGCAGAAACTACAATTGAGAATCTCAGAAAACACAACACAAAGATAAGCAAAACATCAAAAGTGTACTTGGACCACTTTTGTCTGGCATTTGCATGCATGAAGAAAAAAGAAATCATAAAGAGTGAGTCTTTTCAGTCTAATTCGAAAATACACCAAAGTTTATTAGCTCACACGTGAATTTCAATTCACGTTGTTACTAGTTACTACTACCACCAACAAAATAAGTGAAGAAAAGCTGTGTACTTAATCCAACAACAACAACAAAAAAAGGTGATTTGTGTATTGGTGCTCATCCGTGAGCCTTAGAAGTTAACTGGATGAGAATATATTGTATGAACGGTAGAAATTATCTTACAATCTTTTTAAGACTCCAATTGTTAACGAACAAACGAGAAAATTGTATGAATAATAGAAATAGTGTAGTGGTTTCAAGTGGTAGAAACTACTAATCACCTTTAAAATATACTAATGCAGAATCGTTGGAGGTAATAAATTAAGCACGAGTCATGGCTTCCAAGACTTGACCTCCACTTGCATGGGAAGAAAGAAAAATATCATATATAAATAATAAAGACCTCATAGTTAATCTTATATGTTGGGTAAACAGAAGACCGTATCTCTGGGAACAATAAAGACCATATTGTGTAAAAAACAAAGACCAAAATGTGCAAAGAACAGAAACCACATTCAAACTCAAATTAGTATATGACATCATATCTATACAAGTATACAGTATGCTTATTTCATTCCAAGGTATATGCAATGATGTAGTTATTGGAAGTATTGTATCTCAAAGTGACCCCAAAGTCAAAAACTATGGTCAAAGATCAGCCAGATCAAATGTTTCAAACATCATTATTGATGGATTTTTGAGTTAAAAAAAAAATTTATTTATGACATGTTAATTTTAATTTACATTAGTTTGTTTGGATCCTTTTTCTTTTGTTCAGCTGGATAGGATTTAGAAGAAGAAAAATATCATGGCTCGACGAATATTTCACCCAATTGCAGTATTTACCATATATTTTTGTTTACTCCTATTAAAAAAATCTGATTATATTGAAATTCAAAGATTGTTTTTATATAAAATTCAATGAATTTGGTATTGTTTTAAACTATTAGTCAAACTATATTTATTGTAACTAAAACAAATAAAAAAATTATGCAATACAAAATATATATATAAGCAAATAACGTAATCACATCTTTTAACATTCCATATTTCAACATTGTTTTTCATAGACAAAATATAAACATGTTACCACGCGTAAAAAACCAAAAATTACATAGCGGGGATCATACCGAACTACCAACCCATATTAACTCGATTCATCATCTAAAATACAAGTAGGAAAAAACCAACAAACTCCATTAAATTTCTTACAACATTCCCATAATTTTCCAATGAGGAAACATTCATTACCATGGTAGTCAAATCACTTTCTAAAATTTTCAAAATTTCTTGTATATCATTCTATTCACCCTTCAATTATCTCCCACAAAGTCATACATTTTCAACTTACCCTAAAAACCACATTTCTTCACTTCCTCAATAAAATAGCTTTCCCCTTTTAATTTTACCATCAACCTCAAAACAAAAACCTCCTCCACGAGGGCAAATAGAAAAATCAAAGACCAATCTTTCTTTCACTTCCCAATCTCTTTGATGACAATCCTTCTGTGATTTTCCTAAAGATATATTATTTTTTAGATCGATAACAAACAAACAAAAAAGGATCAATTTTTTTCTATTGAACACTCTGTTATCAATGGCAGAAAATCTAGAACTAAGCCTTTTATGTACAGAGACCAACTTTGATGATGAAGAGAAAGGCTTAATTGTTGAGAAAACTCCGATTGCAACTTCGATTTCTCAGATGGGTTTTTTTCAATCGGAGAGCGATGAGTTTATCAGAGAGATGGTGGAGAAGGAGAAGCAGCATTTGCCAAGTGATGATTACATCAAGAGACTCAGAAGTGGAGATTTGGAGTTGAATGTCAGAAGAAGAGAAGCCCTTAATTGGATTTGGAAGGTTCTGATTTTGGTTTGATTTTAATTTCTGATTCTTAAATTCGCATGTTGATGAGTTTTGAATCATCCTTATCAGCTCAAATTCTGAAAATCACATTCCTTTTGATGAATGATCTGAACTTAAAGAATATATTATGATGTATATTAGATCAGAGGCTTATTCAGAACAGATAAAGAGATTTTGCCTTAAATCTGTGAAAATCTGATGCTCAATTGACTATAGATTTACTTCAATCTCAGAGTTTTAGATCTCTAACAGTCAGGATTGTGATGTTGGTGTCTTTGTTGTGATTACGACAGGCTTGTGAAGAACACCAGTTTGGACCATTATGTATTTGCTTATCAGTGAACTACTTGGATCGATTCTTATCGGTTCATGATTTGCCTGTAAGTTCACATTGATTCAACTAAAAGATTGAAAATGCTTTTTTAAGCCCTTGATCATTTAAAAGTCCCATTTTTTAGCTTCTTGATGTATGATTCTTCTTGTAGAGTGGCAATGCTTGGATATTGCAGTTGTTGGCTGTGGCTTGTTTATCCTTGGCAGCCAAAATTGAAGAAACTGATGTCCCAATGTTAATAGATCTTCAGGTGCTATTAATCTCTCCCCCAAAAATCTCTAACTCGTCGAGATGTTCTTTTTCGATTCGATAATCTCTTGAATTTGATTTCGGTTTGATCACATATTCGGAACAGGTTGGAGATTCTCAGTTTGTGTTTGAGGCTAAATCAGTGCAAAGAATGGAACTTTTGGTGTTGAACAGATTGAAATGGAGATTGAGAGCGATAACTCCATGCTCATACATAAGATATTTTCTGAGAAAGATGAGTAACTGTGATCAAGAACCATCCAACACATTGATATCCAGATCACTGCAAGTGATAGCCAGCACAACCAAAGGTGAAAAAGGTCTATTCTTGATGTTTTTGTTTTCTTGGCCACTTTTGTCTTTGTGCTTTTTTGTTTTTCTTACTTTTGCTTTTTATGATTTTGGATTAAAATGGTGGTTGTGGTGAGTGAGCAGGTATTGACTTTATGGAGTTTAGACCTTCTGAAGTTGCTGCTGCAGTGGCGCTTTCTGTTTCTGGAGAATTGCACTCACTACTCTTTGACAACTCTTCCTTCTCTCCTCTTTTCTCACTTCTTCAAGAGGTAAAACCAATCCACCAAAAATCTCAACTCATAAATCTCTCTTTTAATATCAAACTCACACACATACACACATATAAAGTAGCAATTGGTGGTTCAATTTCAAGGAAATGCCAGTTGTGGAGATGTTTGAAATCATTAAAGATAAAACATTTATATGTATATGTGTGTGCACTAACTGATGCATTTGCATATACATTTGTAATTATAATTTTAAAAGTAAATTAGAAAGAGAAACTGGTTTGTGCGTCTGAATCCTTTGACTTCCAAAACTAGTGGAGAGTGTAGACCAAAAGACTACTTTAAATTATAGTATTCTCTAGCTGTGTGTCTTGTGACTCTTTTTCTCTCTCACACACACACACTCACTGCACACTCTAGTCACATCTAAAACCAAATCTTGCACCCCACAAATAATGTTGTAGTTTGGTTGATTCTGATTTGATCTTGCAATCCAAAATTTGTATCCTCTTTTCTCCTCCTCAGAAAAGCTGATGAGATCTTTGTGTTATGTGTTCAAAAGATAAAACAAAAGTGCCAAGCTTTAAACTGTGTGGTTCCTAAACTCTGTTGCAGGAGAAAGTGAAGAAGATTGCAGAAATGATAGAGAATGATGGCTTAGGCTTATGTTCACAAACACCTAATGGGGTTTTAGAAGTATCAGCTTGTTGTTTCAGCTTTTAAGACTCATGATTCTTCTTCTTCTTCTCATACACATCTTTCTTAAATTTTCTCTGTTTTTTTTTGTTTAATTATCATTATTATTATGATGTCTGGTGAGAGAGGTTGAAAAAGGAAAAAAAAATTAAAGAAAATTTTTTAAATAAAAACAAGTATTTCAATTCCAACGTTTGTTTTATTTCTAGCTTTGGTTATACTGAGCTAATAAAATAAAAAAGGATGGATGTCGATAAGAGTTTTTTTGTTGGTAGGAAATAGCAACAAAAAGAAAAACAGAGGAAGTTTTTTTTTAATTGGTTCCCGCCAAATAAATATAGCGGGAAAAAAACCGTATCGGTTGTGTTAAGCGCTAAAAGTTGACTTTTTGTCCAAAGATGTCGTAATAAAATAAGGCGCGATGGGCTTAGAATTGGGCCCACGATCAGAAGTGTTTGACTTAAAGTTGACGTTAAGACCAAATCTAAGTATGTTTTATGGAGCTTTTGTGTTTTGCACCTTTTGACAAAACTCCAAAATCCCAATATTTATTAATGATAATATCTTTTGCACGAAAAATAAATAAAATGATTAGACTCGAGGTCCACTAACCTGTCGGATCTGTAAGTATGCGTAATGGGCCAATGCTATATTCATTAAATTTAATCATTTGGGCCTACCGTTGTCGCATGGCATACTAGCGATGAAATAAATAATTGTGCTTGGAGAAAATTTATGAAGACTTTCCCCATGTTTGTATCAATTTAACACTGTCATATATTATATATCTTTTCAATTTGAAAAAGGTAAAAATCTCTATATGTCATTAAACAAGTCGGCCCAATCTTTCGGGCCTTAACCATAAAATTAATTTATTTATTTTTTTCTTTGTTTTCCATCAAGTGTGAATATATTATGGAACTTTAAGAGCGTAACCATTTACAAAACATATTAAGAAAACTAAAGTAGTGTTTACATATTAATTCATTTAAAATTATTATTATGGGAAAATAATTATCAAACATATATAATTTATCACCAGAATTATATATCAGCAAATGCTAGTTGGTAGATACGTTAAACATGTATAAGTTTTTTGTATGAACAAAACTATATTCAAAAAACAAAACTAATTACGATAGTTACGATAGTAACAACTCACAAAAACTGTCGTTTTTGAGTTATTTTCTATATTTCTCAATAATCTATAAAACTAATAATCGTCTAATTGGTGAATGTGAATTTTTTTTTTTTTGTGACAACTAGTTTTACTTAATCCCTGCAGATTCTAGAATTTTGTCTACCTTTGGCCCTGACCTTTCACACGCACAAAAAAAAAATCTTCGTGTTATTGTTTTTTTGATAAAGAAAAAATCGTCGTGTTTAAATGGACAATTTTGGGATCCGCATGATACGTACGCATTCAGAATTCATACTCAACGCACTATATATGTCGTACACGCTATGTAATATATCATATATATGTGTGTGTCTGAGTGAAAATTTGAAATGAACATCTATTTGGACAGTGGACTAAGCGAAGACAACAATACAAAACAAATAAACTTTTATAATTCTATCATTGGGCTTTGTCATAATGAGTCGTCATAGTCATTCAACTGTCCAAAAAATATATTATATTTATTGCTTTTGCTAAAAGTTATGGCTTCTAATCTTTTTCAACCTTTGCTTTTTCTTTTACACACATAACAAAGAGAAAATTCTTTTTTTTTTCTTCTCGGT
Source organism: Cardamine occulta (assembly GCA_028015245.1). NCBI lineage: Eukaryota > Viridiplantae > Streptophyta > Magnoliopsida > Brassicales > Brassicaceae > Cardamine > Cardamine occulta. The sequence goes on along the minus strand of CM051393.1, from coordinate 16,846,359 downwards.
TGTCCGAGTCTTTGTATTTTTTTTGTCGTCCGAGTCTTTGTATTAGATCAGAGAATCCAACAGAAATACTAAAATACAACTATCCCTTGAGCGGTAGATACAAAGCCGAGAATATTATTTTTATAGAGAGAAACAAACAAATTACATGTCTTTAATTAAGTAATTACATCAAATCGTTGAATTATGGTGTACTAAGTAGCTAATTAAGTACATACTCAAGAATCAGTAATAATTAATATATAAAAAGAAAAAAAGAGAGAAGATTTATTCATTGCACGTGAATCATCATCAGTTTCCCAAATTAGGGCAATGTTTATGAAGCTAAGAGTATGGCAATATCATATAGTTTAAAGAAAAATAAAAAAACCTAACCCTAGCTGGTCCTATTGTTTTTTGTCCCACCTATATATTTATTTACGCAATCAAAATCGAACCTTTTTTATTATAATAATGTTACTTGTTTCGAAACTTAGCTTGAACGGGTGGTAATAAACCCTGCTTGTGGGTCACATTTAGATTCTCTAAATAACGACAGTAACTATTCTACAGTAAAAATACTGTGAAAATGATGATGATGACGATGATGATATAAACGTATATACACATGTATATATGTATGGTACACAATATACACATTGATGGGTCGTTGTCCGATGGGTTTCTGCGTATTGACTGAAAGATTCCATGAAGAGGACCACAGTAAAAAATCATGTTTAAAAATATATTTTCATCTGATCAAAAATATTTACTACAAACCTGCATTTTATTTACATAACTGCCTTTCACTAGTTTCTATGAACATTTATTACATATCCAGACTCCAACGTATAATACATACATTTCTCATTACTGCATCAGCCGAGTAAACTTTTTTCACCTCTGAATTCTGAATAAATCTTTTAATCATATACTACTACTACTACAATATCATACATGTCCTTATCATTGTTTTTTTTTTTGTTTTTAATTCATTTATGAAGCAATGGAGACTCCTCACCCAAAATTAATGTTTATCGAGTACCGGAATTTAAATTTAAATGATTAAGATCTCTCTAAGCAAATATTTGTATATTCAAGCTAAAGATCAGCTAAATTTTTGGTTTTCTAGTTACTCTTCGATTGAACTAAAAACATTTTGTTTATATTAAAATTATTATAAAGCAACCAGAAAATTTGGTCCATACGTAATTTTTATTTTTTTGGTTTCTAATGTTAAAATGTATACCAAAAACTGTTACATCCTACTAATAGTTTACTTAGATACCTGCTCACAATTGAGAGATACCCGTGATGGAACCAAAAGAGATAGTTTTGTGCAACAGATCTAGAAAGATTACAAAGGGTGAGACAAACAACCAAAGTAGTATTTTAGAAGAGAGGGAGATGTGAATCCTGACTGGGATAAGCGAGTAATCGAGCCCGTAGGGTTCGATCAATGCTCAGTTTGATGGTTGAAGTGGTGGTAGACGTATATCAGAAAATCCGAGCATTACACTCTTTCCAAATAACAGAGATAGCCGATTGAAGAAGCAGTATGATGATCTTCTTTGCATGCCCAATGGGTGCCGAAATAGGTGGTGAACTCATAGACCAAGAAGATGTATCAGCCAGCACAAGAGGGGAAGTTGGCATAACCCGGTTTGCGAGAGAAATTTAGATTGTCCTTGCAAACTCGCTTTCGAAGAAAAGATGTGTCTTACTCTCCGACTGTGAGTTACACAACACACAGTTTACGGAGACATTCATGCCCCATCTTCGAAGCCTATCATGCGTGGGAAGGCCATCAAGGAGGGCAGGCCAATATATAAAAAAATAGCTTGAAATGACTTCCTTAAACCAAACTATTTTGGCCCAGGGAACTTGCAGGGTTGTGACCCTAATCTGGTCCCATGTACATAGGTACATGGTACCTTGAGGGAGTGTCCTAGAGAAAGTGTATGAGCCTCTATAATCATCCGGTGGCATTATGGAAGTTAGGGAAACTAGCAGCATTTCATCAATAGCAGATCAAGCTCCAGGGAAAAAACAAATTTTGTCTCTTGTTACATCAACGACCTTGGAATCCTTACGGATTCTGAGGTCCCGAGGTCCTGTATTCCCTAAATAAACAATAAGGAGCCCAAGCTCAGTCCAAGACACACCAGAAGGATGCTTTCCTGCCATTCCTAACAGAACATCGGATAAAGTTACCAAAGAGAGGCTTAATCTTAATGAGCTTGCGGACATTCCAAGAGAAGCATTGTGATGTTTCCATAGCCCAATAACTCTTTTTCAAAGATGTATTTATGCATCCATGCATACCATAAGGAGCCATCCTTGTCAAAGAGTTCCCAAACCTGCTTCAATCAGAAAACAGTTTCAAAATCCTCGAGCCTACGAATCCCAAGTCCACCCTCATTCTTAGGTTTGCAGATATTAGTCTAAGAAACTCTGGCTCCTAGGGCTGAAGCGGTTGAATTATTCCAGAGGAAAGCAGAGCAAACGGAATCTACATTCTTGTGGAAAGCCTTTAGGAGAACAAAAACCCTGACTCCAGAATATCACCATCCCGTATATTACTGTGAAAAAAGAAAATTTGTTGTCCATGAATGAAGTTTTCTTGTGATTCTCTCGATGAAAGGTTGAAGAGCAGCCATGTTGAGTTTTCCTGGGAGCAAAGGTAGGCCCAAAATATCTTGTAGGGAAGGAGCCTTGGAAGATTCCGGAACCAGTTAACACAACCCTATCTTCCTCGTCACTATAACTGTTGATAAAGAACTCAGACCTTGTTGGATTCATATCAAGACCAGAGTAGTCCCTGAATTGATTAAGAATATCAATGATGCCTAGCTGAGAAGTCAAGGAACCATCAGCAAAGACTAATAGGTCATCAACAAAGGAGAGTTATATCAGCAATAGTGAGGAGCGTAGAGGATGATGTTGAAAATAGCCAAAGCCAGCCGCAGAATCAAGCATGTGTGACAGTACCTCCATTACCATTATGAATAGGTAAGGAGAGATGGGATCCCTCTGTCGCAGCCCCTTCTTTCCTTTGAAAAAACCCACTAGCTCCCCATTGACACAAAATATATAACCTAGAAGTATATATGCATTTCTTTATCCAGTTCCTGAAAATGGGTGGAAAATCTTGTACTTCTAACAGTGTAAGTACAAAGTCCCAGCACACAGTATCAAATGCTTTCCTCAAGTCTACCTTCAAAATCGAGCTTTTAGGATAATATGGCTTGAAATAGTTTTGGATCAGTTCTGAGGTAATCAATAGGTTATGTTCCAAGCTTCTTCCTTTCAAAAAAGTAGCTTCATAGGGGGAGATACATAGCTGTAAAAGTGGTTTCAACTGATTGACCACTATCTTGGAGATCACTTTGTACGCCAAATTACAGCAGCTGATAGGCCAGAAATCTGTTAACTTATATGGCTCTTGTATTTTAGGGATGAGGGTAACTAAAGTAATGTTGAGATCCTTCAGCATCCTGTCATTCCTAAAGAATTCTTGAATTGTAGCCGTAAAGAAAGGACCGACTATGCCCCAGGAAAACTTGAAGAACTCAAGGGGGTAACCATCAGGTCTAGGACATTTATCCTGAGGCAGAGAGAAAATGGTTGCTTGCACCTCTTTCGTAGAGACTTGTTCTGTAGTTCGGTGGTCTAAACCTCGGAGCATATGAATATGAGATACGTAATTTTATTACCTCTTTCGTCCATACATAATTAAGTTTATAGTAACTAATTACAACTTTTAAAATGTGAGATAATCACTTTGATAGTATAAATGGTAGATTTACAAACAATAATCATTATTTCCAAACATGTTATGATCAAAATTCAAACTCTATCGAGTCGTCATCAACCAGTTAATTGATCTGGACCCAACAAAAGAAAAGAGAGAAATGAAAAAGAGGACCACAAAGCCATCTTCACTCTTGGTCACTCTTGGAGTGTGCAGCTTTAATTTAGACAAGAATGCGTAGAGCTAGATTGCCTTATAAAGCAAAAGCATCTCTCTCAAGTGACAAGTCCCTTCATTTGTGTGTATATTTGTCACTCTCCCTCTCTTTTTTTATTGCATTGTCTCAAAGAGAGAGAAGATGGAGAGGTTGAGACATGAAAGGCTAAATATGGAAATGGCCGTGAGATGGGGACTCGGATCTTATCTGCCTCTTCTTTCCTTTTACAATAATTTTGGTTCCCTTTCTCCTCTGCATTTTTCACTCAAAACCCTAAATTTCATTTGAATTTGATACTTTTGCTGGTATGATTTACACACACCTCAGTCAATGATTTTTCACACACCCACTTGAATAAGTTACTAGTCCAATATAGAAAAGGTTACTGCACGATTAAATTGAATGTAAATAACTCCAATTTTATCATAGATTGATTGTATATAGATCAAAATAAGTGAATTAGACAAATAAATGATATTATAGGAAAAATAAACAAAATTATTTCCAGGTGAAAGTCTAGGGATTTGGAAGAAGAGAAGAACATCATTAATGCAGTTATATATGTGTGCCCAGATGTTTTTATCTCTTCTCCTTGCTTCCAAAGAGCCCACATGTCTCCTTCCCCAGATCGTCAAAGAACAGTACTATATATATAGAGATATACATATTGATACTCATATATAGAAATATTTAAATAATTAGAAAGACATAAAGAGGATGAAGCTTTGGATGCATCGACATGTTTTGAGTTTTCGTCACTTTTTCAAGTGAAGAATTAATTCCCAGGAATCAGAATACTGTTGCAGCTGCTAGCTGATGTTATTTTACCTTTGTCATTTCCAAGGGAAAAAACTTAAATGATTTATAAGTGAACAACTACTATATAGTATATTAATATTGATTGGTGACTGAGGAATCCACGCATATATGACATTGAAATAAATTTCTAGGGCAGAGATCTCCATCCCAAGGAAATTCCGACCGATCCACATTTGAGTCCTACACTCATTGGACAGTTAAATGAGAACTATATGCTTTTATAATCCAACAAAACATAAAATAATAACAATAACCATAACCAATTTAATTAGTAATTACGAACTATCATTATATATTTACTCTCGATATCTAGAACTTAAGAAACAAAGAACACAATTAGATCTATAAATGTGTGTGCGGGTAGATAATAGTTAAGCAAATATAACACAACTCTCAAACAACAACAAGTTAAGAAATAAGAACAATGTCAACAAGTAGAGGCTTAAGGAGCATTAATAAAAGATCCTCACATAAAATAAAGCATGCTAACGATATATATGTATGCACGAGTTCATGTATATTCATAAACAAAACATGATGAATTCAAATATTCACCCATGTAATATAATGCAACTTATAAGGACGTCACTAATTAATAACTAGACAATCAAGGATTTTGCTAAGATATTCAGAAGATAATAATGAAAAACGTAAATTAACCAGAAAGATAAACATCATCACCAAAGATGAAAATGGGTACATAAATTTAAACAAGAAAAACCCTCTCTCAAATCTCTCAAGTAATTTAATTAGCTAAATTAAAACCCTAGTGATCAAGAAATTCAAGATTCATGGTTGGGGTCTTGTTCATGATGAAACGAAGAGTGTGGAGGAGGAGGAGGAGGAGGAGGAGGAGGAAGCTGATGATGATGAAGAAGTGGAGGAGGCGACTTACCAAGAGTGTGTTTGTTGTTATGTAACCAAACCTTAAGAACTTGTCTCGGAACTCCTGTCTCTTGACAAAATCTCTGAATCACTTCATCGTCTTGTCTCTGAATTCTCCACCCAATCCTCTCAGCTAAACCTAACATCTTCTCCTTTTGCTCCGCCGTGAACTTAGTCCTAAATCTCTTCCTAATCCCACCTCCTGCCTCCGCAGAAGAAGTCTCCATTGGATCTTCTGATCTCTCTCGTTGTGGAGGAGGAAGAGCGAGCTGAAGTGGAGGAGCTTGTGACGGTGGTGGTCGGTAACTTACAGGAGCTGGAAGACGGTAAAATCCTTGCGGTGGAGGAGGAGGCTGTTGAGGCGGCGCGTGGTGAAAGTAAGGTAATTCCTTGCGGTGGAAGTTACGGTGACAGCCACAAGCGGCGCATTTTAGTGCGTCGATGGTACCTTCGATTCCAGCTGGCATAAACTCGCCACAACCATCAACCGCGTGTCCTCCTATGTTCACCGCCTGGTTCTTAAGACACTCACGGAACCTGAACCTGCTTCCACCTCCACCTCCTCCTCCGCCGTGAACAACCATGAATCCTCCACCACCGCCGGTGGAAGTTGTTCCGGTGGTTTCATGACTTTCTGTCGAGGCTTTGACCATAACACGAGAGGGAGGAGGAGAGTCGTAAACGGCGTCTTCGTCTTCTTCTTCTTCTTCCTCGTGAAGATTCATCTCGTCCTCTTGCTCTTCGTTGTTGTTGTTGTCTTCAAACTCCATTCAAGAAGTGGAGAACTGTGAAACTACGTCGTTTTCAGGAGAGGAGGTTCTCAAGAAGGAGAATAAGAGAGAGAGAGAGTGTGGACATTAAAGAGTTTATCTTTCTCTCTTTATCACCCTCTCTTTTGGATTTGGGATTTGAGATTTGAGATTTGAGATTTGAGAAAGTTTTATTTTTCTTTTTTTTTATATTTTTGCTACATACATTCTTGTTTATTGGAAATCGGAATCTTAATATAAATCTGTCCTCAATCTCACTCTGTAACGCTTTCTTTTATCTTTTACATTTTTTTCTTTCTTTCTAATTTTAATTAGTTATTCCTATTATTTTTGGTCAATTTAGTCGGACCCCTCTAAACATTATAATGATCTAAAAAGGAAAACTGATTTGAGTTTGTCTTTAATTGATTCCATTTTTACTGAAAAAAAAAACATTAGGTTATTACTATTCTATAGATTGTACTAGTTATAATATGAGTAATTACCCAAACTATTAAAAAGTACGAAAATATCAAATCCGTAAATAAGATGGTTGTTAGATTTTAGCGCAATTAAAAAACTTCTTGATGAATTGATTTCTACGATTGTAATGCCTTTTTTTTTTTGAGTAAAATGTTAAGTGATTGTAATGCTATTTGTTTACATAGCATGTTAACAGTGATGTAACGGGTTACTAACTAATAAAATAAGTGATTTTAATCGAAACAACTTGAATTTAAAACATTATAAACAAAATTTAAAACAAGCATTTTACCAAAGAGACACGAATTGTGAGACACAATCATATTTTTGTCAAATCGTGTCGAAAAATTCACATTCTTATTTATGATTTTGCCGCTTTGCCTTGAAATATTCTGGTATTTGACAAATTAACTCTATTTCCTTCAAGTTATTTCAAAAAGAAAATAAGCTTTTGTTTTTTTGTTCAAAATAGTTTAGTGTATGATTTTTTAAAAACAAAGAGAGGGGGATATATATCAGAGATAACTTTTTGGGAAACTAAAAAAGGGGATAGAATCAAAATAAACGCGATAATTATTTTTGTCCATATGCCAAACGCATAAAATATATGCATTAATATTTCTGCAATAAAGTGATGGGCAGTCTAATCACATCAAAATCAGTAATGCTCTAAATAATTTCAAGGTCTGAAATTTTTTTTAATCAATTTTTCAGAATTATTTAGCATATAATTCAGTAGATTTTTTTATTTTGAGTCATCAAATAAAACAAAGTTAATGCATTTAGATAACTGTAGATAATTTGCAAAGTTTGAAGAAGAAACGTATAAGGTGATAATTTCTCAGCCCATCACCCTCCGATTAACTTGTGCTGACGTAAGACCTACGGCGTCAGTTTTTTTTTCTCTGTTTTTACTTTCATGAAACAAATTTGACCAAGACTAATATTCATACAAATTATTTTTAATGACTAGTCTCTTCATTCAGTCGAGGGTCATTTGTCTTGTCAACACGAAATTACATGATGAATTTACATGATATATTTATGTTAAAAAAGGACGTTGGTTTGAAATTGTTTTAATCTGAAACATTTGCATATCTTAATTTCTATTTTCTTTAAGGAAGTATTATCATTGGTTCGTATGTTGAAATTCGAGAAGGAAACCAACATTCGCACTCATTAATATTATTTGATCCAATCTCATAGAAAAGACCACCAAGCGCAACAATTAGGTATTGATCTAATAAAAAAACTTGTATAAAATTTTGATCTGACTTAAACATTCGATAAAACAATGGTTTTATAAGATTAAAATAAGGATTGTATCGCATATGTAATGAATGCGAATGTTTTGTTGCGCTCAAATTACGAAAGTAAAGATTAGTAAAAAATGTAAAAAGTAAAAACACGGATCGAATCTGAGGAGGGAAATGAAGCAAATGGATACTGAAAGACGTTTGAGAAGACGTGCTGACGTGTACTTGTCAGCTGGCGGGAAACCGCTTTCCTACGTGGAGACACACAGAGGATTGGTCTGCGTTCATTGTTCACATGTCAATAATTTCATCACATTTCATTTCTTATAATATAACTTATCAAAATTTTCAATCTATAACATGATGGATGGAATCATTTCGTCTCCAGAAAATGTAAAACAGATTTTCAGTATTCTTAATTCCCAAAGATAGTTTGTTTAATTAGAAAACATAACATAAGTCTCACAGAAGTACACTATTATAGAAAAGAAACATGTAAAACTATTTAACGTTACTGTTATACCAAACATAATTTTTATGAGTTCATAAATTTCATATTATATACTTACGTATTGATTAAAATGTGTCGAACGCAATCATTATTTAAACTTAAAATATAAGGGTGATATTGTTGTAGTCAATGATATGATCGTTGGAATTTATTAATTGCATATCTACATGATGTGGATGTAGTCATCACAACTAGATCAAATAAATTAGAGTGTTTTTTTTTTCCTAATGTAAGGAGAATAGGGAAAACAATATTAAAGCCGGCTACACTAAAAAACTAATTCAATATATATATATATATATATAATCAACTATTGAAAATATATTATGATGATGATGACTTGTTTGTTAACTTTATAAAAACAAATCAGCTAAAACTTTGCAAGCGTGGGAATACAAAACTTTATAATGATTTATAAGTCTGAATTTTCACAACCAATCGACCTTTATTATCTCATTACCTAAACTATATTTTGAAATGGGGGTAATCATAGGATTGGTAAACTCGATATGTTCAATCAACTATAGCACACACGAAAAAAATATCTTTTGACAAATAAAAGTAACCGACAAGGCCAAGTTAATAGGGCATAAGGGTCGACTGAAAAAGAAGTAAAACTTTGTTACAAGTGGAACTCATAGATTATCATGAGAATCCATTTGACCATAAATACTTCATCTAAAGGACAATAATTTAACTCATCTTCTTTAGTGCACCTCCATCCCTTTTTTCCCCATCATTTTTGTTTTTGTTTTGGGTTAAACTTATTTTTCTTCGAATAAAATTGAAAAAGTAGGATATATAAGTAAAATGTTTTCTCCCTATTAATAAATTTAGGTTTCTGTTATCGGGTGTTTATTGTAGACAAATTAAAGTTTTGAGCTGCATAAATGGGTGTTCTTGGAAAAAAAAGGCGTTTATAGAAAATTATGATTTTCCAAAAAAATTAAAGAATTTACCTACGATATATCACTATTTTGTTGATGAATAAATGTAGAAAATATTTAACGGAAATATGAGGATGTAAAAAATCTCTTGGAATATATAAAAAATTAAAAACAGATACTGGCTGCTTATATATTTAAAGATAAGACAATTCTACCAAAATATTTGACCATCTTTGGCTGCTCTTGTTTATACAAGAAAAGCACTTGGAGTTACTAATTTAAATTTATTAAATTAATTTAGCCATGGATCAAAGACTATGGAGGATAGCCACATCTCACAAAATTATAATTGCAAGATCATCTAATCTAAAGGTACCCATTTGAGCAGCTCTCAATCACATCAAGCTTCTTACAGAACCTGATTCATCAGAAAGCATTTGCCTAATCCTCTGGAAGAAGCTCAACACTGTCTCCTCAGCTTTAGCATCTGCAGAAAACAAAGATAAGCTCATTAGAGCAAAACAAGAAGAGACAGATCTTATATTACTTATTTCCATTGTAGATTTCTCCTTCCTCGTCCAAAAAACAGAGCTTTCTGTTTCTTACTAACCGAGTTTTGGTATAGCGTGTCCACCTGAATGATGGATCACCACTGGCTCTATAAATGATTCTACAAGAAATTCGCCATGTGTCTTCAAGTAATCCCTCTCACCTGCAAAACCGACACAGACTTAGAATCTATCCGTTTTCAATAACGATTCCATAAACACTACAGACAAGTTATCTCCAATGTCATATTTGGTCCTCGAATAGAAACAGCAAAAGCCCATCTAAGCTCCAATGGAGATCTAAAACTATGTTAACACGTAGTGCTACACATTACGTTCTATCTAAACATTCCCAAGCCAATATTGGCTTACATCAAAGCCACACTATCAAGTATCAATGTAAGCTTCAAAAAACTAGACAGAAACTTGGCGTTGATCAGTGTATTAGATAGTTAGATTACAAATGAGGCGAGAAATCCAGTTAAGAACATGCGCAGGGACATTGATACGGTTTACCAATGAAGTGGAGTGACGGGCAACAAAGTGGAGACGAGAATGCAGCAGCTGCAACTTTAGGCTGCCCAAACACTATCCCTGGAATTTTTGCTCCGGATATTATCACCAAAAACTTTACTTTTGGCACCTTAGTTAGAGCTGTTCCCTACAAAACATCAAACACTTACTCAGAACAAAACCTAGTCTAACTATAGCTTTCATCTTTCAAAAGTTCATATTCAGATTCAATCTCACCGTTCCCTACAAAAAGTTTCAACATCAAACAATTACACAGAACAAAACAATAGAAAAACTATTCTAACAAAAGGATTTTCACTCTTCAAAAGCTCATATGCAGATTCAATCTCAGAACCTAGATTCTGATATATTATGTATGTACCTTCTCTTGCATTCCGGGAATAGCCGCAGTTAGAAAAGCTCCCTACAAGAATTGAACAGTACAAAAGGATCAAGAATCAACGGTCCACGATCCTGCTGAAGTATATCAAAGTGATCAACAGTAGAATCTCGCCCAGTATCAATCAAATAAAACAAACCTGGGAAAAACCAAGAAGACCATCAAAAGGTCCATTCTTTATTATGTAGTCCTCTATATAAGCCAAGCACTCTTCAAAATTCATGTATTCTTTAGAACCCTACAACACACACCCAAATCTTCTACTCAACTTCTATGACTTCAATCTGATCAAAATTTCAGCAGATTAACTAAAATTTTTATCCATAATTCAGTTCTTGTGATTCTGTGAATATGTATGTAATCTTAACAGATAAAAAAAATTCAAACTTTACTATGATGGTCATTATGACACTGAATTTAAGGAAATTAAGGTTTTTTTAAAAATGCAAACGGACCTTGCAAACTTGATACCACTCGTAAAACGGCGGGTCAAACAAGCGATCGACGTCCGATTTACCGGTGGCCGGAAATGGACCGTCGAGGAAATCGAGGTCGAGATTTCGGAGAGTTTGAGTGGGGCCATTTACGTAGAAGCGAACGAAGAATGAGACCACTAGTTCTGAATCCATGAAAGCAAAGGATTTTAGGGTTCTCCGGTTTGTTTTCCGATGCCATCGCCGTGATCTTAATCCCTAATCCCCTTCGTAATCCACTGGCAGTTTGGTAACAAGAATATGAAAGTCCTAGCATTGGACAAGTATTAGCTCTTTGTCAAGATTACGCTTGTGCCCGAACAAATATAGTACATAGTTTTATCTGATTTTTTTGGTTGTTGTCATATGTTAAACCAAAGTCTTTTCAAACTATATGTTTTCACTTACTTGGATTGTAGGCGAGTGTCAGTTTCAATTGCATGAATTCCCATTGCTACAAAGCCAAAAAGTAAAGAATACTGACGATGAGAGTTTCACACGTACAACGGATATGGTAAGCATCTTCATTAGTTTTGTAGATTATAGACAATTTAAGTCATTTTGGAAGTTTTGCAAAGCCCAATGATTTGCTCTAAGTAGCATTGAACGAGACAAACAAACAAAAAAGAGAGGAAGATAAAAGCTGGAACCTATAACACAACTTGTGAACATATAAGGCTTATTAACTAACAAGCCCCTTCTCATCAAACTTATATACCTCAAATTAACTAAGTATTTGTCTCTTTCATGCTTCTTGGTAGGCCTACTTCTTGGCTAGACTGATCATAACTACAACAATTGTTCTCATTGATACACTTACTTTCTAGTAACCAACAAAAAAAACTAAACCTTAGAACATACCTTTACTAGAGCAAGTTAGAACGCTCAAACGTCATTATCTTCTCTTTGTATTAGTTTCAAATTAATGAAGAAAAAAAACCTTGTATGTCGAGAAAATATATTATATATTAATATAATGTGAAAAACTCTCGTTAGGTATTAATCAATAACTCAGTACACTGAATTGTAGGTGTAATGCACACCAATGGCCAACTATAATTCAGTAATCATTTTATTTGGTACCAATTAAACAAAATATAAACGAACATTCTGGAACCACTGTAGGAAAGACCTTTACAGGCTATCTATCAACTGTCTTTTTCCGTTGTGTATTATTATTATTTATATCGGTTTTGTTTGTTTTATAATAATATTAATGTTTATTTTATGATTAAAACTCTGACAGCTATCTCCAACTCTTTCTTTTTTTGTTTGGTAATAAAAACAAAAACAGCAATATTCAACGGTAACAAGAACAATACAGCCATAACAATAATCCCGATGGTCTGCTACGCACATGGGATATACGACAATTTACGATATCGTCTTTCCTTAATAGGGAATACAATCTGTATTCCAAATCATATAGAAAATATATATGTTGTATATAGGTCCTAATCAGTTTTGTAATTAAGGTGCATATAGAAAAAGATATAATTATCGTTTATATAAGCAAAATATATTAATACCGGTGGGTCGATCGAGTGGACACAAGGACAAACATGATACGACATCCAACACACACATATATATATATATATGTTTCTCTCTCCAATTATCGATAAAGATTATACGATTTCCTGGTTCGTTTTTAAGCGGTCTACCTTAAACCATTTGAAACTACATTGGAGGACTCGGAATCAACCAATAAATATACTAACTAGCGATAAAGTCAAAAGTTTTTTCGATAACTCGTCTCTTGTACCCCATTAGGCTATTGCTCAACAAAAATAACTTCCCCATGTTCCCACTATGCGCCTGCATGTCAGTATTCGACTTTCGAATATATACTCGAATATATTTAACTATCGAATGTTCAAAATATATTTCATTGTCAAATGTTCCGAATTATAAAAACAGAAAATATATATATAGAGAGAGAGTGAAAAACATACGATATAGATTTAAGTTAACTCTAATGTTCCCGTCTTAAAAGGCTACATTCAGAAATCACAAAGGAAGTTATGATCCAAAAAGTAAGTTAACTCTCAAAGAGATCATTTTGATTTCTGAACGTAGCCTTTAAGACGGCAACCTATCACATAATTATCCAAATCCGAAATTTTAAATGGCAAAGGAAATTGCAATAATCTTTATAATCAACAGAAAAAAAAGAACTGAAATTGCAATATCGTATAAATTCGATGTTTAAATGTTAAATTAATCGTTTTCATTTATTTGAATCTCATCATTTATTCATTGTTCTTATGATTTTGCGGTGTTACATTGTTACCATATCACAATCTTTTCGTTAAACCTACAAAATTGCATAATATAAATAAATATCAACTTATATATGCTTTAATAAAGGTGATTTATTTATCCTATTTTTACCATTCAGGAGAGTCATGAATATTCACCTTTGATACTTTACTAATGTGTTACTATTTCTATTATTGATATGAAACTTTAATGATTCATATATACGGTTGTCATAATACCTTTTGTGATCGTATAATTATTTTCTATTCTTCAAGATATTAAATAAACTGGATACTTATTATATTATTATAGTAGCTGTGTCCCTCTAAACCCAACCCACTCTCTTTTTATACCTCCATCATCTTCCTCACACCTTCACCACTCTACTTCACTCTCCCAATTACAACACTCACAGAAATCAAAAGAAAACAATCTTTAGAAATAAAAGAAAATGAATTCGAAGATGATCCAAGCTTTCTTCATCGTTGCTCTCTTCGCCACCTCATGCCTCGCTCAAGCTCCAGCCCCAGCTCCCACCACCACCGTCACACCTCCGCCTCCCGTCGCCACCCCACCACCCGCCTCATCTCCGGCTCCGACCACCACTCCACCACCTGCTCCCACCGCTACTCCTCCGACTTCCGCTCCTTCTCCGTCATCTGATGTCCCCACGGCTTCTTCACCTGCACCGGAAGGTCCTGGAGTTAGTCCCGGCGATCTTTCTCCGCCCCCTTCTGGAGCCGCCGCTCCTGCATCCAACGTCGCTTTCTCCAACAAAGCTTTCGTCGCCGGTACCGCTTTCGCGGCGGTTATTTACGCCGTCGTTTTGGCTTGAGATGTTGAAAAACATTCTGTTTTAAATTCTTTACTTTTTATAGTTTCGGTGTTAGTTTCAATAGTTTGATTGATTTGTGTCATTTGATTGTTGGTATGGGTTTGATTGATCGGGGGATTGGTAATTATTTACGGCGGAGTTTAAATGAGTTGTTGACACGTGTAACTTTTCATGGTTGTGGAAATCACTGAATAAAATTATTTCATTATTCTTTCTTTACACAAATCTTCACATGGTTCATCAATCCTTTCGAGTCTTTATAGGTACCAAAAAAAAAATTTCAGAATTATAAACTCCAGATCTGATTCCCGTTGATTGAGAACTGTAAATCATTTTTTTGATAAAGAGAACTGTAAATCATATTATTGGCTTTTTTCTTTTTATTAACTTGTGTTATCTTATTGAATGAGCATATGTGAGTCCAGAATAAATTATTTAAATAATTCTGAAATCCGAATCTGTGATCTAGACAGTATTGTATTGCCTAGTGCTTACATTGATTTTTGTCAACCAAAAATATCTAAAGTAAAGTATTAAATAATTATTTTCCTAAACTTATACATATATATGTGTATATGTATTTCCCAAAAATACAGAAATTCAGAACCTAAATTTCACATAAAAGTAAACTTTTTTTTTTTTACATCACCCAGTTATACATTGACTGTCTTTGTTTGACGACTATTACAAGCAAGGTAACTCAGTAAAAAGAAAAAAAAAAACTCCTTGACACCTTTTCTGCCAGAAGGCCTGTGAAGCCCTTTCACATATAGGCCTCTGCCCTAATTTGGGCTATTTCAGGTCTAGTATCTTAATAAACTATTTTCCCGGCAGAATTAATAAAAATTGAATGAAATTCTAATAGGTTAATAGCTTAAAACAAAATGTCGACCAGTGTACATCTATCAGACAGATTTATAGTTGAAGAGAACCCCCAAAGTTTGGCGACTCTTTACTCTATTTATAGAGATTGGGTCTAAAGTATTCCCATGCGCCTTTGAACCGTCCAATCTCAAAGTTACTAACGTGCGCTTCATATCAAAGTTTACTTACATTGGGAAAACTTTAATTTATTCTCTTGAAAACTATATACTTAATTTTTGCTGTTTGCAGTAATTAAAGAAGCGTACATCTATCAGTTTCCGATATATATGAGCCAATCCACTTTTTAGTCTGGTGGATTAAAGAGCACGTGATAGAAGGCATCATGGAGAACGGTTTCTAGATGAAAGCCTAATTTGAAAGGTTTCTAGTTGAAGCCTAATTTGAAAGGTTTATGTGGGGTAAGTATCTGCCCTAATACTGATAATATTTTTTTTTTTTTAAAGTAATGAACCAAGTATGAATAAAATCACATTCAAAAGTTCTGAATCATGGTTCCTCATTCCATATAACATTTTGAATAATATTTAATTATGTATGAAAAAAATCACAATGGAAAATTTTCAATCATTATTGTCTCTTAACTCACATGTACAATTTTCAATAATATTCATTGAAATCAACATCCAATTTGTTTTCCTTCTGATGGAACTTTATTTATTAATTATTATTATCCTTTAATTCCATTATAAGCATGTTTTGAAAAAAATCACATGTATCAGTAGCTACTAACAATTTTCTGCTATATTCTTATTAGTATATAATTTTCTGGATTCAAAATAATAAACTGAAGTAATATAAATTAAATTTAAAATATGATTGAATGACATCTATACACAACAAAATTTAAACTTAAAATGACATAAAACGAATAGAATAATCTCGTAAGGAAAAGATAGATCTAAGTCAAAATGGACTCGAACATTCTCTTACGGAAATCCAAAACTTACATCATCAAAACAAGTTTAATTTTCCTGAAGTTCAAGATACTCGGGGAAATTGTAGTTTCCAAATTAAAAGAAAAAAAGTATTTTCCTAGCTCTGACAACAATTGATCAGATGAATACTTTGTTTTACTTATTAATTGCGATAATTAAAAATATGCGCCTAGATACTCAGCACACTAGGAGAACCAAATTTGGTAAATCGAAAAATCACGAGGACAAAAATATTGGACAACATCCACACAATTACAGTAAAACCTCTATAAATTAATAATGCTGAGATTGAAAGATTTTATTAATTTAAACAAGTTATTAATTTATCGATAAATTAATAATTATTAATTTATAGAGGAATTTACATAATTTAAAAATATAATTCATATTTAAAGTAAAAAATTAAAATAATACTTTAATATTTTTAGCGACAATTACATGTTGGGAAAATATTTATCGTATATACAATTTTTAATAATTTTTTGATGTAATTTGAAAAGATAATACCATATATTTTTTATGTAGTATGACAAAATTATAGATGAGTTACACAAAAATACAAACTTATGAATAAACAAATAACACTAGAGTCATAGTTCACTAAATTATCTTAGTTATATTTTACAGTTTTATATAACTATTAATTTATGATATTGATGAGACCATATAATTACATAAGATTTTCAAAAAAAAAATTATTTTATTATTTGATCAAATTATGTTAAATATTATATTGGCTCAATTCGGGACCAAAAAAAATTATTAATTTATAGATGTTATTAATTTGTAGAGTATTAATTTATAGAAGTTATACTATAGTTAAATTATCTATTTTATTTTTGGAACCTTGTTTTTGGGTCTTATCACTTACCAGTGACCCTACTTAAGAAACAGAACAAACCCATTTTTTTATGCCTAAAGGTTTTAACACTCCACTATGGAGTGTCAAAATAGTTAAAACAGATCAACCCAATCAATGATTTATTGGGTTAATAGTTTAATGGGTAATGAGTTGATCTAACCCATTTAACTAAATAGTTTGGATCAATCTATTATCTATTTAACTAATCAATTAATTAATTATTATAAAATAAACTAATAAATTATTATCATAAACAATCATCATCATCATCACAATCACCATTTATCATCACCATCACCATCACTATAACCATCATTATCACCATCATAATCATCACTATCATCATCATTATCGTGATCATCATCATCACCACCGTGGAGTCTCCACAGCTATGATTTCTCTCTTTCTTAGCTTTTTTTTTTTTTTTTTTTTTTGGTTACCTTGAGTTTTCACTTCTCATGGTTCAGGAAACCGATTAGTTGAGATTGTGATTGTTATTGTAAAATGTCGATTGTAAAACTTCTAGCTTTAAATTTAGTCGTAACTTTCAAAACAAATTATTGTCATATGATTGGTTTGTACAATAAAAAATTAGGCGTTGAGTTTCTCTTAGGAGCATTAAAGCTTGTGCTATAACCTTTAAACCTGATTGGCTAAAGAAATATGCATCGTGAGCGGATATTTATAAAGGCAGAAAGAGAATGTTGTTAACAAACGTTAAAAGCCAAAATATATTATGAGAATATTTTATATGTATGTTTATGTGAATAATCAAGTTATATAAATTGTATTTATGGATATAAAATTATTATTTTTATTATATTATATTAATTTTACTTTACACAACATCATCATCTTCTTCTAGATATAGCGGAAACTAAATAGATGCAATAATATTATTTAGTTTGAAAATAAATAAGATCAATGTCTTATTGGATTTATTGAGATTTCCATAGATATATCGAAAACAAAGGTTAAAAAATACTCTTTTCTAAAATGTTCAAAAGTTTTTAATTTAATTAATCAATCAACTGTTTACAAAAAAGTGTAAATCTAAACAAATTATTTATAATAAAATATTAAAACCTTTAAAACTCTAAAATATTATAAAAATCCTAAAAGATAAACACTAAAATATATAATATAATTAAAATACAAATAATTTATATTTATCCTAAATCTACGCTGTATCAGATAGTGTTTAAATATAATACGTAAAATATATATATATATATATATCCATATTCGTTCGCTAATTTCTCAAAACAAAAACTATGAATCAATACTCAAAACAAAAACTAGGAATCAATACTAATCTTTGGAAACTTGTCTTCATTAATCCGTATAATTTGTGTTAGGAATCATTCAATCAAACTTATACTTAATTATTTATACATTTAAAAAATTAGTTCGTATTTATAAAAAAAAATATTAGTTAGTCAATTATTAGTCATATAAGATTTTCACCTCCAAATACAATACCATGAATGTTATTTTTAAACAACCATTTCTAAAAGATTTATTTTTTTTGGAAAAAATTGTTTCACAAAAAATGATTTCTTTATCTTAATTAATATTATCTGTTTGGTTATCATAATTTCATTTAAAAATAAAGCATGACTCAGTTTCTGCTGGGTTTAGGAGGATTGATGCAGTATATATTAATATAATTATTGAAAACAAATGAAATATCAAATAAAATAAAATTTCAAAGTACTATAACAAGAAAAAGTAGGGATTAATTGTTTTTCTAGTTTGTGTAAAACAAAACAAAAAACAATGTTCTAGGATTAATTTAGTATTATAAAAGAAGAAGAAAAAGTCGGAACAAATATAAAAGTACTCCAAACAAGAAATTGATGATTACTCTTTTTGACAAAAGGAGGAATGAATTGAACAAAGAAATGAATGATTACTTGGTTGTCGGGACACTGTGAGATCTAAAGTGATACTCGTCAATGCCTCGTTCTTTTGTTTTTCCATCAACATCATCAATTCGTCAATGAATCGGTTCGTTTGTAATTTTGACTAACTTGGCTATATAAAAAACAAAAAAAAACATGAAAGTGTACATCTCAAAGTTGTACAACTCTATTAATGTTGGGTAAGCAGTGAGGGGACTCTGACGCATGGGGTAATAAAACGACGTTGCCAAAAACGAAAACAAAAACAAAAAAATTTATTATCACGTGGCGTGGTTATTCAATTTCAAATAGAATTCGAAAGTCAAGAAGACTCAATTACAACTTTATTATAAATCACTTGATTAAGAAATCCCACCAATCCGAAATCTTACTAGTTAGTAGTACGGAAAAGTTTTTAAATTATATATATAAATTAATATCTATCAAGTGTAGAGTCTTACCACAAAATGCGGTGTTTCAAAATTGCAAATTTGCAATTGTTAAATGTTAAAAATAAACTTGTACCAAACCTTTTGATTTTCTTTTATTAATTTCATAATTTAAAATCCATGGGGTGTCACTCGTGGCAGATAAAAAATATATATGTTTGATGTCAAGTAACTGAGCAAGTATCGCGTCACCGCTTTTTTATAATGAGAAAATTTGGAAATATTTTTCTCGTTGAAAGCCTTTTAACCAAAAAAAATTAATATATTTTTTTCATTTTCCATTTTATATATTTGGAAATTTTCATTCATATTTGGAAAATTTATACTTTCAGAATTGAACTGAAAGAAATATTACATACAACAATTCTCATATTAAGAATTTAAATATCTATTCTCGTCATATTTTTTATGATGTTCAAAAACAATATACACATATATTTAGAAGTGAATCTTATTTGGGTTAAAAAAAAAAAATCTTATTTGGGTTGGGGAAATGATTTAATTCCAGAATTGAATAAAAATAATAGCCACTGAGTTTATAAAAAAAAGCCAATTCATACACGACTCGTCTCTGGTCTTTCACCCTCTTCGGACTCTCCTCTTTATAATATATATCCTCGCCTTAATAATATTAAGAAGAGAAACAAAAAAAAAAAAAGGATTAGGGATGAGAGGAGACGGCGGAGAAGAAGGATCTGAAACAAGAGTTCCACTGTTGAAAAGTCCTCACACGGCGGAGGAAGACAGTGAAGGATTGAAGAAAAGAGTTTGGGTTGAGACAACAAAGCTATGGCAAATCGTTGGTCCGGCGATATTCAGTCGAATAACAACATATTCAATGCTTGTCATTACTCAAGCTTTCGCTGGTCATCTCGGTGATCTCGAACTCGCCGCCATCTCCATAGTCAATAACGTCCTCGTCGGCTTCAACTTTGGCCTATTGGTATAATAATCTTAAGCCAAGTTTCAAATAAAGGTTAATTCTTCGTTAATAATCGTATGTAAAAAATGAATATTGGTGCAGCTTGGAATGGCGAGTGCGTTGGAAACGCTGTGTGGACAAGCGTTTGGAGCAAAGAAATATTACATGTTGGGAGTTTATATGCAGCGCTCTTGGATTGTTCTCTCCTTTTGTTGTCTCTTATTGTTACCTACTTATCTTTTGGCAACTCCGGTTCTCAAATTTCTTGGTCAACCGGATGATATCGCTGAGCTTTCCGGTGTTGTCGCTGTTTGGGTCATCCCTCTTCATTTCGCCTTCGCTTTGTCTTTTCCGCTTCAACGTTTCCTCCAGTGCCAGCTCAAAAACCAAGTACATAATCTATCCATCTCATTAGTTCTTTCAAACATAACTACAAGATAACAGTTTTGATATACAACATAGTTTCAAAAAATTTCTCTCGATTTGTGCATTTCATCCTACAAATATTTCCATAAAGAAGGCATATTTGTAGGAGCTAATCATTTTGTTTGGGTTATTAGGTGACTGCGGTTGCGTCAGCGGTTGCATTGGTGGTTCACATTTTAGTGTGTTGGTTGTTCGTCTACGGGCTTAAACTAGGAGTCGTTGGGACTATGGCTACGATTAGTCTCTCGTGGTGGGTCAACGTTCTTATTTTATTAGGTTACTCCGTTTGCGGTGGCTGTCCACTTACTTGGACCGGCTTCTCCTACGAAGCCTTCACCGGACTTTGGGAATTCCTTAAACTCTCTGCTTCTTCCGGCGTCATGCTTTGGTATACCAATCAATAAATGTACTGTTGTCACTTTTTCTAATGTGTCCTTCACAACTTCTAATTGTAGATTTTTTTTTTTTAACAGTTTGGAGAATTGGTATTATCGGATTTTGATTATTATGACTGGAAATCTTCAGAATGCTCGAATCGCCGTTGACTCCTTGTCCATATGGTAAGTCGTTTTATGTTTATCTTAATGTGTTTTTTATACTATTAGACGAAAAATCATCAATCATGTATAATCTTATCGCATCGTTTCTCACGACTGCTTTTTGGGTTGTTGCGGAAAGGTTATGATTGTTTTGTACTTATCTTCTAGTATTATTTTCTGAATTATTGTTCGTTTTTTAATGTATAATCAATCTATGAAACAAAAACTTTTGGCAGCATGTCGATAAACGGTTGGGAAATGATGATTCCTCTCGCTTTCTTCGCCGGAACCGGGTAAAAAGCTCTTCTTCTCTATTGCGAATTTCTAATCCGGTTTATGATAATGATCTTATAAACTCCGGTTCAGTTTGGTATAAATTTAATACAATCATAGTAAAGTAATTGTTAGGTTGTTACAACGGACCCATGAAATTTAAGTTGCAACCTTGCAGTAAATGCGGAATATATGTCATGTCGGATTAGTGAAGAACGTGGTATTTATTTTTCAAATATTCTGGAAAAAATTTCGTGTAAATTAGACTAATTAGTATACTAGTCAGTATTTATCATCAACTACCACCTATAAATAATTAAATAGTAAGTACATGTCTGCTTTCTGGTTGCCTGACATTTCGGTCAGGTCACCCAAACACTCTTACCCTACTCAAATTAGAGAAGGATAGATATAAATTACCCGTTTGAATCAAGATAATGACAATATAACGTATGCTGGCAAAAAAAACTATTTGTTAACTAGATTTATTCGTGTATAATTGGCAAGAAAAATTAAAGTATCTTTTTAAGAATCAATATTATTTTTAATGGAAAAATTAAAAAAATTGAAACCTAACATCTGGCAATAGATCCTTATAGCTTCTTCTATCTTCTTCCGTGTCCACTTTTAGTTCTTATTTTTCTGGTTGTCGTGTTGTCTGAATAAGACTTCTACGAGGATACAAATCAGAGAAAACTTCTCTAGCTACTTATCATTTAATCTATACTTTTTATGTTCACTAGTTTCTCTTTTCTGTGGGTCTTTCCTTTTTGTGTGGACATCTGTTTATGTATATAGGTACAAGTAAACTATTAAGGCCATAAAGACTAAGCTGAGAATTTTGCGTACGCATGGAAAACTGTTTAAGTGTCTAAAATTTAGTTACACTTAATATTAAATGACTATAGATGAATAAACATAGAAAATGAATGCAGTAGACAGTGATATTTGTGTGGAACCAACATACTGCGCTTAAAACCATTATTTGTTAAAAACTATATAATATGAAATGGTAATATACGTGTTTGTTTGTAAAAATAAAAATTGCAGTGTACGTGTGGCGAACGAATTAGGAGCAGGAAATGGAAAAGGAGCAAGATTCGCGACGATTGTATCAGTGACACAATCGTTAATAATCGGATTATTCTTTTGGGTCATAATAATGCTTCTCCATAACCAAATCGCTTGGATCTTCTCTTCAAGTGAAGCCGTCTTAGCCGCCGTTAATAAACTTTCTCTTCTCTTAGCTTTCACCGTTCTTCTTAACAGCATTCAACCGGTTCTTTCCGGTACATCTCAGTTTATTATTTTTTTCTTTTTATATTACCAAGTCAATGTTCTTTTTGTACATAATTGACTTTTCGTTCTTGAGTAGGTGTCGCGGTTGGATCAGGTTGGCAATCATATGTGGCATATATAAACTTAGGATGTTACTATTGCATTGGGGTTCCACTTGGGTTTATAATGGGCTGGGTTTTTAAACTCGGTGTCATGGTAATCACAATTTCCCTTTTATTTATATAGATAGATTGGGTTATCAAATACTAGAATAATGTTTTTCTGCTTTTATATATTTTATAGGGAATTTGGGCTGGTATGATTTTTGGAGGAACCGCTGTCCAGACATTGATCTTAGGTTTTATCACTATGAGATGTGATTGGGAAAAAGAGGTAGATTGATATTTTGCAATATTTGGCTTCTCTTTGTTTTTGATTCTTTTAACAGATTTAATTAAATTTACTGGTATTCTTATAAAAATTGCAGGCGCAGAAAGCGAGTGCTCGTGTTAACAAATGGTCCAACACAATAAAATGAAGATTTGTCGAGTGCAACTATTGAATAATTTTGCAGCATAATTTTTTGATGTTGGAGTTTCTGGCCTAGCACTTATATGCTCGAATAGATCCACTAAGAAATTGATTTGTGTGAAAATGCACTCGGTTATATAAGACGAGACTCGTTGACTCTCCAAACGCTTATCTTCTGATTTTTCTTTTATATTTGGTGTAACGCCTAAAACCTCCGCAATGTATAAGTAACAATCTAGATATTGTTTATACCTACGCAAAACAAATATTATATATCATAAAAGTGTGGTTTAACATCAATCGAAAACAAATATACATATATAAATAGAGAATAACATATTTGAGACAACTTTTCAGTTGTTGTCATATATATCCTAGTCAACATTTCAAATCTCTCAACCAAAAGTATAACCAAAACATATGAATATAAATAATCTTACCATTGAACCCATGGAAACAACTCTCTAGTAAAACGAGATGAATTTACACTGAGATCATTCAATTTAAGATTACTTGGCTCAACTGTAATCTATTAGAAAATACTTCGTATTATTAATAAATGTGAGAAATATCGAACATTTATTGTTTCAGTGACAAAATCAATCAATTGACTTATCTTTAGCTTTATCCTTTTTCCTCCCCTTTATTAACCTCTTGAATCAACATCAATATAAATGTTAAAAAAAGTCTATAAAATCTACTACTATAAAAAATAATACTCAATTAATATAAAATCGATGAATAACTGGGTTTAATAGCTTTAAAGCCTGATTTTACACCATTCACACGCTGAGATGTCAACATGCGTCGTTGACATTACATTCCTTTTTTATCAAAAAAAAAAAGAAAAAGACATTACATTCCGAGTTAATATTAGCTACCATCGGTCTATAGTTTCAAACTTTCAATTTTATTTTGTAGTGGCAACGACTAGCAAACTACAACAACTAAAATCATATTTTTTTAACGACGACGACGACTGATCGTTGATTCAAATTTTCAAATATTTTAAAAATTTGCAAGCAAAACTTTTAATTTCTAATCACCAAAGTTATCATTGGATGTCGCAAATAACAAAATTGAATTATTGTTGTTGATCGCGAACGTACGAATCTTTTAGCAAAAAAAAATATTTTTGTTTTACTAATAAAATTGAAAACTATTTCAAAATCTTTGTGGACTGAGATACGACTAACGGGCCTTACCCGAACTACAACTTGCAACTTGGTTTTTTTTTGTTGGTATAGGCTTTATTGTTTTCTTAGCATTAGAGGCTTTTTAGCCTTTATTGTAAGGTGGCAAAATATTTTTAAAAACGCGCCTAAATAAAAAAAGTGGGAAGGAAGCTGAAAAACTTGGGAGCTAAAGAGAACTAAATGTGATTGGTTGTTTTAGACATGACGCGGATCACTATACTTAACACAATCTTAACCGTTGATCAAATAAACGATCTAACGAACCAAAACAAATGTTTTCCTTCTCTACGCTTCGCTCTAAAAACCAATCCAGTCTCAATCTCTTTCATCATCTTTCATCAAATCTCTGAAATACCCAAATCTTCATCGCAAATTACAAAGTTTCTCATTGTTTGACAAAAATGGCTCGTACTAAGCAGACAGCAAGGAAATCCACCGGAGGAAAGGCACCAAGGAAGCAACTCGCGACCAAGGCGGCAAGGAAATCAGCTCCGGCGACCGGAGGAGTGAAGAAGCCACACAGATTCCGTCCCGGAACGGTGGCTCTACGAGAGATCAGGAAGTATCAGAAGAGCACTGAGCTTTTGATTCGCAAGCTTCCGTTCCAGCGTTTGGTTCGTGAGATCGCTCAGGATTTCAAAACCGATCTGCGTTTCCAGAGCAGTGCCGTCGCAGCTCTCCAGGAAGCAGCTGAAGCTTATCTCGTTGGTTTGTTTGAAGACACCAATCTCTGTGCGATTCACGCCAAGCGTGTTACCATAATGCCGAAAGATATTCAACTCGCGAGGAGAATCAGAGGCGAGAGAGCTTAAGGAGATTGAATCAGTAGACTTGTTTGTGATCGAATCGTTTCGGATTGTTTTAGTTTCGTCTTTGTATATTTTTCACCTAATTTCGTAATCTAGCGTTGGGTTAGGTTTGTCTTTATGATGTTCGATGAAATGCCTCAATGAATCTTAATGAAGTTTTTTCTTAAATTCTCTATACAAATTACGAACCGCTTAGTAAAATTTATAGTATCCCAACATTTATAACACCAATATATAATTCGAAAGGAATATTAAATTATTAATCCTATTCATAAGAATGAAGATATTAACCAAAAATATCTTCTGGTATTAATTTAATCAACCAAAAATATCAAGGTTAGTGCTATTGATTTTAAAGTTAATTTCTGGTTCTCGGATATGTGAAAGTCTTGTGATATTTCCTTTACTTCCATTACAAAAATAAACAATTTTTATTTAAAAACTTTTTCGTAAGGCATTATTCACACCATTAGGCTGGCCTCTTTTACATAATTCTATCTGATTTCCTTAAAAATTGAAGTGTTTAGACTTAACAGTATCGAAAAATCAGAGTTTATAATTGAATTTCTCACTATTAATTGAAAAGATTAGCAATTAAAATATTTTGGAACGGCACCAAGTAAAATTTCAAATGGCGCCTAAACTTTAAAAGTATGGAACTCCTGAAACAGTCCTACCTCTAAAAATAAATGTTTCTGATTGGTGGATTAATGATCACGAGGACCGTCAGAGCTTTATTCAATATGCACCGTTGATTAAATATCAAATCTAACGGATTAAAATCTCTTCCCTCCAAATAAAAGTTTAAAACTCCCTCCAAATTTTCATCTCCTTTCCTCCATAAAACCAACTCAAATCTCTTTCAATTTTCCATAAGCAATTTGGAGAAATCAAAATAAGAATTCACAAACAACCCAAAAATGGCTCGTACCAAGCAGACTGCAAGAAAATCCACCGGAGGTAAAGCTCCAAGGAAGCAATTGGCGACGAAGGCGGCGAGGAAATCAGCACCGGCAACGGGAGGTGTGAAGAAGCCACACAGGTTTCGTCCAGGAACCGTTGCGTTGCGAGAGATTAGGAAGTACCAAAAAAGCACAGAGCTTTTGATCAGAAAGCTTCCTTTCCAGCGACTTGTTCGTGAGATCGCTCAGGATTTCAAAACGGATCTGAGGTTTCAGAGTAGTGCCGTCGCTGCTCTCCAGGAAGCTGCTGAGGCCTACCTTGTTGGGTTATTCGAAGATACAAACCTCTGCGCGATTCACGCAAAGAGAGTTACTATTATGCCAAAAGATATCCAATTGGCGAGGAGGATTAGAGGTGAAAGAGCTTGATGAGAGTGATGATTTTTGTTGTTTCGTGTTCTGGGTATTTGATGGGTTTTTCAATTTGCGGTGTTGGGTTTTTATGTAAGTTTAGATTTTTGCTTCTTTAGATTTGGCTTGTATGTGGGTTGTTCTATGGTTTTAGTGCATGTAAGGTGTTTGTTGAAATTCCTTAATGAAACTTTTCATGTTCAATATTATGTATTATAATAATTTTTAAAAATTGGAGTCACAATCACTAATCTATTAATTATAATATACTCTACTGAGACTGACTAAGAAAAGTTGTAATGTTTAGTTGTTGAAAGAAAGATATTATTTGCCATCATTTTAATCCGACAATCACAGTTCCTTATTTTTCAAGGCATGTGGAATTTAAATGGAGCCAAGAAATAAAGATTTGCAAAGATAATTTTAAAAACCTTTCTTCACTATGTATTGTAAATTGTCATGAAGATTAATGACAAAAGGTCTTAATAGTTAATAATGGTCCCTTAATTGTAATGTTTTTTTTTTTAATTAGGCGTGTGGGTTGAGTTAATTGTGTTGTTTTTTCTTAGTAATTTAGTCATTTTATACGAAAATAACAAACGAGAAATTATCTAAAGGAGAAAAAAAAATCCAAAATAGGTTTGTAAAATCCAAATTAGAAAAAGTGTAATGCTTTGGAGTGGGAAAGAACCAAAGGTAGCAAATATTTTTAAAAGCGGAAAACGACAACGTATTCTCCAACATCTATCGTTTTGGCAAAAAGAAAAAATATATGCAAAAGCATCCAACGCGGAGAAATTATTGAAACAAAAGGTGCAACAGTGAAAATTATAATTCCTAAAGTTGAAAGAAAATAAACGTGTCAACTGTCAGATGACTAGTATGCCCACGACTCGGACCTTGTTAATCCTTGTTTTACTTTGATTTTTATTTTCTTTTTGGTCTTTTATGTATAAATATTTTTTTCATGTAACTTTTTGTTTCGATTTAAAATTTGCATGCTATGAATTACATCCCATGGCGGTTAGATAACTAATTTAATTTAGTATCGTTCGTACTTCTCTATGGTTTGAAATCGTTGCAATGTATATTGGCCCTCTCCCAACCAAACATTGAATCGGTATTAATCAAATTAAATTTTAGTTAAAGTTTTAAAATTTTATGATCATATATCCATCCTTTTTTTTTTAATTTAGCAACTTCATCGGCGAGTATTTATTTTCCATTTATCTCGTATTTTCGGAGAATTTGATTTTTTTTTTACTGATACGATAGAATATAAATACATCGATATGGTGGTTCCTAATATTGTCCAAATTTAGTGGGAACCATGACGAATGTATTGGGCCAACGATGGCCATGAAATGGGTAACAAGTTCATCGCCTATGATCAATCCTTGTCGATACTCGAATAGACGGCTGATTTGACTTTGTCGTTTATTTAGATGTTTTGTTTGTCCATTTTGGGCTGGCGTATAAAAAAATGAGTTAAATTAGATCTAAAATATATCATGAAAAAACTAACGTAAGAAACTATAGCATGCATCTAATCAATATTGTCTAATTATGAAGCGTTTATAGGAGGTTTTGACTTGATAGTTGTTTAGCATCTAGATTGTATAAGTGTCAAATAGATTATAAATTTAATAATAATTTTTTTGTTATATTATATAACCATTAAAAATATTTTATGAATATATCCGTCAGTTAGAACGTTCAGAAGCACACATGTACTACAATATGTTCATAGACATTTGTACATCTAAGTATACATTTAAGCAAAAAAAAAACTATTAATGGAGACATTTAAGCAAAAGAAGAGAGAACTTAAAAAAACACGTTTTTTTATTACTAATCACTTAAACAATCAAATCAATAGATGACTATTACTCTATTATGAAGATCACAAAGATGTATCTAATTATCCACAAATGATCAAAACTAGTTTATGGATGAATTTATCTGGTAATTTTAGCTAAGAGAATAGAACTAAAGAACTACACAAAGATATAGCAAAAGTTTGGTCCCATATTTTAGAATTTAGAAACTTACTGGTTATCGCCAGCTAAACTTATTAGCAATATTATTGTTAAGTATGCACGAGCACAATCATTAAATTAATAGGCAAAACCATAAAGATTAGAAAGAATTTCTTGATTAATACTTAAATCAATGATTGGACTCACGTCCACTGTGTACGGAAATTTCCCAAGCCACCGTGTCATTCCTTGCAGTAATTATTATTATTATTTATTATTTACTTGCGTACATGTTAAAAGATTTAAACTATAACATTGATACTCATGGATTCTTCTATTGTATGCGTTGATCATATAAATAAAGTGAAAACCAAAATTTCCAAAACTTTTTTTTTGTTTGGATAAATAATTTCTGAAACTTATACGTACTAACGATCACGGGTTTCCCCCATCAAAACTATATTTTTACAATGAAAATATTTACGTGTAACCAAAATTTTAATTGATAAAATTAAAATCTCAGTAATCACAGTTAAAGCCACATATATTTATAAAAATACGTATATAAGCAATTGTTAGTTTGTAACAAAATAATTATTTTCTAAGTGAACCACGATAATCCTTTTATACGTGATGATATAATTTATAATTTTAACTGCGAAAATTTTAATCAAACATATAATTTAAGAGAAATTTTAATATTCAAAAATCGATTGAGATTACTTTTGTTTTGTATAAAATTATTTCTAAAGAAAATTAAGAAAAACAACAACAAAAGTTCATATTGTATTTTCTTTATTAAAAAAAAGTTCACACTTCTCTATATATACACCCATGCCACTTAAACCCTAACACACATATATGCATATAAATTTCTCATCCTTTTTGCATAACTCCAAAAAAGAACAAGCATGTCCTTCATCACAACTCCTCACCGTCACCGCCTCACCCGGACCACCACAACCGCAACCACATCAGTAGACTGCCATAAACAAGTCCGTTCATGGCGGCTCCTTCGCACCATCGTCCAACTTCTCCTCCCATCTTGTTCCTGCACAATCGTTGATCCAAATGATTATCGAGAAGACAAATCTCACCGCCAAATCAAGCCAAGAACCTCTTCCGCCTCTACGACCTCCACAAACTCAACTACTTTCACCGGAACCATCTTCGGTTTCCGCCGGGGAAAAGTAAATTTCTGCATCCAAGCAACAAACTCCAAAACCCTAAACCCAATCATTGTCCTCTTAGAGCTCACCGTCCCTACCGAGGTATTAGCCCGCGAAATGCAAGGAGGCGTGCTAAGAATCGCTCTCGAAGCAAACAATAACGACGGATATGATTCACATGAAGATTCTTCTTCTCTTCTTACAACACCTCTATGGAACATGTATTGCAACGGTCGGAAAGTCGGATTCGCCATCAAACGAGAGCCATCGAAAGCCGAGCTAGCCGCGTTGAAGGTGCTTACTCCGGTGGCTGAAGGAGCTGGAGTTGTGAACGGAGAAGAGATTGAACGAGAGAAAAGCGATCATATGATGTACTTAAGAGCGAGTTTCAAACGGGTTTTTGGATCGTTTAATTCGGAATCTTTTCATCTCATCGACCCTCGCGGGATAATCGGACAAGAACTAAGTATCTTCTTTTTTAGATCGTCCAAAAAATGATCGTGGATCGTTTTGTTTCTAGCTTGAAGGACATCAATCGGTGCACTTGCATACTATACGTTGGGATTATTTCGAGATTCATCGGTGGTTTTTTTTTTACTTTTCTTTTTACTGTTTTAGATTATGCAAACTAACGAGTTTCGTAATGTTTTTTAGCTGTTCCTAATTGGATGAAAATGTAATAAGCATAGCTTTTGATTATCTCAACTTTTGTATGCCGTAGTGGTGACCATGTGTTCATGTGTTTCTAATAGTGCAAAGGCTTTTTAATCTTTTATATCTTTTATCCCCCAAATTATTGTCAATAATTTGGGGAATAAAGCTAATAATTTTAGTTGGCCATCTTTACAAATAGAATGTGTATACATACAACCAAACATGAGAATTATTGTATAACTAACAAAAAATGGATCATTACATAACTACATTTGTTTGTTAACCGCATTACATTTATTAGATCGCTTATTAGTCATAACAATATACTTTACAAACTAATATATCAGTTATCTAGCCATTTTAATCAATAATGTGAACTTATCAACGCAACAACTAAACGGGGTCGCCATTTTTCAAAAAATTTAATTTTTCAAAAAATTTAAATTTAATCCGGCTATTGTTAGTTTTAACCAGTAAATTAAATTCGACAAAAAAAAAAGTTTGATCGGGAATTTTTATTTTTTTTGTTCTTGCCGATTTTACGTCCAAAGCAATTTACCAAACACGAAGGTATTATTTTTTCTGTACAATATTTAAAAAAGAATTTTTAATTATCTATCGAATAATTAGTATCCTTTTTTATAATTAATAATAACTATCTTCTTACCGTGTAACATAAAAGATTTTAAACTAGGAGAAGAATGATAGTTTTTTTCCCTCTTAAACGAAGAAAAACTCGTACGTGAGGTTGAGGTCAACGAGAGTCGAGACTTATCATGGGAGTATAATAAGAGTCCACGCGGCGAATCCATCACTACAAGAACACTAACAACTTTCTATTAAAATATTAGTTATACACAGAACCAGATAACTTATGAATTATTATAAAATAAAATTATTCATTCGTGACTTTATACTTTTGTTTAGAGAAAAAATGGCAAGCTGGTTGTCATAGCTGTTGTCGATTCCCTCTGTCTTTCCACTGTTCTTTTGTTTTTAGCCATTAAAAAGGATCAGTAAATTATAAACCACAACATTCTATCATTTAATTTTAGTGTACCCGCAATTTCTTACTCTCTTTTTTTATATAACTTGATTATCGAATTCTGAGAGTTACAAAATATTAAGGTAAATGCATAAAAGTTGGAATTTTAATCAGGGTGGTAACGTAACAATTCTAATAATCTTAATAGTAAGAACAAAGCATAAACTCTCACACCACACCGTAGTCTGATTCTTGTTCTAGACCAGCAACCACAATCGTCAAAACCAAAGTAAAATACAAGATTAAAAACATTAAAACGCTAAACGCTCAAACGTTATAATTCTGCGTTTTAGATTGGCATTTTGTTGCGGTGTAATGAGTGGTTTAGAGTGAGTTACCGAAGCCGAAGGTATGTGTGTTTAAAATGTTCAAACTCGAGACTCACATGTTTTATTAACGTTCTTGAATGTCAAACAATTACCTTATTGGGTATACAAATAGGCCTTATTACAAATAAATGGGCTTCAAAGGGTTTTGCGTTGTGTTGGGGGTTTCAATGAATTGGTAGGAGATCAAAGAAATTGATCAGAAACGAGTTTGACTATTTTCATTACTTGTAATCACTGTATTGTTGTGATAAAGATGGTGACTTTATTGGAGCTTTAAGTTTGGCTTTCTTGAGTGAAAATTACAGGGCTGCTTTTGGAGATTGGCCTTAATGCAGTGTTCTTTATTCTTGTTGGAGCTTTGATTGTGCTTGCTTGACTGAGAGGATCCTCAGGAGATTTCTACTACTAGTGATTTTGGTTAGAGATTTATATGGATATACGAAAACCGGGAAAATAAGTACTAATTTCAAAATTGATGTCAAAAACAAACAAAAAAAAGTTAATAAACAAAATCTCCACAAATGGATCTGTTTTGCAGTTATAATCATACTCAATAATAAAAACGGTAGCATGATGAGGTAATTGCTCCAACTCTTATTCTATCATAAACATACTCATTTAGTTATGTTAGTAGAGAAATCTTGAATTGTTAGGAATGGTGCGGAGAGAAGATGTGCTCGCATCATAGCTTGACAACATATCTTCAGAGAAGCTACTACCGACCGCATCACCATACGGGATCTTCTGGTACTCATGTGGAGCTGTGTATGAGAGAAGAGGAACGTTATTGTCGGTGATATTACTCATCATACTCATGTTTTGATGACAACCATAAAGCTCCTGTTGCTCCATTAATGCAGGTTCTTGTACTGAAAGCAAAGCCGAGTAAGCTTCAGGATATTGAAAGTTTGTGTTGGTAATGTTGTCCATACACATATTCTCTGATTGCTGCATCAAGTTATTGGTGAGTTGATTGGAATGTGATGCAGAGAATGGGAGTTGTGAGAGAGTAGCATCTTCATGGTTGTACATATAGAGTGAGAATTGGCTAGGATTCAAGGCCGGTTTGGTCTGATCATGATGGTAAAACAAGTTTGTTTTACTCTTTTTCAGCGCTTCAACAAAACGAAGCCTTTCTTGGAGTTTAGAGAGAGTCAGTTCTAAAGACTGAATCAATTGAGAGAGTTGGTGCGGCAAGTAATGATCAAAGATTGGATACTTTAAATTCTTCTTCTTCTTCAAAGTTTTCTTCTCCCTCTCCCTGTACTTCATCTCATCGAGGAACTCATCAAGATTGTGGCTCTTCTTGCGCTTCGTGGCAACCGTGTACCTTAAAGCCATGTCTTTTACTTTCTCTTTTTCCGGCGGCCATGTCTTCAATTTGCCGTCTGGTCCGTAATAGATTACACAAACCTCGATTTCACAAAGAATCGAGAGTTCGTCAGCTTTCTTGAAGACGGTGTTAAGTCTGTTGCTCAAACTCGTTGTAGTGCTGGAATTACGAGACCAAGAAGTTGAAGTTCGCATCGTGGTGAGTTTTTCTTGATTCGGCAAGTAATTAGGGTTTTTTTTGTTCGACGAAGAAGAAGAATTACGAAACTGAGGGAGAAACAATGTGAACTGAAAATGTTATATAGGGATTTCTTGGTCCCTACGGAAGCAAACGTGGTCGATTTCCAAATTTTACAAATATATCCCTTAATTAATCTCTCGATTGTAAAGAAGAAAAAAGTAAACTGTATTTAGTATCTCAATGGTACTTTTATTAGATACTATAGATTTTGTGTATTCGATTAGATTTGGTACGTGGAGCAAAAGGGAAAGTTTTATTTTTTTAAGGAGAGAGGTTCCGAGAAATTAAAGAGATAAACTCTGAGTGTTAAGTGGGTTTGGTTATTTCTTTTGGCATGAATAACTTCACAAAAATATATTTACTACCCAGTTAAAATTATTTTTTTTTTTTTTGGACGAGAACATAAATTTGTTTGCTTTCCATTATATAAAAAAAATAAAGAGTCGTGCCATTCTGGGAACCTGATGGAAGAGTATCCAAGATACAACAGATGAACAAAATGAACTTCAACTTTTTACGATATTTTTATAGTTTATTATAAAATGTGTTTCATTTAAGATTTTATGATATAGTTTTGAAAAACAAAAGATGAAAAGTAATCTCTGCTCATAACTAACAAAACTAAAAAACACTTCAAATAATTTTCCAAAGGTATATTCACTTTGTTTACTGTAAAATAAAATGGTAAACGTATCACAATTCATATTGTAGTAATTCTTGTTATATTTATTAATTAAAAAATAACAATAATTGAGAGTGTGGAAGGAAGTGACGAAAATTGTAAGCATTGAGTCATTGAGTGACTAGACCGGAAAGGATTCTCTTTCGCCATTTAGAACTTTTCCATGGTATATCATAGCATAGTATTGCAATTAGTCAAAAAGAATAATGGAGGATGTGAAAGTGACAAAATTGGTTCTAATCGGCTTGTTTTATTAGAGACAACAATTTTTGTAATAGTTATATAATTAATGTCATATTGATAACCACGATCCATTAGTGAATTAAAAATATATGAATTTTTAAATCACAAATAGCAATTCTCGGTTTATTTGTTAGATGAAAAGTACCAATCATGTAAAACGACATTGTGATTGGCAATCACAAATAAAATAAACTATTTATGTCTCATCAAATATAATGGTAAAATATAATAACATCCAACTGTTAATATTTAAGCGAATGAAAACATAATATTTTGTGTCAAATTGATGTTTTCAGGTAGATAAACATCTCAAGTTTTTTTATTTTCATGGTTTCAATTTTTTTAAATATATAGCTAGCTGTTTTATAATTTGTCTTTGAAATGGCTTTATTTTATAAGATTTGATATGTCATTGTATATGTGTTTTCTACCCTTATTAGTCAAACGTGACAGAATTGAGAAGGAAATTAAGAGATTTCATGACGATATATGAAGCGTAAACTGTGGTTAAAAAACAATGGGTCTTAATAACCACAAAACCAGCATTGAATTGAGGCTGTTAATTAAAAATGAATTACACGACGGTAGGGTCGTTGTGGAACTAAATCTACTAATGATGCCTTAATATTCCCAGTTATGACATGCCAGCTGCACTTATTTTAACTTAAACACACATGTCTCATATTATCAATTTTTTATACGGTGGTCACTAGCTAGGGCTTCGTTTGTTACATAATCTTTGGAAAACATGATTATTAAATTCCTCCAAGATTAATTAAATAAATAAAACCAAGAAGACCCCATTATAATTGATCCCTCTTTGAACCAACAGGACAATTCTTCCTCAAAAAGAAACCACTAGACCAAGACCACTTGGTTATATAAACTTTACTTTGTGTATACATAAAACATTGTGTTCGTTTGATTTGGTTGAGAGAGAGAGAGAGACTATGATGTTCCAACAAGAGTACCCTTATGGCTTATCACTCATAGAAACATCTTTAAACTACGAAATTTTGGATTACTTCCCAAATGTCGTCGTTTCGGACTCTGACAACGTGACATCACAGCTAAATTCTCTTTCTTCCTCTTCTTATTCAGAGACACTTTCTAGTTCCATAGCAGAGAAATCTTACTCAACTAAAAATCTATCTACTCTACAAGCACGAGGTGGTTCTGGTGACGAACCATCGCAGACGAGAAGGATGAGGAGGAGAACGAGAAGTGAAATAACGATAGAAGATATAGAAAACCAAAGAATAAATCACATTACCGTCGAGCGTAACCGGAGAAGACTGATGAATCATTTTCTCTCGGTCCTCAAATCTATGATGCCTCTCTCTTATACTCAACGCGTGAGTTTCTTTCTAATCTTTGTTTGACTATAATCTCTTCTTAATTACTAAAACGATCAATATATTTAGCTTCACTGTTATTTAGCTTACAGTTATATGTTAGGTCTATATATAACTTATAAGACGACTCAGCAATTTTCATATATTCGGTTAGTAATTATTGTATCAAGTAAATAAGAATGTTTAGACTGCCGATTAAAGAGATGAATGGTGCACTATGATATTTTGGATTTTCATGTTTTTTTTTGGTTTTACATCTTACTATGTTTATCATTCAAAATATTTATCAAATTTTTTACATTTTTAAGTTCTTGAAATGTGAGTCCCTTGTCTAAAATTATAACTAGAAAAAATAAAACGTCACTAGCTTATCTATAAAAAACTATTACGTGCGCAGAAATTTTAGTCACCTAAATATTCCACTATTTCGTTTTTCTATTATTCATCTAAGATACATGTCAATTTATTATATTTTATTTTTAAAAATTGTACTATCATGGAACACTAAATTTGCAATCTATAATAATTGAGGGTTTTTTTCCATTATTGTTAATAGTGTGACCAAGCATCAATCATAGAAGGGACCATTGACTATCTGAAGAAGCAAGAACAACTTATTCAATCACTCGAAGCCCAATTAAAAGCCACCAAACCCAATCAATCACCAAACATATTCTCCGACTTCTTCATCTTCCCTCAATATTCCACCGCCTCCTCCTCCTCGAACCACCACCACCTCGAGCGTCAAGTGGCTGTTGCTGACGTAGAGGTTACAATGGTGGAAAGACATGCCAACATTAAAGTGCTAACAAAGAAACGGCCAAGACTCCTCTTCAAGATTATCAATGATTTTAACACTTTAGGTTTAAGTACTCTTCATCTCAACCTCACAACTTCCAAAGACATGTCTCTCTTCACTTTTAGCGTCAAGGTAATTTATTTTTGGGGAAAAATTTGATAATAATGAGAATATAATTTTTTTACTTAACATAAACTTGTATTTAATTAGACTTATTGTTTAAAACAATCAACTATATATGCTTACATACTTGGTTTTCTGGATTAGGTCGAGGAAGATTGTCAATTGACGATTTCAGTTACTGAGATTGCAAAGGCGGTGCATGAAGTCGTTAGAAGAATTCACAGAGGAAGTTGAACTTTTTTGGAAAATAGGATAGAACAAGAATAGAGAACCTGGCTATTAATGGGCCTTCCATGAGCCCAAAAGCCCAACTTATTTTCTCCCAGAAAAAAATCTAATACATTTTTAAATGCTAATATATTTAAATGTCGCGATTTTTAACTAAACATTTGAGACAAGATATATAATTTAGTGGTTTGTATTAGAATTGTTGTTATAGCACCATCTAAATTCAAATTCATATATTATTATGTTATTGACAAGGAAAAAACAGACATTTGAATAAAGATATTTGGTAGATTAAAAAAGGCAACCAATAAAGGTATTTGGCGGAGCAACTTTTTTCTTGTTTAATTATAGATTTTATTTGAGGGGTGGTAAATTTCACATTTTAGGTTTTTCTAAAATAATGTGATTGATCATTCATGTTGTGATCAGTATTCTAGAAGACGAAAAAAATACATCAAGAATCTAGTGGAATTAGTTGCTTTCATAGGATGACCATCTCATCAACCAAACTCCGTTTATAAGATTATATAATTTTCAATTTAAAAGAAACACTAAGCCTCTTTTACTTTAGGCTTTTCTATATTAAGATTTTAGATGGATACATACGAAATCATTATGTCAGTATGTCACTATACAAATGACTAAGTTTTACTAATATATACACATTAACAAAAAGTCCCAACTCCAAGAACCTTTTTTTTTTTTCCATCTTGCTTTTATGCTTTTCTTAATTTAATTATACATATATATGTTTTCCATCCTGCTTTTATGCATTTCTTAATTTAATTATATATATATATGTACATATAATATTTAAATAAGAAAAAATAGTCTCATTAGAGAAATGGATAAAAGGTAAAAACCAAAAAAATATAGCTTTTAGATTTTCTTTACAAATGGGTAAACTCTTCCAAAATTTGGATTCGCTATTTTTCAGAAAATTATGAATGGTAAATAAAAAGTTCTTCAAAAATTAAATCCAAAATTTACTTCTAAAAACTGTAAACATTCAAGGTCTAATTGTTAGGTGTTTGTTGACAAAATAAATTTTTTGAATTGATCTGTATGTATTGTTTGATTGTGAAACACTTGCAAAAGCAAAATCTATTTTGAAATATACGTAGTTGTATAATTACGAAAAAACAACAAAACACATATGTTGCTAATAAGAAAAGAAATTATCTAAAAAGGTTAAAATGTAAATTATTTAAAATGTCAGCAAAACTTGTAGTATTTTTTTGTTTTGTTAAAGGACATTCAATTTAAATTATAAAGAAAATAAATTACAAGGATATGACTTAGTAGTCATAGAGTTCAAGAAAATATTTTGAGAGATAAAATCTTAAGAATAGAAAAAAAATTGTATAGTATTACAATGGAAGCATGTAACTCGTAAAAACATGCGAAATCACGAATTTATTATGTTATTAATAGAATTGTCAAATTTAAAAAGATGTACACGGATTTTTCCCCCTATATTATAAATATATAAGGGAAATTTTATTAAAATACTCCTGCCAGACTAAAATAATATATGTTGTAGTAAATTGGCAAAGATCGTTACAGAGACAGACAGCTATCTCATCAAAGCATTGTCTCCTTTCCCATTACCTGATTTTAAAAATATTTTGCAACGTGTGAATATCCTTTGTACACCACATACTCTTCTCCTATATATAATAAAAAAATTACTCTATAATCATACAGGTTTGTTTGTGTACAACTATTAACTATATTATGTCAGCAGATACTAATTTATGTCAGCAGATAACAAAATTCGCCAAGGTTAAAAAAACTCTTGTTAAATGCGAAAGAAAAGACCGGAGTTATTAACTGATATTCCCCATTTATAATCTCCATCTCCTATGATTTTTGGTAAATTTATCTCTCCACGAGATGTCACCTAAATAAATGACAACAGAAATAGAAATTTTTACGAATAATGAATGGCAATATATATATAAGTAACTTGCGTTAGGAAAAAAAAAAAAAGCTGACCCACATGGACACTAATTTAAAATCTTCTGGTTAAAGCATGGCCAACTACTGGACCGACTTCTATTCAACTTTTATATATATTATATATTATATTGCTTTGCGTGTATCTGCTATATATAACACCATGAGCCATGTCTATATTAATTGTATTAAAATGAATGATTGGTCCAGTGTATTAATACTACGATTGATTATGACATTTTCATTGGAAAATATCAACTATACTGTAGAGAGTCCATTTGTACGATAATCTCTGATTTACATTTTTCTTTACCATATCATCAACCAATCAAAAGATGTAAAAGAATACAAGTGAAAACGAAGTAGTTAATGCATATTTTGGTAGTTCATGGTTTCTATTAATCTTATATTCATACAAAATCTCGGTTTAACTTTAACTATTTGGCTATTGCATGAATGCATCAGTACGCTAACTATGAGTCTTCGCCTAGGTTGCACGGAATCTCTTTGGAAGCTGCGATTCGTGATTCGGAATCGGAAGCGAAGCGGAAGCGCCTCAGAAGCGTTTAGAATCGCCTCAGAAGCGTTTAGAATCGCCTCAGAAGCGCGATTCCAAAAAAGCGGGTTTCGGAAGCGGCGAGGAAGCGGATAACTCTGAGTTGGAAGCGTAGACGGGTTGATCGGAAGCGCCGGACTTGAAAAAAATATTTTAATATAATATAATTTTATGATTTTAAAATATTTGTTGTTAAACATTTTATTTTAATATGATTTTATGTTTTATTATATAAATATATACTATATGTATATATACGCTTCCAACACGTACATGCTTTCTAATTTTTTTAAAAAACTCGCTTTTCTGCTTCCAAACGCTTCCACTTCCGTATACCCGTTTCCAATTTCATGTAATTAGGTCTTCGCAATTTTATAATTACAATTAAATTAATGGGTGTTTTTCACAAAACTATGAAAAGTAGAAACTAATTATTACGGTCTAATTAAAAATGATACTATAATTGAGCCATTAAAATCGTTGCCGGCTCCAAAGTAGCGGAGCTCCATGGAGCCATTAAGATCCTGGATCAGACTCTCATGAATAAACCGGTGTACTATTACACTAACCATTGTAAGTCGTTTTAGCATTTAATTATATATATTGTTATAAATCCCCTAAATATTCTTGAAATTAACTCAAGAAGATATCTCCAACACTTCCCCTAGGGTTAAGCTGTCATCTTATTTAAAACCCGGAGATGGTGTGAGTCTGTGAGAGGTCATCTCTCTCCCTCTCTCTCTCTATTTCTTACAAATTTAGATCTCTCGGGAAAATAAAAATACGTCTGTGGAATCTCTCTCTCTCTCTCTCTCGCTAATATTTCCCCAAAAATCTGATCATTTAAAAGTGAAATATTTTTTCTTGGTGGGTATTAGATGAGTATTTATGGGTATTAGCTAACTAAGATCAATTCTCTGTGTTTCATCTTGGATGGATAGTGTAGGCACAGAGCAAAGATCCTTCTTTGGAGAAGAAGAAGATGAGAGAAATGAGAGGGTCGTTTCTTCTAGCTATATTCTACACGTATCCTAGATAGATCATAATCGTTTACGATCTAGCTAGGCCTTGATCTAACCATTAAACATAAACTTTTTCCTCATTTTTTTTTTGTTTTACTACAATAAACTTCGATCTCAATAGTCCCGACCAAACAATAAGATGAAGAGATCACGTGGAAGCTCCGATTCTTTAGCTGGATTCTTACCAATTCGCCATTCTACAACAGGTAAAAAAAAATGCAATCTAACACATACAAATCTGAAATTGCAATTGTTTTATGTCTTAATGTTCATTAGCTAGATTCTAATGAAATGTACAATTAAATAGAGGTCTATAAGTAGAGTTATTATGTTATCGTGTAGTATATTAATTTAATATTTGAAGTAAAGATGTGTGTTTTCTGACAATTGATACTATCGAGACGTTATCCTGACAAGGTTTTTGTGATTACTCATGACATCATAAAAATATTCCCATAGATTGATTGAATTTATCCGTTCATGAGATTGGTTAAATAATACTTTGGGATTATACTATGTTTAATGTACTAGCGTGATTAACGATGTTATCAGACAAACAAATAAGTCCAAGACCAACAACCACCGGCTTTCTCTATTCCGGCGCCGGAGACTACTTGCCGATGTTCAATGCTTTAGAAGACGACGGAAGTCTAGAAGAAATCGGCGTTGGACACGCGTCGTCTATGACGGCGGAGAAAAAGCGGCGGTTGAGTGTAGAGCAAGTGAAAGCGTTAGAAAAGAATTTCGAGATTGATAACAAGTTAGAGCCGGAGAGAAAAGTGAAGCTGGCTCAAGAACTTGGGTTGCAGCCACGCCAAGTCGCGATCTGGTTTCAGAACCGCCGTGCTCGCTGGAAGACAAAGCAGCTCGAACGTGATTATGGCGTTCTTAAGTCAAACTTTGATTCACTCAAACGCAGCCGCGACTCGCTTCAACGCGATAACGATTCCCTCCTTGAACAGGTATAGTTTTTGTGTTACAAAATTGGAATTTTCTTTTTTTGGTCAATAAACTTGAACGTAATTATCAATAACGCGGTTAATTAAAGAAACTATATTGACTAAAATGAAATGTAAATATGTATACTCAAACAAATTAAACTTACAATTAATCGGCGTCTAGACTTATAACCGTTTCGAGTTTTGGAACATTAAGAATTTGAAAATAAATTCAAAATGTCATGTTAATTAGTTATTCACACAACTTGGAGTAATAATAACTAACTTTAAAACAAATTCAGAGATTGGTAATTTTAGAGACAATTAATCATTTCTAAACATTACATTTCCGCAGATTAAAGAGCTCAGAGCAAAACTTGACGTGGAAGAGAACGGCGTTGTAAAACCGATGGAAGCGAATCAGAATGCTAATGATGAAATCTTAGAGCTAAGCCATCGTCCTCCTCCGCCGCCACCAGCGCATATTCCTGCGGAAGCTCCAACATCGGAGCTTGCATACGAAATTTTTAATATTTTTCCACGCACCGAAAGCTTCAGAGAAGATCCTGCCGATAGCAGTGACTCAAGCGCGGTTTTGAACGAAGAGTATAGTCCCACGGCGGCTGAAGCGGCGGAAGCGGCAGCAGCCACGGCGATAGAACTTTCGACGATGGGTTGTATTGGTCACTTCGTGAAGATGGAAGAGCATGAAGATCTTTTTAGTGGAGAGGAAGCTTGCAAGTTGTTTGCGGACAATGAGCAATGGTATTGCTCCGGTCAGTGGAATTCCTAAGTCGGAAGAAAATGTGGGGGTAGAATTGAAAGAATTAGAAAAGTAAGGGGGTTTGTGAAAATATTGCTGAAGGGATACGGGGTTGGAAAATAAATTACTCAAAATGTTGGGGTCTTAGTTAAGAAAGAGGGAAATGACGCGAGAGGTTAAAAACCGAACGTGCGGTTTCATGCACGTGCGGCCGTAATCTTTTCTTTCAGGGTTGGAGAGAGAGGACACAAAAAGTCTAAAATAATCAGGAAAATAAAAAACATATTCTGCGCCGAAAAAATCGTTTTTTTCGTCGTTTATATTTTATTTTGAATAATTTCGTAGATTAATATTGTAATAATAAAATCTTTAAATTCCGAAGGGTTTTAAAGATTCCGAGTCCACAGTTTCCCACTATGCACTTTTGTTTTTCTCGTCGACGTTAACGATTGTGCATAACTCAAAAGATTCCACAATACTCTTAAAATTAAATCGTGTCCCGAAATGCCTTGATGTTATGTACAAAGTCTTTTACAGTAATTTGTCTTAAGTTTGAAAAATGTTAAAAAATTTAGTTATGCCATTCATTTGTTTCAAAAGTCGACATTGATAGAGTGCATGGTTTATAAATGGATTAAAAACACGTAAGATTGATAACATAAAACCATTTATTAAAATAAAATAAAAAAGTTTAACAAAAAAATGAAAAAAACAGTAGGCAATAACGAAACAATTATATAAAAAACAACGTAATAAATTGACGATACCATAATCATACTAACGATATAGTACTTCTTGTAACAATGATTAAAGATTACAAACCACACTAAGAAGGGCCAACATCGTAAGAAATGCTTATCAACATTCAGATCGTAACCAAACAATGGTAGTCGGGTTATCTGGTGGTAAGAATTGATTTGGGGTATAAATCCATCGATTTTAAGTTTGATTCCCGTTGGCAATTAAGTAGTATTGTTTGGCCAGATAAAAATGGGGTCATGTTTTAGACTTCATTACAAAATATGGGGCTGGACTAACGGTACTATCCCATTGTTCTCCTGGGAAACATCGGTCATTAAAAAATAAAAAATTAAAATCGTAGAAAAATAACATTCAAATCATGCATAATTTTTCTTTACATTGTCTTTTGAATTTTTCTCAGCAATGACATGGAGATAAACACATGAAAAGCCGAGCCACATAATTGGATCTCCCTAAAAATCCGTGTTTGTTTCTAGCCGTTCCTTTTCCTCCTTTTGTTACTTGCTTTTCATACCCTATAAACTCTAAAGCTATTTTTTATATGGCCTTTTTGGCAAAAATTAACAAATAGCTATAAATAAATAATTCTAAAAGTGTGATTAGTTTTAACGAATTAGAGAAAAAATGGTGATGGTAGATTCATATTCATGCTACATTTGAGAATGCATATTTTCAATTCTTTTAACTATTTCACATACATGTATTTTT
This sequence comes from Cardamine occulta, assembly GCA_028015245.1. Taxonomy (NCBI): domain Eukaryota; kingdom Viridiplantae; phylum Streptophyta; class Magnoliopsida; order Brassicales; family Brassicaceae; genus Cardamine; species Cardamine occulta. The sequence goes on along the minus strand of CM051393.1, from coordinate 16,802,582 downwards.
AACGTAAAATGGATTTTGTTTGAACGTTGAAAAATAAATCATGCATTCCCAATTTTAGCATGAACTTTTGGCATAGTCAGTACAACATTACAAATGGGGAACCTTTAACTATTGCCCAAGTCATTATTTCAGACTTTAGTATTAGATTCGTGTGTCAAGTGTATTTGCATTTTATTTGTCAATGTTCTTGGGCGATGTTAATTTTGATTTTTCATTATATATATATAATTTGTAAGAAATATTTTATAAATTTAGTAAAATAACAAAAAAAATAATGTGAGACAAGACGAAGTGGAGAGATGCACATGGGATTCTGTTCAACGAGTTCCAGAAAACATTTGTTTAGTGAGGTTTTATCTCCATGCGGCGATCCGTATCCTGATCACCGATTTCGGAACGTGTCAGCCGTACACGTGTAGGATCTGCACGAGATCAGCTCTTATCGAACCTTTTGTTGATGTTGTGCTAAAAACCCAAAAGCTGTGGTAGGGCCCGGCTGTGGCTAGTGGACCCCACAAGACTTTTGCGTTCTCCCTTTCCGACAAAGACATTGGTGGAGAGGCATGTGATGTGGGATCCACTTTACATCGAACACGTCACTTTAAACGCCGTCGCGTCACCGTTTATTTCACACGTACCCATCAGCAGACTCTCTTTTTTTTTGGCAAACAGCAAATATTTTCACGGTAATGGTTATATACACACGTGTATATATATATTTGCTCATCATTTACCGCCGTCAAAAGGTTGTTTTCTGGTCAACAGAACAAAGTTATTCAACAACTAGCTTGATTACAAAAGTTTACAATTGAGAAAAACTGTTTTGTGAATCTGTTACAGTATAGAAAGAGTAATGAAACTCATTTGTTAAAGGAAGAAAAGATGTTGGGGAAAAAGAAAAAGAGAAAGAAAGATAAATTTTGGGTAAGAACAAGATTAATCTGTATTTTAAAAAAGAAGACTAATAATCTACTACATATATATTTCAGTAGAACTATAAATCAAAGCTCTTTAACAAATGAATTAAAAAAATCTATTGAACTAGGGGAAGAAAATACAAAAATATTCTATAACTTACCAGAAAATTATGTTAACTAGGGTGACAACAAAAGTATATATAGTTTATGACAAATATTTTTTTATTTCGATATAGTTTAAATTCTACAATTGAAAATATTTATAAAATTATGGATTTTAAATCTTTTAATGTTTATTTTTATGTACAGATTTGGTAAGTTTAGTAAAATAATTATCGATGTAATTAAAGTATACATATTTGATTATAGTAATCTATATAATTTGGTCTCATAATATCTATAATTATAAATTAAATTTCAGATCATTTCACGAATTCAAATGGGATTAGTAACTATAATATAGTACAAAGGAGTTATATTCCATGAAGAAGAAAAATAACAAATAAACTAGTTCAGGTCGATTCCACTATCATTCCTCTTCTAACCCAAAATATACGCACTATAATCATAAAAATGGAATAATTCTGAGTCGTAACTATGATTGGCTGTCTGATTACTAATGAATTATTATAAGCCAGAGGGAATAATTGATCATTAGCTAACACTTGGGGTGACATGCTCCACTCTGTCTAAACAACAGCATCTTTGCTTTTTTCTTCCACTTTTGTTGTTCTTAGCATTTATTTTGCTCTATGCATTTATTTAACTATTTTTGCTTAGTTGAAGTTAGAGAATGCATGCATGCATAACTTTTGGTTATTTACAATTTGTAGTCATAAGAGAGCTCTTCATCTCTCGAACGCAACACTAATACTTAACCACCACTCCTCTGTTTTGTTTTCTTTCTTGATAAACCAATCCTTATCTAACCGGTATATATATATATATATATACATATATCTTTAGCAAAATATGTGGACTTAATGAATACTGACTTGAATCTCGATCCATATGAGAAAACCTTATTAATCCAAATTAAGTCCAATCACCATACTAGATAATCGGGATAATAGAAAAGAGCTCTTGTATTGTGAGGCGCATATCTATGAATACTGCCTATAGACTAAAAGTTATTAAAGAATATCACCACTATCATCGGCAAATTGTGATTCTTAAAACAAAATTATACCTACAAAGGTTTAAACTTTAAACCTTGTTTTATGTCTCCCGTATAATATATTGTGTATATATACATATATATCTGTTACAAGATATTACTAATAAATAAGCAGAAGGAGAAATTGTAACGATGGTGGAGAATTTTCTGTAATGCCAACTTGATGCTTCCCAAGTTCCCAACCATGCATGTGCACTTATACCCCTAGGATATATGCTGTTTCCACATCTTTATTTTTAATATATGTCGGATAAAATTTGAATATTAATCGCCGAGCTGGAATAGCTTAGGACAACAAGACATTTTAAATTAATTGGGGATCATATTTGTAAAAACGGATACTCCAGTCATTTTTACCACCGATTACGTTACAAGATCGTCGAAGTTATTTTTGATCATTTTCTCAAACCAGTATTTTTTTTTCTTTTTCTTTTCTGAATTTGCATTGCAGTAGACTTTATAAACATTTTTGCGTAGATGTTGAAATAACAGCAAATATAGAATTAAAAATCTGACATAACGGGACGTTGTTGGGCTCCACGAAGAAACAAGCTCGGTTCTTGTCATGTCACCAAGTGGGACCCAGATTCACTCGTCACCCAACTTTGACCCTTCTTGTCACGTAAGCACCACTATGTTCCTTCGCCCTTTCCATATGCCTCGGAGTTATAAAATCGCACGTTTTGGCTAATCCAAATTGGTCGTTGATCCTCCGGCTCGCTCGTTTCAGCCCGGCTCGGCTCATTTTGTTTTTTTCATGAATGGATTTCAAAACGAGATATATAACAGTGAATTTCGGATTAGTATGGAGCTGATATTAGTTCGAAATAAAGCATTCGGTGAGAACTGAAATATGTGGTTTTTAATTAGGGAATTCTGAACCGAACCCAGCAATTTTTGTAGTCTCTAATACACGAAAACTTCACAATAAGTCTTTCAATCACTAGACTCTCATGAATTGTCTTTAAATAGGAGTACATTATGTTTGATCATTTGAAATATACAGTAAATTATCATGACTTAATTACTTAACTTTTCACTATCCAAGATGTACATATTTTTTTGTTGTCTAACTGATCATTGGGTAAACATGTCATTTATTTATGATTCTGCTGAAACCTAGGGCTGGATAATTCGGATCCAATGATAATCGATTTGTAGTCGCTTTCAATTTATGGTTAGGTAAAAGAAAAAAATTAGTAAAGCACATTTTCCCATCTACACATACTTAGTTTGCTACATACGCATTAACCATAATTAATAATCTTCTATGCTCGTATTTTCCGAATGGTCGTTATCTATCGCTTTACTCCAAGTGACAATGTGATTTAATGTAACAAGCTGGTCCATTTCTTGCGGATTGGAGAACTAACCCATAAAAGTAGAATTAAAGTGAAACTAATTCATAATATATAAATCCATAAAGTACCTAGGTTAGGTACTACTAATGCTAGAGACTTGAATAATTTGTTAGGTACCCGCTTTTGGCCAAAAAATTTGAAACAAGTATCATATACTAACTAGTAGTTTGGAATCAAAATTGGGGTGGTGGCGCAGTTGGCTAGCGCGTAGGTCTCATAGCTACTGAGTAATCCTGAGGTCGAGAGTTCGAGCCTCTCTCACCCCAGATTATTTTGTAGACTAAATATTTTTTTCATTTGGGCTTAATGGGCCTCCAGTTATTCTAAATCCTAACTTGGCTTTGAGCCTCGTTGGCTTTTCCATGGCCATCAGACCATCACTATCAGAAAACAATATGACATTAGACGTACTCGCTCTGAATATTTAAAATATTTGAAGATCTTATATAATTCCACCTTGTATCAACACAATTTCGTTCTGATTATTATTACTGGAGTATAAACGTAAAAAGTGAAATTCCTTTACCGGATTTTTCTAAAAATAATATATTACTCCTTTAACCACGAGGTTAGGTTCATAGAACATGTAGAATAAAAAAACATAAATCATTAAATGTTTTAGGTTCATCGAATAAATAATGTTTTCCGGAATACATAATTGTAACAAGAGGATCTACTTTGTAATCCGATCCAAAATAAATCACTCATTCCCACGATCATGAACCGTACAAACTTGTAGATTTTTTCTCCTCAATATTTCAAAATTCCATAAATGATGTCGTCCTTTTTGACTACACTCTCAGGTGCGCATGAAAATTGAAAGCATACGGTGCACCATTCTTCAAGAAACTAAAATAAAAATACTCCAAACAAATCGAAGTCACGTAGATAATAAATTAAATTGAAATTAGGAATAAATAGGGCAGAATAATCGAATGCGCACGAGTGGAGTTTAAGGACCTTTTGGTGTACGCGTTACAAGCGAGTCCGAGTCCACCGGCCAACGGTCACCGTCAGATGATACCTAACAAGTGGGTCCCGGTCATGTTGAGTAAATCACAACCGTCCATCGCTATCAAACCCTATTTATTGCGTTTTCTTTTGTTGACCTCTCTTTCTCCTCTATGAATTGTGTGCAGAGTGACACGACAATTGAGTTTTTTTTTTTTATAATTAATGTCACGGGCTGTGACTTCTCACCTACACAACCCATTGTCCCATTCTATAATCTTCGTTAACTAACTTTACAAAAATCTACGGACATTCCGGTTAGATTTTTTTTATTTCAATGAAATTAAAAAATGTTTTATCTATAACAACATATAAAAGAAAAACACATGTATATTTTCTTTTAAATGAAAGTAAAGCAAGAAATAAGTAAATTCAAACGATTAAGTAAAGTTTAAAACAATTAATTGACTAAGAAATCAAAATAAAACTAAGAGAAAAGATAAGTAAATCCCAAACTTTTGATTAAATTCCAAATAATTTAGATGATCTTTTTCTAGTTGATCCTTTTTTAATGCATTTAGATTGATCAAGTAGAGTAATCAAATAATATAGATTTTTATCAATTAAGATATAAATGTAAACTATAATTATGTGGAAAAGATGTGTTTGACCAAATTTCCTTAATGATCTTTTTCACCAAAGATTTGTTTCCCTAATTATCTTCAACAATAGATCATTTCCTTAAGTTTGACCAAAAAAACAATCATTTTTAAGGTATATTCCTTAAATTATGAAAAGTCAAAATATACTTATTTACATAAAAAGAAAAAACAGTAATTTATTGTGGTCCTTTACACGTCAGAGCTGTATCTTCTACGAAAATCCCTGTCAACCTTAATGATTTTTCTTTGGTTATACCGACGTTGAAGCACACGTGGCAATAATTCACACGTAGGTAACACACGTGCGTGTGCCTGTATATATAATAGACCTCTTTGAGAGTAATCAAAGTTTTATAAAAAAGCAAACGAAGAAGAAGAAAATGGAATGCAGAAAACACAATCACCAAAGCAACAAAGGAGTTTGTCCTTCTTGTTTGAGAGATAAGCTCTCTCGATTACCTAATACGACGTCGTATTACATCATTCACCGATCTGATCTATCTTCTTCCTCCACAACCGTTTCGTCTTCTCCGGTAGCGGCGGTGAAGGATCATCGACGAGCAGGTTCGATGTCGATGTCTTTCGCTGTGAGAGAAGCGTTGAGTGGTAATCTGATTGAAGCTTTAGGTGGAGGATTGAAGAAAAGCAGATCTATGGCGCATGTTCCTAGGGATTATATTGTTAGAGATTCGAAGACGAAGAAGAAGACAACGTCGACGGCGAAGAAGACTGGATTTTGGACTAGGTTGCTTCATCTGAAAGGGAAAGGCGGTGCTGCCGACGTCGGAGGATTGGTTACTTCACGGCAAAGAGTTTATTGAATGAGCGAATTTAGGTTTTTTTTTTTTTTTTTTTCTGAAATTTTATTTTTCATTTGTACAGTTACAGATAAAAAAAGGGAGGAAATAATGAAAAGTGATTTCTGAAACATATGAAAATAGAGATTAGGCTTGGCCGAAAATAACAAAATTATAGAAATTGTTACTAGTATTTACTTATTATGATTTCTTACAAATTGAAAATTGACCAACGAATAGAGATATGCAAAAGCTATTGAAGTTCCTGGGATTTGACCAACCAATCAGTGATTTTGATAATATCATCATGACTCAACTTACGTGTTATTTGAGCGACTTGTCATAGTAAGACATCTGTATTAGCAATTTAGCATGATACTTCTGATAATAAAACGTTAAAATATGTATATAGTATCATCCAAAAGTATACAATATATTAATATGTAATTAACAGTGAACATATAAAACCTACAACAACAAAAATGACTCCCTCAACTCCCAAATGCTCCGCTGTGAGATTCGTAACATTCTAGTTAGCATTTAAGTTTTCATCAGTTTCTTGTAAAAAAATTTCTTTACTATGGTGAACAGATCTGGTGCTTGCTTTGCTTTCTCTTACTCAGCTTTTGTTAAATGCAGAGTCTCTTCACATTTCATTACCTATGAACAAGCATCTTCATTGTCAAACTTCATCATCATCATCAAGGTAGTGCCCGTGTTCTACAGACCGGTTTTTCAGTCTCTGGAATATCTCATCTAGAGACTGTGGCACTGATGAAGTCAGTACTCTTGAGCTTGTGCTGGTTATTGTTGTTTCTGGGCCTTGTCTTAGTGGAAGAAACTTTTTGGTAGCTACATTGTCTTTAAAACTCTGGATTCCTAGTTTCATGTTTCGCCATGTGGAAGCCAGACGAGAAGATGGCTCTCCTGATCCTTCACCATTACTTGGGCCCGAATTGTCTGTTTCGAGTAAGGACACTTTAGCTGAAGCCATGTTCTCTGGCTTTGTGATAGAAGATGGCGAGTGCTTGTTCTGTTGTTCTCTAATAGCTGCATATTTATTAGTGATTGCTTCTCTAGCTGATCCGTATTTACGGGACATATCTTTTGATGAACTTCCTTTTACTGTGTCTATGTCATAGCTGGACGACATCTTCATTTCAACAGAAGAATTCTCCTGCAGAAATCTCACAGTCAGGCTTTGGAACAAACACTATCAGCTCTGTTTTTAAAATTTGTTACGGGTTTACTACTCACAGAGAAATTGCTTCCTGGTTCAATGTCAACATCGTTGAAGTTCCTCGCTAATGGAAGAACATGCTCGCCGACTTTTTGTCCATCTTCGAGCCACGTTCGTTCTAACGATTATTAAAGAAAATGGAATAAAAACACGAGTTATTGATCAAATCTCAATGCGGAAAAGATCAATATGGTTTTTTTCATACCCTTTTTAAGAATCATTAACCCCGAAGGGTCGAAGCCGTCCATATCCTCGCTCTCTGTTTGAAATCTAAATCGTTTCCAGCTACCAAAGTAATTAAATATGCGATCAAAGAAATTGCTTGCAACTAGCAATGTGTAGATAACCATTATGAGAGGATAGATTTCATTGAACCGTTGTCCAAAGACCGGGACAGTATCATCGATCCTACCCATTTTCTGCAACACCAAATGAAAAACATCGCAAAGAAGCCCAGTTATGGCGTGACTCTTAAAGACTTCTAAGACGATGAAATGTGCAAAGGGAGATATTAAAAAAATACCTTCTCAAATATAGTTTCGGAATGAAGTTGAATGAGATTAATAAAATTGTAAGATATTGGTGGCGCATATCGAGCAATCATCCTAAAGAGATTATTGTACATACAGACTATTTAATAAGCATTTCAATTTCTTTAATTTTCTAAAAAAAAAATGATAGATAAATATTCACTTACGAGCAAATCATAAGTAGATTCACAGAACTTGTTTGTCGAGGAGTCAAGGAGTAAATCATCAGCATCCCAATTTTGAAGAGTGAATAATATGTACAGATGCACATATACACCAAGGGTACAAAAGCAAATGCCTGAAAGCAAAGTGATCAGGTTTTACGAGGAAGTTACTGGTAAGTCAAACAATTTGCTACTATACAAGATATCACTGTGCTCCATTGAAGCAGAATTGAACCAAAATGTAAAGTACAACGTACCTGCACTAGCAATTCATCTGACTTGACAGATCTAATAAGGATTGAAAAGAGGGATAAGTCCAGTTTACTAAGAAGAAGAGTTGCCTCCGCTAAAAGAATTGCAGCTGACATAATCCCCGTAACTATTGCCAACACCATCTGAATCTGTTTCTTCAGCATACACCTCCACATAAATTCTGCAGATAGCAACAATGTGCAAAAGAATTGTCATGCCAGACTCTTCTACAATTGAATAATTCAATCAGCAACTTTACTCAGGGATGTTTCATTCGTTTTTCTAATCTCTTTTCAAAGTGGGCATAGTTATAAATTTTTCCACGTTCAGCAGGAGCACAGATGAGTAAAAAAATATTTAAAGAGTTTACCCAATGTGTCAAGAAAATTCCCCATCTTTCCAGTTCGACTGGCTCTAAAGCTCGAAATGTATTTCCTGAAAAATGGTACAAGAAAGATGCTTAAGGTGAAAGTTATCATAAATTGAGATAATAATGGAAGAGAGGATTATATATTGTATGAGAGACGAAATAACAGATAATCTGACCATCCAGTCGAATCACGACGTTCATAATTCTTCATTGTGTCTTCAAGAACAAGGGCCTCCGTAACATAAGTCAGATACTCACTGCAAACAGCCACAGTGAGATATTACTATAAATTTCTAAATGATACAGCAGCAACTCAGTCTATTAATTTTTCTTAACAGAGTAGCCTAAGAAGTTAAGACAGGGCCAATAGAAAGCTCTCCATACCTTTTATATCTATAATATTCATCCTTAGCATTTCGAAGGTGCCGCCTTAACGTTGCCATTGATTTCTCATCTGTGTCATAGTCCATATCGTTTTCGCCCAATTGACCACCTTGTGGCTTAAATGATGGGTCTTCCCTGAACTGGTATAGAAAATCATCATTAAAATTGGAGAATTGCCACTGTATGTTCACAATATAAAGATGGTGGAAAGTTGAAGTTACCATTTTAGCTAGCATAGCATCTATAACATTCATGTATGGTCTCATAGGATCACGCTTAGACATTTGAGTTGAAGTCGCTTGAGCAACCTAGCAAGGCAATAGTTATGAAGTGATAAACAGTCTGGCAAGAAACAATACAAGTCTCCGTTTATTGAGGGAGCACAGTGTATAGTCATTTGAGTTGCTAAAAAAAACTTAAGGTAATTAATTCTGTTTATTATTTCGGATACAATTAAGCTAAGTGGAATATTTCCCTAGATCTTAAATAGCACCAATGAGGATGTCATGATCTGAGGTATTACGAATGAAGTTCTTAGTCAAGTTTGAAGCAGAGAGGGTATATCTAAGCCGATGAGAACAAAAACTTGTTTAACCCAAATGATACTTACTACAATCGCATTTGAAAGTTCTTGATGGGCATTATCAAGTTTCACAGCAATTTTGGCAATTTTGTGCGAGAGAACTTTTTGGCGGGTGGTCCAATCTGCATTCTTCCAAAGGGTCTTAGGTATTTCGCTCAAGCCAAAGCCAAGAAGAAATGCACCAGTGACCAGCCCAAAAGTATTTGAACATGCCATAGCATAACCCAGAATGCTTCCTTTCCTGTTAACATACAAGAACGCCTCAGTCAAATAATCCAGGAACGAAAGTAACTTCCTAAACCCAGTCAGCCATATATTTATGGATGATAAGCAATTTAGTTGCAAAGCAGTTGTGTCATGCATTTTTCCATAGAAGAGCTAATGACAAGGCAGGAGATACAAAGCCAATATACAATCATATTCGATCATGAAGGGACAATTTACCAGTTCCTGTGCATCATGATGAGAAGGATAAGACCGAGAAGACCAATGAATCCCAGCACTAGATAGAAAACTAAGTTGACATGTACGCTAGTCTTCAATCTCTCTGACACGGTAAAGTCTCCAGCATCTTCGAAACCCTGAATAAGGGGCACCACAGCCCTGCTTAGAGGTAACGTAATTTAATATATGAGATAATGTACATCTATGAGCTACAAAACACTGTAGATGGATTATTAGGGGTACAGTTTAAATATTCACAACATACTTACACCCGGAAGATAACAACCATATAGATAAACTTATTTAATCATAAACGGAGTACGTCCTGTCATGTAAACTAAGGAAACATTTTCAAAGAAAATCTGGTTCTCCCACCTATAATTGGATTTAATCAAAAGGACAATATCGGGGAAGACATGTTTCAGAGAAAAAATCACTGAAAAGTTTGAGCAGTTCATACCAGGTGAGAAGAAACGTACTCCAGTATGACCAACTCCATAAGAAGGAAATGGCACCATTTTCAGGATGATTAGGTGGCAGAGATAGTGTCTGCAGAACAATAGAAGACAAATGAAGCAACCATTTCACATGATTCCCTAATCTCATAGTTCGCCTAGTATGGTTTAAATCCAAATGAAACATGGCAACCAAAATCTAGCAACCATTGTTTCATTGCAAGTTTCGTATCTCTGTGAAGAAGTCAATATTTTGCAATCAACCATGAGAGACCTAAGCTTACTATCCCTGAACATAATATGTTGACTCCCAAATCCAACAAGGCTTCATGCTTAAAACCTTCAGTGAGTCTTTCAAACTCTTTCAATACCATATTCAAATATGTCTCTTACTTACAAATGAGAAATGCCTCTAAGCCGTATTCAAAATGCCACATTCTTCAGCTAAATTTCAATCCTACGCATGATCTTATGAAACTTCCAGGCATCATAGCAAAACCCACGATTCAATTCCAAATCAAGCAAGGCAATTGTAAGCTCGTAAAGGCCAATTCGATCAGAATCAACTTGAAGAAACAAAATGTTACCGTCCAAATGTCGGCAGGAGCGAGGATGATAACGGAGACGGAGCAGAACCAGGTGTATCCAACGGTGATAAGAACGTACCGAGGAATCTCCGGTCCGGCGAAGTATCGGAGCGTGAAAACAACTAATCCTAGGGTTAGAGGCAACGAGATCAGATAGAAAACCCACATCTCTCTCCCCGCAGATAAACAATTAAGCTTTCAAAGGTATTGATCACGCCGCCGCGAGATCGCTCGACTCGTCTGCGTCGTAGGTACGTGCGCGTGAGAGCAACGCGCCGTTAAGAAGAAGGTCTCTCTTTGTTCCTTTTTCGTTTTTTTTTTCTTTTTCAGTTTCGTTTTCTTTTCCTTCGTTCGATCTCGGTTCGGTTCATTGACGACGAAGAAGAAGGAACAAGCTTTTCCACGCTCAAGACTTGACAAAACGTAAATATTCAACTTCGTTTATTATTGAGTTGTGAAACTTTTAGAAGAATTAGTCCGATTAGTATTAAATAATTTCAACCATCTATATATTTGTTTATTTATTTTGCACCACGAAGATACGTAATATTTTTAGTCCATTTAGCACACTAATATTTAACGTTACTGGTTATTCCTGAAGGAATATATTTATTTATCTTTCTTTGATAAAAATGCTTAATTCTTGCGCAGGCACGAAGTTTTGAGATCATGCTGTGCATTTCCCCAAGAATGTATGATAAAATGTTCTTCTAATTTTTTCAATTAGTGGTTTCTTTTAAAAATTCCACTATTAATTTGAACAAGTTAGGCCTCTAGGAACTGGGCTACGCTAACAAAGCCTAACCTATAATATTGATAGACAAGAATTGGGCTTGGTTACACCTACACCCAAGATAATTTAATCAATTAAATATGGGCCATGCGAATCTATAGAAGCATGAATCAACAGGTTTTTAAGCTAACCATAACCACTAATTCTTGCAAAATAATCAAATTTTGCATCGCTGCCAAAATTAAAAAAAATAAATCAAACTATGCATCAAGAATCAAGATTAAGAATGATGTGATGAACTGCATGGGCAAATCCGGTCAAGACATCTATTAAATTTTGTTATATGGTCTTGACTCTTGAATTGGTTCTGATTTTATGATAATTATTAAGATGTTTTTGTTTGGTCGTGGTTTAACTTGATAAGTACAAGGAAAAGAAATTATGGGAATCTGGTCTGGTTCGACTTCGGTTTAATTTATATTAATTTGGTTCATTTTGCGATTGGATTGACAAAAAAAGAAACACTTTGAGTTTAAAAAAAATTATTTTGGGAGAAATGGCTAAAGCAGGATAAATATACATATGTGAACCCGACACTTATAAAATTGTTTTGTAAACCTTTGAAATTGCCGGCAATAAAAACAAATACCTTTGAAATAATCATTAAGTTCAAATATAAACTAAAATACTTTTTTTCAAATCTATATCCAATAAGTAATATCCAAATCGAATTAATAATATCCATTTTATAAGGAAAAAAATCCACCAATCAAAAATCAATTATCATATACTATATAATAGTTTTTCAAATCTCATCTCATACTATAGTATGCAACCACAACATCCAGAACTTGTTTTCTTTTTTAGCTAGAGTTATGAGATTCTCAATCAAATCTCCACACTGTTTTCAGGTTTTAAAAGTATATAATACGATTTTCATCGACCGGCCTTCTCTATCCCAACGACAAATTGATTCGTAAAATACGATAGAACCGACAAGATCCTGACACGTGTATTAGTTCACGTGTATCACCGTCATGTCTTGTAACCAGAATCCTATTCCGTGAACCCCACTTTCGCCTTTTTTCCATTGTTTCTTGGTACTTTAATAGTACCATTCCATAACACATTTATTTTCCAAGATGCTTCAGTCTATTATTTTAAGGACTGGTGGGACCCATATCCAATTGCACCGAGTTAAGAAACACGTGTGGAACTAAAATAAAAAGTTGATTGAGCAATTCTAGACGGTTACAAAACATTTCTCTATTATAATTGTATAATTAAATAGCTATAAATCCATAGTTAGTTCATTTTGGAATTTTGTAAATGTATAGTTATGAGTCCTTTGTAGGATATTAAATGAAAGCAATTACATATTATAAAAATAACATAACTATATAACTAGCGGCTGTTATAAAGATAGCGTCCGTCTTTGATTCTCTTTCTTTAAGATATCAAAATCAAGACTCAGAGAGAGAGGGAGAGCTATGTCATCTTCGGCGGTGGAGCTAGTGGCGGAGCAACGGAGATGCAGCGACGATGGTAACGGTGGTGAGACAGTAGAGAACGGCGACCTTGATCATTTGCTTCGACGGACCTCCTCTAAACCGTTGGCTCGTACAATTTCACTCCCTAAGGAAACTTTTCTCAAAGCAGCAACGTTACTTAAGAACCAGGTGCGTATGATGAGGACGCGATGCCACAAACTATTAATGTAAGCTAGAATTCGTACGTTGTCTCGTATATAAATTTTCACTTTCTCGGTCGATGTATGTAGATTGTGGAAGCCACTTGGAAAGGCGAAATCGGAGCTGATGCTCTTGTTCTGGATCCGACTGTGTACGCAGGCTTACTCGGCACAGCTTTCACCTGTTTGAAGTCGTACGAGATCACAAGGAACCGTCACGATCTGCTAACTTGCGCCGAGATAATCAACACGTGTGCCAACGTTGCCCGTTCAACAACCAGGTGATATTCTGATCCGAGTAAACATCAAAACATCACATTCGATAGAAAATTAAAAACGTAATCTACTATACTTTGAGGAATATTCTGCAAATAAAAATTTAAATGATTTGTCTAATATATAGAAACACACATGGAGATAGCATTACAAGACAAAATCACGAATAATATGCAAAATTTGGAATTTATTGAATTATATACACACATCCATTTAAATAAACTTGTCGTTGTCTAACTAATTATTGGATTTATTATGCTCATGAATAGACACGTGACGTTTTTATGTGGAAGAGGAGGAGTTTATGCGCTTGGTGCAATCGTAGCCAATTACAGAGGAGACCAATCAAAGCGTGACCTCTTCCTCGGTCTTTTTCTTGAGGTTCCTATCTTTTTGACTTCTTATTTATACTATTTCACATTTGTTTTGCCATTCGCCAATTTCAGACAAAAGCTAAGGATTCACAATTTTAAATCTCACGTGACTATAGTTAACTTAAGCAAGATCAAATAAAGTGACCAACATCATATCTAAAGCTGAGTTCAGATTTGTTTCAGTCCAACAAAGATCGTTATGTGATTAAAGAATGATAGTATGTTTTATATACTAATATTGATCTTTATCATTATGTGATAAACCCACACTAATACAAGAAATAGTTTATACTGGACTTTTAAAATTTATATATCTTACAAGCAGCTTGCAGAAGAGAGAGAGTTACCGACAGGAGGATTTGGAATGTCATATGACCTTCTCTATGGAAGAGCGGGTTTTCTTTGGGCTGCTTTGTTCCTAAACCGATATCTCGGTGAAGGCACTGTTCCTGACCATCTCTTATCACCCATAGTTGCAGCCATCTTAGCCGGTGGTCGAGTTGGTGCCGCAGATCATGAAGCTTGTCCTCTGTTATACAGGTTTTGGCGATACAACTAGTTTGTTAAAATCAAATGAAATATTACATTTTTTCTAATTTTCTTGTGGCTTTGTAGGTTTCACGGGACGCGATTTTGGGGTGCGGCGAATGGATTAGCTGGAATCTTGTATGTTTTGCTACATTTTACGTCATCAGAAGAAGATGTGAAGGATGTTCAAGGGACATTGAGGTACATGATGAGTAATAGGTTTCCGAACAGCGGAAACTATCCATGCAGCGAAGGGAATCCGAGGGATAAGCTGGTCCAATGGGCTCATGGAGCAACCGGGATGGCCATTACTTTGGCTAAAGCATCTCAGGTGTTTCCAAAAGAAAGAGATTTCCGCGAAGCAGCCATTGAAGCAGGAGAAGTAGTGTGGAAAAGTGGCTTGGTGAAGAAGGTAGGTTTAGCCGATGGAGTTGCTGGTAACGCTTATGCTTTCTTATCGCTTTATCGGTTAACCGGAGATGTTTTATACGAAGAGAGAGCAAAAGCGTTTGCTAGTTACTTGTGTCATGATGCGAGAGAGCTCTTGAATATGACAAGGCAAGAAGCAGAACATGATTATTCGCTTTTCCGGGGACTAGCTGGACCAGTCTGTCTCTTGTTCGATCTCGTGTCACCGGTAGACTCTAAGTTTCCTGGTTTTGAGATATAATTTTACTACCCGGGTTGTTTAGATAAACCATTGGTTTGATTATGAACATCTTTGTGAAGCCATCTTGGGATTATTCCAGTTTGAATCTATAAGAAAACAAAAAAGTAACATGAAAACACCAGCTTAACAATGGTTTAAACGGTGTTGGTAGTATCAGTAAGACAACGGAGAATGCAACCAAGACCAGCTCTCTCAGTTAGTTTCTCGTGAATCTCCAAACACTGTTCGCATGTGGATTGGTCTCCAGTCGAAAGGCCTTTATACAAGTACCTAAGGAACAAAAAGCTTAACACTTGCTCATCAAGCTAACTAAAAGCTAGCAGAGTATTAGAAGCAAGAGACTTACTTCATGAGAGTGTCGTAATACTCAGCATCAAGAGCATTTAGCATTCCGTCGATATCTTTTATCGCCATTATAGCTTTGTGCACAATTATCCAATTACCTGACTGCAAGCAACCATTTATCATAAGTCGGATCATGTTTTTGGTCGTTAATGTGGCAGAGGAAACAGAGACCTTGAAACGTTCATCGCGAGATTTTGGAGGTGAATCTTCAAGAGCAGTTTTTAGAGCTTCGACATGTTTGTAACTGCACAAACGATGTAACTATTAATAAAGGTCATCTGAGAAAGAAAAAGATTGGAGTTTTAGGTTATTAATATACTGTTTGAGTAAGCTTTCAATCTTCTGCGATTTGTTTTCGATCTCTGCCATTACTGCATTATCAGCTTCAACAAATTCTGCTGCCCCAGCCATTGGATCTCTACCAGCCATTGCCGATGGTACACAGATATCTCACAGCGTCAGATCAGATCAGTGATCCAGAAATTTTAGGACCAAACCATACAAGGATCGACCAGGATTCGAACCGTACCTTGAAAATCAGAGAGTATCAAGCGATCTACTGATAAAGCTACGGAGAGAAAATTTCTCAGGAATTTTTATATCAATTGAAAATTGAACGCTACAGTGTTTTCCTTCCGAATATCTCTCCATAATTACGTATAAAGAAGAAAAGCATGTTAATCAAATAAATTTCCAATTTGACCTTTTTAGATCAGTTTTAAATTCAGATACAGATAGGTTCCTTTTACTTGGATGCAATACCCAAAAAACCCCATAAAAATTGTTAATCAAGCAACAAATGAATAACACAACTCTTGATAGGAGAAACATGCCAACCAAAATCTTAAAAATATATATATATGTTGGGTCTAAGAGTTACAACACATGTTACTCTTGGTTGGTATCACTTGACTAGGACCTGGAACAATATCAATCTTCTTACCGGCCAGCGACCCGGGATTACCATTCTCTTGTTCTTCACTCGCAGCAAGACTTTTCTTGTTCACAATATTGAAGATCTCAGTCAAAACCGTGGTGAAAGCGCTCTCGACATTGGTTGCCTTAAACGCAGATGTCTCCAAGAAGAATAAGCCTTCTTTCTCTGCAAATTCTTTAGCATCTTCCGTTGGTATAGCTCGTTGATCTTCAAGATCTGTCTTGTTTCCAATAAGGATGATCACAATGTTCTTATCTGCATGAGCACGCAATTCTTCTAACCATCTTGGGATATGGTCAAAAGTTTGGCGTCTGGTTATGTCATAAACCAACATTGCTCCAACCGCTCCTCGGTAGTATGCACTTGTTACGGCTCTGTATCTGTTTGAACCAAAACCACACATTTATAGAAAGATTAAATGTGGTGGTTAAGCTTATTGATTAATGATAATGTAGCAGCCTAAGGTCTGAGATTAAGCAGTGAAACATTAAGTCATTGAAAAATGTGTAAAAATAGCTAAAACTTTCTAATTTTGTACCAAGAAATGATACAAAATCTTGATTTAATTGAAAACCAAGAAATGATATAATTAAAAATCCCAGAATCTCAATTATTCAGCTTCCTAATTTCTACATTATACTTGAGATCCCGCGAATTTTGTATGCAGATTCGACAAGCTTTACCAAAATTCGAAAACCTAAGCTGAGCAATCGAATCAAGAGAAACAATCAAATCTTACGAGATCTAAGTTCAAGTAAACCGAATCGATTGAAGAAGAGGTCGGAGATTACCGTTCTTGGCCGGCGGTATCCCAGATCTGAGCCTTAACACTCTTGTGATCGATAACAAGCGTCCGAGTCTGAAACTCAACGCCGATGGTGGCCTTAGAATCCAAGCTAAACTCGTCTCTAGCATATCGAGCTAGTATCTGCGATTTCCCAACCGCTGAATCGCCAATCAGCACCACTTTGAACACGTAATCAATCTTCTGCGACGGGTCTCCGTATCCTCCTCCACTCGCCATCTTCTTCAACCGTTTAGCTAGTTTCGGCTTTTTCAAAAAGGAAACGTGAGCTTTTTTTTTTGAAGTTTTAAACGCAGAGAGATCTGATACGGTCGTTGTTGTGTTTAGTATCGTCGTTGTCAAGGATTGGTCATATATAATTTTATTATTGTTGGCGTGTTTTAATATTCATCGTTAGATTCTGACGGCTCGAAATCTAAGCGGTTAGATTTGACAGATATGACAATTATCTTTCTGTCAGGCGTATGTTTTTGGGTGATGTTTTTGAGAAGGCAATTTTAAAATAATACGAGGGTCGAATCATAATTAATGAAAAGGCTAAGCCTCTTACAATTGGGCCTTAAGCCTGAGGCCCGTTAGTCTTTAATAAACCTGCCCTAAGCGTTTTGAGAAAAAAAATATAAAAGCAAACGTCGCGACGGAGAGAGAGACGATGGAGGAAGAGGAGCACGAGGTTTACGGAGGAGAAATTCCCGACGTCGGCGAGATGGATGGAGATATGGAAGCTCCTAATCCGGATATGGATATGACTACTGCCGATGATGATGCGGTTAAGGTTTGCTACTTTTTCTCTCTCGTAATGTATCGTTGATTTTGATAATACTTGGTGATTGATGTCGATTGGTTTGTAATCGCTTGTGTATTTGTTTGATTGGTGTAATTTTTGGTGTTGTAATACTAGGAGCTGGATGAGATGAAGAAACGATTGAAGGAGATGGAGGATGAGGCTGCTGCTCTGCGTGAGATGCAGGCTAAGGTCGAGAAAGAAATGGGAGCTCAAGGTTTTCATCTCTTTGATTTCGTTTTCTATAATTCGTTTCTTTGATTTCATTACTCATGTGCTTCTCGTAATTAGCTAGGTTTTTCTAATTGTTAGTTACTTGGTGTTTGGATCTATCTTTGAACTGTGAATTAAGGTCGTTCTATGCAGTTGTTTTGCTTCTTGACTGTAGTTTTTTGGTTCAATTTTGTTTTTCCAGATCCTGCTAGTATTGCAGCTAATCAAGCAGGCAAGGAGGAAGTTGATGCTCGATCAGTTTTTGTTGGCAATGTAAGATACGACTATGTTTATGCTTCTTGGTTTCTTATTTCATAGTTTTGACCTCTTACTGACCTTTTTTTTTTTTGCTAAAACTTACTGATCTTTTTATTGTTAATATAGTTAGACTTTGAATCGTGCTGAAATCTGCTAATCTTTGATGTCAGAATTATTATAGTACACCTGTGAAGTCTATTAATCTGAGTATGTTCGCTTCCTGATCCATGATTGTATTCTCTACATGGCATGCCATCGAATCTTGTTCACACAGAACGTCATGTAGTGGTTGAATGTATCACTAGCTAACCCTGACTTTTTGTTTTATGCCTGTTCTGTGAAAATTCTTGATTAGACAAAAATGCTCATTGGTAAAAGTTAGTGATTAGAGTAAAGGCTATATTTGCAAATGAAATAGCGAGTGATTTGTTAGTGATATCGATGGTTTTATAAAGTAGATTTGAGTATTCTTATTAGTTATGGAATCTTAGCCTTCAGATATAAATGAAAACTTCACATGTTTCTTAATCTGTTCAAATTTGTGGATGTCTATAGTTTTTTTTTTTTTTTTTTTTTGGCGTTGAGTTTTACTTTTCTTATGATTTTTCTCACTACGATCGCAGGATTGTTCTCATTCCTGAAGTTCTTGTTTGCTCTGGGTTATCAATTAGGTTTTGTGGAGTCTTTACCAATTTTATTTTATAGAGTTGAAAATATCTGTTCTGTTTTGTTGTGGAACATGATGAAAAAGCTTAAAAAAATGCAAAAAGAATAAAAAAATGCAAAAAGAATAAAAAAAGCTAAAAAAAAGAAAAAAAGAAAAAAAAGTGAATACGTTTTATAGCATAAGGAAATGTAGAAAGAAAAAATATCATGACTTTGAGGGGAAAAAAGAGATTTGTGGAGAGGGGAAAATGTTGGAGTGGAGTATTTCACAATCCATCCTCGAGGAGATAGCCTTTGAAGAGCTGAATCAACACGCTGGGTGCTTTCTAGTCAAGGCTCATAGCTGCTATCCGCTGAGATTTGGTGAGAGGCAGCTGTTTGATGCTAACATAAAATTATGATTGGCATAAATTTTATGCTCGGTAGTCGGTACACAGCGTAAGAGATCTTTTCAACTTAAAGGCTGCTCAAGTATACTAGATTCCACTCTGCTTTAGTTACTGTTCTTGTTTATTTTGCACAAATGAATGTGGTCTGTTTAATGAAGGATGGTAAAAGAGGAATGGCTTTGCTACGTTTTCTTGTTTCGCTGAATTTGTTAATTTGATGGATTACTGTGTGTGCTCAGCGAAAGACTCCATGGGTTATACTTGTTTGTTATACTATAACTGTATATTTCACTGTACAGGTTGACTACGCTTGTACACCTGAAGAAGTGCAGCAGCATTTCCAAACATGTGGAACTGTCCATCGGGTGACCATTCTAACAGACAAGTTCGGACAGCCAAAGGGATTTGCTTATGTAGAATTTGTCGAGGTCGAAGCAGTACAAGAGGCTCTACAACTGAATGAATCAGAGTTACATGGTCGTCAATTAAAGGTATACATCTTACTCTATACCATCAAACCAAACACTTTTACCGTGAAAAAACCCTTATGATTCAATTTTTTTCTCATCTGCCTCAATATAAATTCAGGTCTTGCCTAAGAGAACGAACGTTCCTGGAATGAAACAGTTTCGTGGTAGACGTTTCAACCCGTACATGGGTTACCGGTTCCGCAGACCTTTCATGCCTCCTTATATGTATTCCCCATATGGATATGGGTAAGTTCCTTAGAACACCAAGTCATACATTGATTGTGTCACACAGCTTTCTCCACTTCTCACTTTTTTTAGGTGTGAAAAAAATGCAGAAAAGCTCCTAGGTTCAGAAGGCCGATGCGTTACATGCCTTACCAATAAAAAAACCCTCATGGTTGAGCATAGAGTGGATTAGCTATCGAGAGCGGATTGGTGTATGGGGGTTTTTTTTTTTCTTTTCTATCTTTTATTGAGCTTTCTTTATGACTCTGGCTCTTTCGCCTTTAGAACTTTGCTCGTAAACATTTTAGAACCTCAGACTGGTATTACAAGTTTCATATCGTTTGATATGATTCATATGATGATTGGATCAAGTGTTGCTTACATAATGCTTGTCCAATGAATGTTTCGTTGATTCCGTTGACAATTTATAAAGAGTTAACCACTTAGCAAATCAACGTTGATTCAAATGTTCGGTTTACCTAAATATTAGGTTCCGCGCATTTTAAACTTTGATCGGCGGCACATTGCTAACATGCGCCTTTTGGAAGTGTTCCCTTTTGAGGACGACGGCAAGGTCGTAGCCATTTCTTGTAATGATGACCTGAGATTGAGTCAGTCACTTGTAGCAGATCCGAAAAGACGATAATGTCCTTATCTCTTCCTTGTCGATACGCTTTCGTATCCGGCTCCACTCCTGTTCGCATCAGCAAGAGCAACTTCTGCTTCGCCGTCTCCGCCGTACGACCTTCTCGCCGGGATTTTAGATTGTTCCCCCAGCCTATCCTCCTCCGCCACGTCATCTCTACTCGGTCGAATTTCGAGATCGTGAAGGATTGTAGAGCTCATGCGTCTTCTATCGGATCATACGAGGATAGCTCTTCTTCTACAGACCTTGAAGACGCCAATTCCGAAACTTTCGATTTGGGGAGCTTTGTTTCTTTCGCAGAGGCGCTTTGTATTTTATCTTCCGCCGTGATTTCGGTGGTTCTCGTGGTGAATTACGTAGTGGTTGGTGAAATTGGGAAAAAGGTTTTGTCATTAGGATTCGTGGGATTGGTTGGGTCAATCGCCACTGGTTCGTGGCTTAGACGGCGGCAATGGATGAGGATTTGCAAAGGAACGAGACAAGGTGAGGGAACGAATTTAGTTCGAAGGTTAGAGAAACTCGAGGAGGATTTAAAAAGCTCGACCACCATTGTTAGAGTACTTTCTAGGCATTTGGAGAAGCTAGGGATCCGGTTTCGGGTCACCCGAAAAGCTCTCAAGGAACCAATTTCTGAGGTAACGATCCTATTGAGCTTGTTCTCGAGCTTTGCTTCAAATGCTTCCACTGTAAAAATTTGATTCTCTATGTGAAATTTGGATGAAAGGAACAAGTTTTGATTTGGTAATTGATTAAGAGTTTTTGAACGTCTCAGGAAGTAACAAACTTTGGAGATTTCTGATAATCTTGCAGAAAAATTTCGGATATCTGCGGAAATTTTCAGTTTCCAGTTTCTGACTGATCAATTTAGCTGTCTTTCGTGCTTTATGTACCTAAAGAGTTTGGTTTGTTTTTTCCAAAGACTGCAGCTTTGGCTCAAAAGAATTCTGAGGCCACAAGAGTATTAGCTGCACAACAAGAGATTCTAGAGAAGGAGCTTGGCGAAATTCAAAAGGTGCTGCTTGCTATGCAGGTATATAGATAGTTTCTAACCCGAAACGGTTTGTCTGTTTCCCTATTTGTTATGTAAATGATTGTGTGTCTTCTAAAATTCTGCCAAGCCATTAAGTGTTTCATGCCTGGATTGAAGATGTCTCTACTAGTTTCCTTTGAGCTCATGAAAGCTTGTTGTTTGCTTTGCAGGAACAACAGCGAAAACAACTCGAGCTGATCCTTACAATCGCAAAAAGCAGCAAGCTGTTTGAGAGCAGTAGTAGCAAGCAAGCGCCTAATGAACAGAAAGCTAATAAAGCAGAGGAACTCTCAACACCCAAACAGGTACTCTTTCAATAAACCATACATAATGCAACCACATGAGAACCAGCGATGACAACGTCTAAGTTTTGTCTGGACTCTTGAAGCCAAGAGAGCGAGTACACTGATTATGGAGAAGATAGAGAGAGAAGCTCGAAGGGGTGGTGGCGCAGTTGGCTAGCGCGTAGGTCTCATAGCTACTGAGTGATCCTGAGGTCGCGAGTTCGAGCCTCTCTCACCCCATTTTTTGATTTTTTTCGTTTTTATCCCCATTCAAATTCAATTTTCTTTGTTAATCACATGCAAAGCATCATCATGATTAATTATTTTTTAAATCACCTTCAACGACCAATGTCGGCTTTTTAAGTCTCTCTTTGACTGGCCATAGTGACAGTCATAATTGCGAATTGCTTCAAAGACTTTTCTGTCTAACAGATAATAAATTGTAACGAAAAAAAGAAAACGAAATTTTACTTTCTCTTGCAAGAGTTTTCATTTTAATTAGGACGAAGAAGCATCCAAGTCTTGTTGGATTTATTCACTGAAGTGAATCTTTCGCGGTGGAATTATTCTTTTCCCTTTTTGGATTTTCTTCTCTGCTACAAGTTTCTCTTTTTGGGACCCTTCTCTTTCGTTTTGCTGTCCTCTTCCCAAATCTGAGTTTCTCTAATATTACGTCTTCAGATTTGGGTTTTATCTCAAAACTGTCGAATTCTCTGAGAAAGTTGATCTTTTCATCTTCTGGGCAACTGAAAAGGTTCGTTTTTTTTGTCACAGAATTTTGGACTTTCGTTTGAATTTAGAACGTTTCTGATTCCTGGTAGATCCACTCTACCTAAAAAGCTTTAAGATAGGTTGTAATTTTTGTACAAACGTTTCATGTAGATGTCACAAGTTCTCGGAATCCAACATTTTGAAATTTACTAGCTCTTAGAATAATGGCTCTGCTTATTATTATCACTGCTTTGGTGTTTACCTGTTTATGGTCATCTGTGTCACCTGATACTCAAGGTAATTTCTTTCTCCTTTTTTTATCATTTGTATATCTTCAGAGATTTTTGATAGTTTCTTAGTTTGTCTGAGTAAAGATTTTTTTTTGTTAAACTCTTGCAATTACGTATTTAGGGGATGCGCTATTTGCATTGAGGAGTTCGTTACGTGCATCTCCTGAACAGCTAAGTGATTGGAACCAGAATCAAGTTGATCCTTGTACTTGGTCTCAAGTTATTTGTGATGACAAGAAACATGTTACCTCTGTGTAAGTTTCATAACACTGAGCAAAATTTGGTTAAAATGTAGTTGATTATGGATCGAGGGAATACCTTTTTTACTCTATGGTTGTGATTTGCAGAACCTTATCTTACATGAACTTCTCCTTGGGAACCTTGTCTTCAGGAATAGGAATCTTGAAATCTCTCAAGACTCTGTAAGTGCCTACTTTGGAACTGTAGAGCTTGTGGGAAGTCACCTTCTTGTTTGGTTAAATGCGGATTCGGCGTTTTGTTTTTCGATTGTAGTACATTGAAGGGAAATGGAATTACGGGTGGAATACCAGAATCTATTGGAAATCTGTCAAGCTTGAACAGCTTGGATTTGGAAGATAATCAGTTAACGGGTCGCATGCCATCCACTCTCGGTAATCTCAAGAATCTCCAGTTCTTGTAAGTAATTCTTCTCTTCCAAGTGTCTTGAAACTTGTTTGAGATCTCTGGGACAAGAATGAAGATCATGTATTTGGCCAAACAGGACACTGAGTAGGAATAAGCTAAATGGGACTATTCCAGATTCACTTACAGGTCTATCAAAACTAATAAATATGTGAGTGGTTATTCTGTGTGTTGTCATTGTCCCATTTGTTTGAAAACACTTTTTAGTGTCTTAAATGCTGTTTCTTGAAACTATGTTTGCAGTCTGCTCGACTCAAATAATCTCAGCGGTGAGATTCCTCAGAGTTTGTTCGAAATTCCAAAATACAAGTATGTAATCGGTTTCAAACACAAATACTTACAGTTTTCATTTATCTTTACCACTAATCTTAGTTTAGTTTTTCAAATTTATAGTTTCACAGCAAACAACTTGAGTTGTGGTGGCACTTACCCTCGACCTTCTGTAAACGAGTCCAATCCTTCAGGTAAAATTACAATAGTTTGCTGATGCCTAGTTTCATATTCAGGTTCTAGTTTCCATTTACTTTACTTGTACAGATTCTAAGTATGGAGAGTTTCTTATTGCTCTGATAGGTGATTCAAGCAGTAGAAAAACTGGAATTATCGCTGGAGTTGTTAGTGGAATCACAGTTATTCTCCTTGGAGTCTTCTTGTTTTTCTTCTGCAAGGATAAGCATAAAGGATATGAATGCGAAGTGTTTGTGGATGTTGCAGGTCTGTGACTATAATCAATCTTTCTTGTTTATGGTTTCATAGGAACTAAAAAAGGTTAAATCTTTATAACTTTCAAAATTTGATCTCAGGTGAAGTGGACAGAAGGATTGCTTTTGGACAGTTGAGAAGATTTGCTTGGAGAGAGCTTCAATTGGCTACAGATGAGTTCAACGAAAAGAATGTTCTCGGACAAGGAGGCTTTGGGAAAGTTTACAAAGGAGTGCTTTTGGATGGTACTAAAGTAGCTGTGAAAAGATTGACTGATTTCGAACGTCCAGGAGGAGACGAAGCTTTCCAGCGAGAGGTCGAGATGATAAGTGTAGCTGTTCATAGGAATCTGCTTCGCCTTATCGGCTTTTGCACAACACAAACCGAACGCCTTTTGGTTTATCCTTTCATGCAGAATCTAAGTGTTGCGTACTGCCTAAGAGGTACAAAAATACTAAAGCCTTTATTAGACTTTTGGTTTCAGGATTTTAAGATTTTGTAATGAAGATTTGTGGGTTTAATAATATGCAGAGATTAAACCCGGGGATCCAATTCTGGATTGGTTCAGGAGGAAACAGATTGCGTTAGGCGCAGCACGAGGACTCGAATATCTTCATGAACATTGCAACCCAAAGATCATACACCGAGATGTGAAAGCTGCAAATGTGTTACTAGATGAAGATTTTGAAGCAGTGGTTGGTGATTTTGGTTTAGCCAAGTTGGTAGATGTTAGAAGGACCAATGTAACCACTCAGGTTCGTGGAACAATGGGTCACATTGCACCTGAATGTATATCCACAGGGAAATCATCAGAGAAAACCGATGTTTTCGGATATGGAATTATGCTTCTGGAGCTTGTAACTGGACAAAGAGCAATTGATTTCTCGCGGTTAGAGGAAGAAGATGATGTCTTATTGCTAGACCATGTAAGTAATATTAAAATCTGTGTCAAGCTTCTTCTTATATTGTAAAATAACAATCTTTTGGTTTTCAGGTGAAGAAATTGGAAAGAGAGAAGAGATTAGGAGACATTGTAGATAAGAAGCTTGATGATGATTATATCAAGGAAGAAGTTGAGATGATGATACAAGTTGCTTTGCTTTGCACACAAGCAGCACCTGAAGAACGACCAGCAACGTCTGAAGTTGTGAGGATGCTTGAAGGAGAAGGGCTTGCAGAGAGATGGGAAGAATGGCAGAATCTTGAAGTCACGAGACAAGAAGAGTTTCAGAGGTTGCAGAGGAGATTTGATTGGGGTGAAGATTCGATTAATAATCAAGAAGCCATTGAATTATCTGGTGGAAGATAGAAATAATAATACTCTGTCATTTAAAAGATAGAATCATAAATCAAACACACTGTAAAGTAGAAGAAGAAGAATCAACTAGTTTTGGTTTCAAACATCTATCAAGTTTTTCTGTGTTTTTGGGAACAGTAAATTTAAGATTGGTATAAAAATTAATTTTGTTAGTCTTTGTTTTTGTTTTTGTTTTAATAATTAAGTTCACAGTGAAAAATAAACTCTTTGATAACAGAAATTTAGAATTAAGAAATAACCATCGGAACAGTCTTTGGTTGGTCTCTCTATATACTATAGTAAGGAAGATACATATAAAATGTTTATATGAACACAAACATGTATGAGTTATACATAAGAGAACACATGTATGTACATTCTAAGACATCAACACACATCATGAATCAACGTATAGATATGCCAACAGCACCACATACACTAATACAACACACCACACAAATCCAGTCAAGATTCCTTTGAAAGACATTTACACATACATACATACATACATACCTCAAGATTGATAAGAAATTTCTGGGAATATGGAGTCATCAAAGAGCTGATCAGGCCAATCTAGATAGGCTGTGGCTGCTCGTTCTTGATCATGGCTTGAGGAAGCCTGGTTGCCGCCGAAACCCTCTACACTCCGAACCAAATCATCACTCATAGCACAAGGATCATGACAAGGCAACATAGTTTGGTGGCTTAAGCTTGGTGGTTCATGTAGCCATATTGGAGAACTGTTTTGACTGAAATGACTTTCGTCTAGGGTTTTGAGGGATGGGAGATTGTGGTTGAAGTCTTGAAGATAACAAGTGAGGAAACCAAGGTCGATATTATTGGTATTGCAGTTGTCTTTGATGAGGAGATTGAGAATGTTTAAGCCATTAGAGTTAATGCTGCTACCACTCATAGGAGGAGGAGGAGGAGGTTGAAGAAGGTAGTGGAACAACTGGACCTTAGCCATCTCAGTTTGGAGATTCATTAAAGCTTGGTCTTCAATTGGAAGACGTTGCTGCAGATCAACAAGTCCTCTTAGATTAGACAGAGACATGAGCTGAGATAAGCTTGAGAAGATATCATCAGTTCTTGGCCGGTGAGTCATAGGATCAAAACCCATCTGAATCAGCTTTTTCTTCAAATGGGTGTTCCAGAAATTCTTGATCTCGTTGTCTGTTCTTCCAGGTAAGTGGCTTGCAATCATTGACCACCTTATACAATCATTACAAGTTAATGAGATACGAAGCAAAAACTAATCCAGACAAAAGCAAGAATCAGAAGATCTTTACTTGTTGCCAAGAACCGCATGAAGGTTCAGAATGGTCTCTTCTTCTTCTGCGGAGAATTTTCCTCGCTTAATGTCCGGTCTCAAATAATTTGTCCATCGTAGCCTGCAACTCTTCCCACACCTGTTAAGACCTTCATATAGATAAAAAGATAATCACAATAGACTCATTTATCAAACACATTATGAAACTAGCTTTCATCAAAGATAGTACCAGCGAGCTTGGGAAGGGCACTCCAGCTGCTATGGCCATGTTTGTGAATATAATTGATGAGTTTATCATCTTCTTCAGGTAACCATGGACCTTTCTTCAGACCAGTTTCGTCTGAGCCAGGAGATCTTCCCATGTTTGATCAACTTCTGTATCTAACAACGGTCTCTCTTCTTGTTTTTACCTTCTCTTTAGTGTTACTTGTTCAAAGATTTGGTCGCTTGCCTCCTTTCTTCACAACCACTAACTGCTTCTTATTTCTATTTCTATTAAGTCTCTTCAATGTCCATTCACCACGTGCTTCTTTCTTATTCGCATACCAAAACAACCCAATGTCGCTTTCCATTTTCTATGCTTTTCTATTCTTTATTCTCTCATGTACTGATGTACGTACGGTTTAAACACTTACAGTCTTAAGAAATACAGCAATCTTCTTCTCGGACACAATTCAAGATCTTGAGATCCTCAGTGATGAATCCTGTGGTTCACTGTTTAATATCGTTAATTAGAGAGACCTGCAAACATAATAACATGATCAGTCACATTGCCTGATGCAGAAAAGATTCCAAAGTTTATACAGCAAGGTTTAGGTGGGGGAGAAGAAGGGCAGTATAGTACTTTGACAAGAAAGCTATAATCAAATCATTTTTAATCAATCGCTGACAAATCAAACAGAGAAATGACTTTTTAATCAAGCCAACAACAGATGTCACCTCAAGGATGGCCAAAAGAGACATCTCCTTGGGTCATCCATTTATGTATTTGGTATTCTATAATATATATAACATTATATTTGTATTTCCTTTGTATCAAATCATGAGCCCTAAGAGCTCTTTGTCTCTGAAAATGAGATAGGTGAAGTATTGAAAACTCTGAATTGTCCTAGAGTCTTAAGATACTGGAAAACAAAACAAGGGAGGAGAATTGGTCCAATAAGGACACATTTCTTTTTGATCTTGAAGAAGTCCTGATATAGCAAAAATGCTTTTCTGGTGAGAAAAAGATGCTAAATTAAGAAACCCTGCAACAGAGAGCTTATCAGGATACATGAGAACATATCTATTTTACTTTTTTACATCAATGTTTTGATCAAAATAAAAGCTATATATAACCATATCCTACTACAGACCAATAATTCATTCATAAGCACATAATTATAAGCTCCAATGACAACAAAATTACGGACACTGCATAGACAGCAACAGGTGAAAAACAAATATGAACGACAAAGTAACAATGTAAAGTATTGGTATTGTGAGAAGAGAAGTTACTGTTGATAGTGGTGACAGGCTTGATGTGACACATTTGGTTGAAAATTGGAAGGAGCTTGTTAGGGGAGAGGTTGGTGCAGAAAATTATCTAAATATCCACCATCTTTGAAACCTACAAGACTTTCTCCTTACTGCCTCTGCATTGGACCAAATGGCATTTCTTGTCTTTTTCTTCTCTGTCTTTTCCATTAAGTAAAATGATTGATAGGGTTTCCTGCAATTTTCCAAAAGAAAATATAACTTGGCCTTAAGAAACAAATTCTAAGAAATGGAGAAAGGAAACGTTTTCACCATATGAAGGCATCAAATCTGTGATACCTTCACTGCATCTACGAACTAAATATGTATCTCCAATAGGCTTTTCAAATGCTCAAGGTCTAGTTAATAACTTTATGAGTACATGTTTCTAGAAAAATATATTGAGTAGTGAAAATTTTCTAGAAAGAAAGAGAGAATTGAGTAGCTTGGTCATCTAGGGTTTCTCAGAGTGGACCACAATCTCACTGGAGGGAGCAGGTATAGTAAATATTAAAGAAATAAGGAAGGCAACTAGGTTCATTACTAAAATAATTAAATTATGTCACTTAAACCGTTCTTTTCCTCTAATATAAGAAAATGGTTGTAAAATGTCAGCTAAAACAATTGGTTTGCTTCTTCTTCTAAGTTCCTAACCAACACATCTAAACACTGACTTTCAAAGCCACGTTTGAAAAAACTTTCACCTCTTCCTTATTCTCTGTAAATGTGATGACTGAAGAGTATGAATCGGATACTAGTCTATATTAGTCTTCTTCTTTTTTTCTGACTAGTCTATATTAGTCAGATACACATATTTAAAGAGCATTTTTTCTAACCAATTGTTAATTTATTGAAATCCAGGAGGTCACTATCCAACTTTGTGGATGACAGTACTGATATATTTAACTGTTGGTACTTACACAATTAAGAGAATTCCAAGATGCTTAAGTTGAAAATTCCATCAGCATGGGTAAAGATCCTGGAAGAGATTGCAGCGAGTTACCAAAAAAAAAAAAATGAGACACATGCACACATTTATTCATAAACAAGATTTGAATTCATGACTATATTCAAACACCAAGTTAAATTTCTTTTTTCAACTGTTGACATGGAAACAGACTTGTGGGCAAAGCAGGAGATTCTGTTTTGTAATTTCGTTCACACAGTAATCTGAGTATGGTTGAATATTTCAAGATTTCGTTATTGGTCTAGAGAGTTATTTTCTTTGTTCATATTGAAAATAGTTGATTATTAAATATCAATAAATACAGACAAGACCTCACCGATCAAAAACATGGGACAGAGATAACAACATATTATAATTTAATAATATAAAGTCATTCTATAGTATTATATGAACCAAATTGTGTGGGTCTCAAGTGTTGTTTTTTTTAAGGCATCAACCACTACATGTAATTTTAGGTGTCTAAATTTGTTTCGTTGATGACATCAATTTACAGCTAAAGACAGTGAAAGATAGAGAGGGAAACAATGACACTGCTACCTTAATTAGAGCTCCACATAGAATCATTTTAGACTCAAAAGTTGAATCTACCATTTTGTAAAATATATAGATACCTTTGATGCAAAATTCGGATAAGGAAATGCACCAGAAATAATATTTTCGTTAAAAAAAAAAAAACATAATTAGAGAGAATATGAGTATAACTACCTGAGTTGCTCGAGGACCAGAGGACGATCCTGTATTGGATCAGACTTGGATCAGACTTCAAAGGGTGTATTTGATCAAATTTATCAATATATGAGTGATAGATGTATGGTTCTTAAGACAGACAATATGGAAGTTTATTAGAACAAAATTTAGAAGAAGCAACAATGAACAATGTATAACATTTTATCTATCCAACCAGTGTTAACCATTAATGACTCTATGCATGGTCACAACTAAAATTAGCCCATTGGACTGTGTCACATAGCACCTATTGATATCTACATGCTGGAATTGATGAGATTGATATATTCCACATGTAAGTAAAGGCAATTGTATTCACAAGATTAAGCATTTCTAGGCTAAAAGACAGCCACTGAGATATATTTTCTTCAGTAAAAACTTTTAAATCTAATAATCCTCCCCATGGAATGAAATCAAACAATCTGCATTGACCTCTCTCCAACTGTAGAAAAGAAGGATGCTACAGAAAAGCATGTATAGAAGTTTGTACCTTTGCATTATCGAACCTAAGATTTCTTAGAACTAATCCACGAAGCCCAAAAAAAGGACGTCTCCATAGAAGATCTGATAAGCTGAAAAGGCACAAATAGGTAGAACCAACCAACATAGTCTTTATATTCAATCCAAATTAGAATGATGCAAGTAGTGCCTTAATCAACTTGGTTCAAAATAACTTTGAATTAAGAAAATGAACACTAAGCAAAATAGGCATGTTACTCTTCTTAGAGTAGAAGCCTTCTAAAGGATTTGGACAGTCTACCTAACACACATTGGTCTAAGGTAAGCAAACCGCATTTGTATATTGATAGCACTAGTTAGTCGAAATGCTCATAGAGAATAACTATCTATATGTTTAAAATATTTGTATATATGTCTATAAAAAGGAGACAGAGCTAGTACAAGCTAAAAATTTGACAATCTACAACAAGTCTAAAAGTTCCAGCTTTTACATTAATCAAGAGGAGAACATAAACAAAGCACAACTGAAAAAGTTAGAAAACTTTCGCTTAGCTAGATAAGTTATGTCATCATTTTCTTGTTACCAAGGTACTTGAATCAATATATATTGCTCAATCCCAGTCAAAAACCAAAAAGATGCATGAAAAAGGAAAGCAAGCTTGAAATCATGTTTGAGGTGCTTTACCATACATTTGAAGCAATCACATTTGCTTCATGAAAAGAATCAAAACTTTTACTGAAATTAGTGATAGTGAGTGAACAAAAAATTTGGGCAGAAGCATCAACAAACCTCAGAAGTTAAGAGAGTCGGGTCTTGTTCAGTGTTCATCATTTCCTTCACAAGCATCAGGAAGAAGACAATAAGAAAATCCAGTAGACCCTGCACAAGCACCATTTGTTGCTTTAAAGGAAATAGTAGTTGAAGTAAAAGACCAAGACAAACACTGAGGAAGCTTTTTGCATGAAAAGCAAGTCACATGTTGTGATCCAGAAGTACCAAGATCTTTGCATGGAGAATACACGTAAGACGCTTACATAATAAAATAATCTTGTCAAAAGCATCATAGAAAACTGTGAAAAGCTTTAAATCACATGGCTGGAGTTGGTAAGATAGGTCTTGATAAAAATACAAAACTATTCATATGAAGACCTCATATATAATTCACCTTTAGATATGCATTTTTGTCTTAAGTCTCTTGTGCTTTTCATTAAGAAAAATTATGCATGTTACAGAGCTTCAACATTGGACCCTATTGAAATAAAGGATAAAAATCTCCCAAGTATAAACTGATGGGTGTGAACAGAACAATGCATGCAGCTGTCAAAGATGAATCTGAGAACAATAAAAAACTTTGCATAGAAAAATCTAGAGTGTTGATTGTGAAGTATTAGGTGAATTTATCGCTGTCTTTGATAGCATACTCTTATGGCTTGAAACTGAAACATGACTTGTTAGCTATACATCTTTATTCCATATAAAGTCCAGAACAAAGAAAGTAATGGGTTAAATATCACCTGAATTACCAAAGTATCAGGAGATGGTACAAAGAGTAGCTTAGGAGAGGAATATTTCGATTAGCAGCATCATCTCAGTGAGTAGGCTCATCAAATGTCAACTCCTGAGATTATCTAAATCATATGAATCGAATCTGAAATCAAATAAAGTGTTTTCAAATAGGAAGTGGCGTGGCAGGGCCGGTTTCGTTTCACACAGAAATGGCGTGATTCGCACGCAAAGGCTGCATAGCTCATCCTCTCTAGTCTCTTCCATCACTGGGACGTCTCGTGTCAGACTTGACATGGTTGATCGTTGAAATATATATATATTCCCTCGCAAAACTTAACTAAAATTCCTAGTGACTTAATACTCTCGTTTTAGTTTGAGTTTCTCCATCAGATTTAGAAAATAATTTTCTGATGAAACATTAAGCAAAGATATTATTTATAGATTTCTTTACTATTTCGATCTAGTAAAGATAGTATCATGAAATTGTGTGTGATTTTGTAGATCCAAAAGCAACTAAATATGTTTATTATATTTTTAAATTGATAAATGATAAACTGATCTCTTTAATTTAATAGTTTGGTTTGTTTTAAATTTAGAAACTATTTATTCATGTGGCTGAAATTATTCAAGTATACAATTTAATTTTTGACGACATGTTATTAAATTTTACAATATTAACTTTTAAGTATACAAAATGTTATCATTTAGCTATTAGATCACCATTTATCTTAAATATTTTGAACATAGTTTGCATATGTTTATGCATATTATTGTCCTAAAAACGCTTTGATTCAACAATATCTTATTTTGTTTATTTCTTTTCATTGAATGCCCAATAAATTTGGAGGTTATGTTGCCATAAAAAGGTAAATTAATTTTCTTTTGTTAATGTACTTAGAACTTTTGTTTACTACATATGCTTCCGAGTTGTGTGAGAATTTATTTTCCTCTTGCCCTAGGTTATTTAATGATGTGTCTAAGAGAAGATTGTTGATTAAGAGACGATAAATAACTTGATCGGATCGGACCAAATACGTATAACATATAACATTTTCCCATTCTTAAAAAAAAAAAAAAAAAATAGTACACACCGCGTCGATGATGTCAACTCCGAAGTGAGCTACAATTATCGATTCACTGACCGCTCTTATACAGCTAGCTTCTTTTTGCCCTGCTTTAGATCTCTGTGAATGTAACCATGAATCTTCAAGTCACTGATCTCGAAGGAGCCTTCGTTTCCAATCATTTCCATAACTTCCTCTTTGCTAGAAAATGCTTTTCTGGTCATTTAATTGATCAGTTAAATATTCTTTAATTTATGGCAGTTAAGTAATACATTTGTCGTTGGTGAATCCTGCTGACATTGAGAGCTTCAGATTTTCTTTTAAGTTATAGTACTAGCTAGTGGACAAATGGTAGCACATAATGCAGCCTGCAATTATGCAGCAGATAAAGACGTATGTGAGAGATAAAAACATATATATCTATAAATTCATCAAGAGTTTAAACAAAAACAAGCAAGCAAATAGATAGAGATGCAAAGCAACAATACTCAAAGCTCTTGAGTTATTATGCAAACCAAATTAAAAAGAAAAAGAAAAAGAAAAAAAAACAACAAGAAAATAAAATGAGATCTTAGGCCGAGTCCGCTAGAGCAAGAACGTGACAGAGCAGAAGAAAGCTAGAGGATCCTTGGCATAAAGAGCTTGGAGACGCCATAGTGAAACTAGCGAGAGTAGGAAGGATTTCCTCCAACTGATAAGCTTGACCAAAGCCATATTTTACCAGGCCAAATACATAGATCTTCTGATTCGGTTTGAGTCGAGGCTAAGGGAACATTGAAATTCATATTTCGCAAGAGGTTAGCAGCCAAGACGAACTCCACGTGTCCTGTGATGTCACCCAGGATTAGCATCAAGTTTGTTGTGTGAGGCTTGTCAATTAAGCAGCAGAGCAAGTCCACTAAAATCTTCTCAAGTCTGGCATCTTTATCTAATCCTCTATCATGTAATTCAAGGCCCTGGAA
This sequence comes from Cardamine occulta, assembly GCA_028015245.1. Classification (NCBI taxonomy): domain Eukaryota; kingdom Viridiplantae; phylum Streptophyta; class Magnoliopsida; order Brassicales; family Brassicaceae; genus Cardamine; species Cardamine occulta. The sequence continues at coordinate 16,768,252 of CM051393.1, read as the reverse complement.
ATGACTCATAGTATCACCATAAGCATAGATGGGTACAAACTCATCCATGGATACTATACCACAATTCGCAAGGGCCAATTTAATGTTTTGCAAAACCACACCAGCATTGAGGCCATCAGGGATTTGACAATCCTCCACGTCCCAGAAGATGACAATGTTTGCGGTTATGAAGCGCCCCTCCTTGTCACAAAAGGGTCGTGGTGTTCTGGTTTGGTGAAAGAAAGGTTCTCCTCCAGCTGAAAGGCTTGACCAAAGCCAAGCCGAAGTTACAACACGTTTTAGTTTACGTGATAGCACATCAGGCTGCTGTGCTAATATAACATGGTTGGAGGTTCCGCATTTCAAATGTCTAAGAGCCCTGAGGAACCCCGAGTGTCCTGAGATGTCTCCCACGAGCAGCACAAAATTGGTGTTGTAATCAGCGCCAATTGCCTCGATAAGAAGTCTCACTAAAATAAAGTTAAGTCTCTGATCTTTCTCTCCTGAAATATCAACGCAGATTATCAACAAAATAGCCTACTAATTACATATATGTAAAAATAGTGTTAGAGATTCACACCTTTAGGTACGTGAGTGATCCCGATTCCGGCGACGCTAAAGTCACTCTCGGTCTGAAGGATATCACCAATACCGATGACATCGAACCTACCCTGAACATAACCCTTAGCATAAAGGGCCGAACAAATGTTCTTCCAAGTAGTATAAGCATCGAGACCGTCAGGGACCAGACAATCCTCGATATCCCAGAAGACCATTGTCTTAGGCAATCCTCCTCCTAAGTTTTAAAAAATTACATAACTCATTAGATATTCATTCTATGACCGATCCATCACATCAAATTCCGATATCGAATTCCCAGAAAAAAAACCCATATCACAACAGATCTAACGCTTTAACGACAAGGAAACTGTGGAATCAACAATTTCGAGCGAGAGATACAGACGGATCTTACCGCCGACAAAAGGTATAGGCATGGTTGTGACGGCTAGTAACTTTTAAGATATTAACAACTAGAATTCGTTATACCAATATTTTATATATTATTTTCTACGAAGTTTTAAGATAAAGAGTCGTAATTCTCATAAATATTTATTGAGATTGTTATCCATTATCATTAGTACATAGACAAATGATTTTGAAGAAAAAAATCAACTCTAGATGAAAAAACTATCATACAAATAAATCATAATGAGTTGACACAATATTTCATATTAAAAAAAATTGTAAATAATATATTTTCACAAAGAGTTATATAAAAAAAAGATGTAACCCTTGTAAATTACTACGATAATAATTTTATACATTCGGCTTCTTATATATTGCCTCGATATTGTGATGACAGTCCTAATATTTTCCATTGGTGAAGAACCTGCAAATTAGTATGTTTCCACACAAACAAACTAATTTATTGTCCATATTTGTTTTGATTTTTAGTTTGTTACCCTAAAAGTAGAGTAAAAGTTAAAAGTTAAAATACATTTTGGATAAAATGCAACTTCAAATGAAAAAAAAATAATGATTTGACGCAATATTTCATATATTTTAAACAATTTTAAATATTAAATATATTTTTTCAAAGAGTGATAATAAAAACCGTAGATTACTATTAGTAGATTGAAAAACCTTTAACAGATACACAATGAGATTGTCTAAAAACAATCATCTTACGTGAAAAGAACTATAAAGCAAAATACAAAACCATAATCATCTTACCTGAGAAGAACTACAAAGCAAAATACAATACCATTATAAGAGAGATGAAAGAGATAATCGATCGAATTATTATAATTTACTATGCAAAATAATTTTTCAACAAATTACAAAAGTTGTAAGATATTTTAGAAAATCAAGATCTAAATAGAGATTAAAAAAATGTTACATAATGAAAATGTGCAACCATAGACGACAACCTTACAATAAGGAGATTCAAACTTATGATCAATAGACGCGTATGAGATTTTAATTGATAAAAGTAAAATTAATTATTTCTGTGTAAAGTAATGTACAAATACAAACACATACAACAAATGCAGAAATGGATAAACCAATAGTAACTCATCCAAATATAATAAACAATCCGGCCTCGGTTCTACCCAGTCTAGTCTGGTTTGGTTATAACTTTTAACCAAAAGAGTTACTGAATCACAGCCTCAGCGTTTACATAACGCTAGAAATTCCTGAAAAACGTACCATTACTTTAAGAATTGCACTTTCATAAACAGCTTCTGTTGCCATTCCTCTGCTAACCAATTCCTTCAGTGCCAAAGCTATCTCATACTCTTCCTCTACAGGGTTTATGCCCGACTCGGACTTGGCAAATGAAAGATCAGGAAGACAAAATCCATTTCATCAGCTCTCCCTCGCCATCTTTTGCGTTTATTCCTCTCACTATTCATGTGGGATCTAATTCTAAGAAGAGCTCTAGTATTTTCACAATGGTTTGACCAGCTAGTGCTGCAATCTTCACAAGCGCTGGTTGGTTCACTGCCATAACGTGTGCCAATGTTACCTGCTTCTACGCTAGACAAATCGTGGGTGTTTAAACACGTTGATGGAGTCACATAAGGAGACTGCGTATTCCTTTCGAGACTTTTGGTAATGATAACTACTAATCCTTTGGATCGCAAATTGGAGTTGGAAAATTTGACAAAAAAAAGATCAATAAAAAATTGAATGAGTGAAGAAAAAAAATTTGCGGTCTTCTTAGCCATAGCCTCGCCTGGTTTCGTGACTTACAATAAGTTTCTGACCGTGAATTTAGGGGTTTTAACTAATCTTATGTTTTTAATCGCTTCAATGAAATTTGAAATCATCCAATTATCTGCTTGTTCGCTAGACATTTTTCATTGGGGATTGGGTGATTTCAAATTTCATTGGGGATTTTTCTAACAAGCGCTTAGTTTGTTTGTTGCATTCCTTCAAAGACTCGTGAAGTAATTGGGTGAAGTAAATGCGATCCAAAGGATTAGTAGTTATCATTCCCGAAAGTCTCGAAAGCAATACGCAGTCTCCTTCTATGACCCCATCAAAGTGTTTAAACACCCACGATTTATGGGCCTTCCTCGATAACATAGAACTAATAAACATAAGATCGGTCGTAGAAATCGGAAGCACAGTCGTAGGAGTCACGGTCACGGAAACCGGAGGCAGGAGCTTGGTTAGCTAATGGCTAAGAAGACCGCAAGAATTAGTTTTCTCTTCACTCAGTTTGTCCTCAATCAATTTTGTTATGCTGGATCTAGCCGCCTTTTTTGTCAAATTTTCCAACTCCAGTTTGCAATACTTTGCAGCTTTCAAAGAACAATGCAGTCTGTTTGTTGAAGATTGAATTCCTTGATTGAAACCTGCAACAGCAAAAGGGAAAGATCAGTGAGAAGATGAAGCTTGAGAAGAAAGAAAGCGATGAAGAAGAAAGGAAAAAGAAGAAGAAGTAGTGACATGAAGTCAACGACAAAGAAGAGGAAGCACAAGTCAACAAAAAGAGTTGGGCTTTATGTTTTGTTATGGGCCATCCGAATTAATATGGCCCAAATAAGGTTGTGTGTTTTGTTAGTCAATGCTTAGCTAAGCTAGAGTTGTTAGGAGTTGTTTGGTCTTGCTTGTAAAACTGGTCTAGAACCTAGGAGTATGGGTGCAAGGTATGGTCTAAAGAGTAGCAAGTAGTATGAGTTTGTGTGTGATGTGTTGTAATAGAAAATATCTCTTGATCCAATAAGAAAATGTAGACAATGAAAGTAAAAGGTGTTCTTGTATTTCTCTCTAAAACAAGAACTAAAACCGAGTGAGATAAAGAGAGAAAGTGAGATGAAACTAACCTCTAACCAAAGAGAGGATTGGATGTGAGAATGCAACATGGTATCAGAGCTTCTATGTTCTTGGAGCCTGTTCAAGATAGAAGCAAAGAAGTGAGTCAGTCCAAAAGAAGGCTGAAGAAAATAAGAGAAGAAGAAGGCGGCAAAGAAGATGTCGTGAGAGAAGAAAAGAAAAAGAGAAGAAGAAGAGAAGGAGATACAGTCCAGAAGAAGGCTGTGAGAAGATGAAGACGTGAGGTAGCAAGAAGAAGCTGCACCACGCAAGAGAAGAGAAGAGCCTGCACAAGAAAAGTGTAAGGCGAGAAAGAAAAAAGAAGAGATGAAGAAAAAGAGCAATCCACTGTCGAAAAAGAAGAGAAGGAAAAGAAGGTGGTGACAAGAGAGACCACCATCAACTGTGACTAAGGCTGAGAATCCAAGGGGTTCAAAACCTGAAAACGAAAAGGAGAAAGTGAAGCCGAGGTTAGAAAGTGAAGCCGACAGTCTCTTCCCTATTCCTTCTTCAATCTCCCTCTCTCTTTTAACCGTCAACATCCGCGCTACCTAAAAGAGAAGATAGCTTTAGTACCAAGAAAAGAGACAGAGGTAAACCAAAATTCAAGCGACTTCAACTTAGTTTCATCCACAGGTAGTTGGGTGCATTGGCCACTTTAAACGACTGAACAAAACATGAGAACATAGGAGAAGCTCTGTGCAAGACTCTATATAACAACCTGAAACCTCAGCTCTAAGCCTTACACAGAATGTTAAATCTCTCACTCTCATTCCATTTCATCTCTTACGAAAAACAGTATTAGATATCACAAAACTATTCTCCTGTATAAAGCAATGTTACCATTGTTAGAGTTTAGAGTGTACTATAATCTATACAACACAAACATTGGTTACAGAATTTGCTAACATTTTCTACAAATTTCATATTAAATTCCATGGTGATGATTTGAGTGTTTCATCAATAAATCATAAATCCCAAAGGTACTAAAACTTTTAAAGACCCTTCAACACTGTGAAATCAATTCTATATACACAATCGAAATTAAACGGAGATTTCATGTCAATTTCGACTAATTCAGCATCATCAATAAACGAACCCACATAAGAGAAAGCTTACTAGTTTCTTCATTCGACGAAACTCGCTTGATTTGTACTCGTTCCTCGCAGATTTCTGGAGACGAAGCATGAACAGTTCTCCTTTAAGGTCAACAACCTCCTCTTGTAACTCCTCCGTAGTCTTCGATCTTATATCTTTCAATTCCGCCTCTCTTTTCGACATCATCACCACCGAAGATTTACCAGGCGACGAAATCGCCGACACGCGAGCTGAAACCTGGTGCTGGATTCTGACACCATGGAACGATGACGAAGTTGAAGTCCCCGAAGCAGATCCTCTGCGGAAAATCGCCGCCGTTCCCGGCGTAGCAATGGAGAGACTAAGCATTGTGGCTATGGCGGAATAAGAGAAGAAGAGTTCACTCTCGAATTTTGAGGATAATGAAGAAACTCTCGGGATAAGGCTTTTCTTATATCTTTCCGTTTGCCCCTGTATTTTACCTTTAATTACGAAATAGTCCAAATAGTATTTAAATTACAAATGGAGTCGTACAATTTCATTTTTCCCCAATATGTATTTCAGATTTTAAATTGTTCCCTATATTTTCTAAATTGAAATGGTCGGTTCGGTTTACATAACAATTCTCAAGATTATACTAATAAATTACTCGAAGCTTATATAATCTTGCAATGTTTTACAATCAAACAAACATATGCCGTCTCCTTGGATGCACATGAAGCCCGCCTTCTTTAAGGTACGGCTGTGAATGCGCTAGTGAAAGGAGAAAGTTGTGGCTGAAGCTGAAGACAAGAAGCTCTTGTCCGTGACTAAGGCTGAGAATCCAAGGGGTTCAAAACCTGAAAACGAAAAGGAGAAAGTGAAGCCGAGGTTAGAAAGACCAAAGTGGAGGTGAAGAAATCAAACAAACCAAGTCCGAAAAGAGCGGAGGTTGATGATTCAAGAACCTAACAAGCTAAGGTTGAAGAAAAACCAAGGTGAAGGATTCAAGGAACCAAACGACTAAGGCTAAAGCTAAGGTAATGACATGGATGGAAAAACCACTCAGACTACGGTTGGAGAAAACTGAGCTGATGGGTCCAGTCAAAAGTTTCCAAAGCTAAGTCTAAGGCGATGGTTCTGAAAATATAAACGAGAGCAAGCTGGTGATAAAAAGGAAGACACCAAGCAAGAGAGAAAGGTCACCACAGAGGGAGCTGAAGCCGGTTGCAAGGACAGCCGAGCAAGAGACGTGACAAGTGGTCGCGGAGAAGAAACTTGAAGGAGACTAGACTTGCAGGAAACAAAGATGAAGCACAAGAGCTGAAGTGTTTCCTGCAAGAAAAGAGAAAACTTGGTCAATGAATTGATCAAGAGAAAACAGAGGAGATGCGAAAAAATCAACCAAGAGATGGCAAAGAAATTCGCAAAAGAAGAAGCTTACCGAGAGAAAGTGGAGACCAGTTGTTGAAGCGATTGGGAAGATTGTGCAGAGGCTAATGAGGAGAAAGGAGACAGAGATTCCACTCCAAACACCTGCAGAAGAAGAAGAAGGAGCTCGATTAGAGAAGAATCGAAGCAAAAGGAAGATTGAGAAGAAAATCCGTCAAAGTGACGACAATGAAATTTTGGGAAAAGAAAGCGCGATTAAAAGGGAATCCGAGCAAGAGGGAGACAAAGAAGCAAGCTTACCAGTGAGATGTGCCATCCTCGTGAATGGGATTGAACAGGGAAGAAACCAATCTCCAGAGAAGAAAAAGGAACAATGAGAGTCAGAATCCCTAAATTGATTTGGGGGTTTCAATCAAGGATTCAAGAAAGAGTGTTGAAGATTGAATTCCTTGATTGAAACCTGCAACAGCAAAAGGGAAAGATCAGTGAGAAGATGAAGCTTGAGAAGAAAGAAAGCGATGAAGAAGAAAGGAAAAAGAAGAAAAGTCGTGACATGAAGTCAACGACAAAGAGGAGGAAGCACAAGTCAACAGAAAGAGTTGGGCTTTGTGTTTTGTTATGGGCCATCCGAATAAATATGGCCCAAATAAGGTTGTGTGTTTTGTTAGTCAATGCTTAGCTAAGCTAGAGTTGTTAGGAGTTGTTTGGTCTTGCTTGTAAAACTAGTCTAGAACCTAGGAGTATGGGTGTAAGGTATGGTCTAAAGAGTAGTAAGTAATATAAGTTTGTGTGTGATGTGCTGTAATAGAAAATATCTCTTGATCCAATAAGAAAATGTAGACAATGAAAGTAAAAGGTGTTCTTGTATTTCTTTCTAAAACAAGAACTAAAACCGAGTGAGATAAAGAAAGAAAGTGAGATGAAACTAACCTCTAACCAAAGAGAGGTTAGGATGTGAGAATGCAACACTGTTTTCTCTTGATTTCTCCGGTTGCGTTGGTTTATTCTTACGTTCCTTTGAGATCCTAGCCAACTCTTCCGTGAGATAAGAAATTTTTTCAGTGAAATAAAGAATTCGGTCAGTGATTTCTCGTAGCATTGAATCTTCCAAATTCGGCGGAGGCGGAGGATTTCCCATAGTGTTTTAGGGTTTACAATTTCGCATCATGACTTTTATAAAATGGTTTTGGGCCACATGTTTGGGCTTTCTGTTTTTGATCGAAATAAAGTCGTTTTTATAAGTGAACAATGAGAACAGTGATTTAATTTGGACCGTCCGTGAATCAATTTTCAAAACTAGAAAATGCACAATGTGAATTAAAAAAATCAGAGGGGTAATAGTATTAAACATATGCTATGATAGACAACCGATATGGACGGCATATATATATAGCCAAAAAAAGATGAGATTTTTATGGTCAATTGGTATCTTTTAAGGTAGATATATAATATCGGAACGTCGGTTCCAATCGTCATAAAAATATAACTCTACTTTCAATATATGTTTAATTTTTGGCAATTATTTGATAGTAAACCAATAAAATATATATTTAGACGACAAAATCTAAGTGTGTGATTTTCGGCAGGGGTCTTAAATCTCCCATAGTGCTCTATTGTTGAATATACATACCAACTCATAGTTGTATTGTGCTTTTTTAAAAATTTTAATTTTTCAGCGAAATTAGAACATGGTTGGTGACAAGAAAAACATGGTTAGTGCCAATTAAGATTTTAATTACTATATGAGTTTTGCTTAAGATCCATTAGAAGAGTACACCATTTTCTAATGGCACCGGATTTTCTTTCCCTTTAGTTTTAGGCATTTTTTTTTGTTATTTGCATCAACGAATTGTCCGATTAATCATGGAATAAACGTGTACTATTATAGTGAGATATCTTCTCAAAAATAGCATAATTTTTTTTTTTTCATAATTTTCATTAGTTGTGATTTTTTTTGTCATCATTGTGAATTTATTTTTGTCATTTACGGTTTAAAATGTAAAACATTCCCTATTTGGTTGGTCAATGTGGTCTAACTAAGAGATCAAACCAAGTAAAAATTTCAATTTGATTAGTTAAATTAATTAGTCAATTTGAGAATATTTTTATTTTAGCATTGCAAATGCTAATTAATGTTCTCAACAACTCATTGACTTATCGATATTGAGTTTTACTGTTTTAGATTCAATGGAAAACATATATGCATATCTATCTTTCTTTTCAAATATGCATAAGTCATAACTATTTGCTTAGCCCAAATTTTAGTTTAGAATTATCTAACAAAAAGTTTATTTCCTATATTATATAGTTTTCATGATAAAAAAAAAAGTTTTTTTTAATTTTCATAATATACAAAAGAACATAGATAGACAAAGACATTAATCTAGTTACAATTTACACGTCAAAAACACTAAACTGAAATGGTAATGACAAAGGCTAGTTAACAAGAGAATGTCACAGCAAGACATCAATAACTAAGAACCTCGCACCTAGGCTACCCGAAAAATGTCTAGATAGATACCTGTAACAAATCATACAGTCATACCTCCCTTGTCTTCGATAGCATACTCTTATTTCTTGAAACTGAAACATGACTTGTTAGTTATATACATCTTTATTCCATATAAAATCAAGAATAAAGAAAGTAATGGGTTAAATATCACCTGAATTACCAAAGTATCAGAAGATGGTAGAACCGCGCATTCATCATCCTAGCTTGGGAGAGGAATATTTCGATTAGCTAGATCATTGCAGGCATCTCAGTGAGTAGGCTCAAATGCCAACTCCTGAGTTAATGTAAATAATATGAATGGAATCTGCAATCAAATAAAGTAATTTCAATAGGAAGTGGATTGGATTAGAAGAATATTATATACGTTTGCATCAATCGTATTCAAAGAGAAGAATGAATCAATAGTCCCTACTGCTTAAAGAAGATTTCAACACCACTGACTGAGAATGTTGTTGGCCAGAGATCTCTTCAATATATATACCTATCTATTAAATTAATAAGGCGAGTAAATAACAAGGAAAGTCATTGTTGACTAAGAATACCACACGATGAAGATCATGAAACAGGGTAGAGTTTTTATCATCCAGTAACATTACTTTGACGGGGAGGAAAGTAAATAAGAAATATCATCGGAAATACATATATGTTGAATCCTCAAGAATCAATCACTTTACCTCATAATCTCTCACCAAAGGCATTTACAAAATCCAAAAGCCAAAGAGTCAATAGCCACTATCTGAACCTTCTTTATAGCTGATCGGGAAGTTGGAACCAATGGCCCAATTCGAAGACTCACACGTCTCTCATGTCTGACTTGACATGATTGCTCGTTGAAATATAACTATATATATATATATATATTCCCTCGCAAACTTTACAAAAAATTCCTAATTTTCCCGCCACATTTGGAATGTAGATAAGTTTTTAATACTCGTTTTAGTTTAAGTTTCTCCATCAGATTTAGAAAATAATTTTCTGATGAAACATTAAGCAAAGATATCGTACTTAAGGAATTCATGGAAACTACTCAACGAGGAAAGTTTACACCAAAAGAAGATGGTTCAGCAACAATAACAGAGAGGTAAACTACAAGAAAGAGAAATCATTGTCGGGTTTTTTACGCTGATTTAGCTGCTTCAGCTGCTTCTTCTGCTGCTTCTTCTGCTTGCAGCTTCTTCAGAGAAGGAGGTGGTCTCGGTACTATGCTTTTCTTCCATTGCCGATCAAGTTTCCTCGACAGTCTCTTCCCTATTCCTTCTTCAATCTCCCTCTCTCTTTTAACCGTCAACATCCGCGCTACCTAAAAGAGAAGATAGCTTTAGTACCAAGAAAAGAGACAGAGGTAAACCAAAATTCAAGCGACTTCGACTTCAACTTAGTTTCATCCACAGGTAGTTGGGTGCATTGGCCACTTTAAACGACTGAACAAAACATGAGAACATAGGAGAAGCTCTGTGCAAGACTCTATATAACAACCTGAAACCTCAGCTCTAAGCCTTACACAGAATGTTAAATCTCTCACTCTCATTCCATTTCATCTCTTACGAAAAACAGTATTAGATATCACAAAACTATTCTCCTGTATAAAGCAATGTTACCATTGTTAGAGTTTAGAGTGTACTATAATCTATACAACACAAACATTGGTTACAGAATTTGCTAACATTTTCTACAAATTTCATATTAAATTCCATGGTGATGATTTGAGTGTTTCATCAATAAATCATAAATCCCAAAGGTACTAAAACTTTTAAAGACCCTTCAACACTGTGAAATCAATTCTATATACACAATCGAAATTAAACGGAGATTTCATGTCAATTTCGACTAATTCAGCATCATCAATAAACGAACCCACATAAGAGAAAGCTTACTAGTTTCTTCATTCGACGAAACTCGCTTGATTTGTACTCGTTCCTCGCAGATTTCTGGAGACGAAGCATGAACAGTTCTCCTTTAAGGTCAACAACCTCCTCTTGTAACTCCTCCGTAGTCTTCGATCTTATATCTTTCAATTCCGCCTCTCTTTTCGACATCATCACCACCGAAGATTTACCAGGCGACGAAATCGCCGACACGCGAGCTGAAACCTGGTGCTGGATTCTGACACCATGGAACGATGACGAAGTTGAAGTCCCCGAAGCAGATCCTCTGCGGAAAATCGCCGCCGTTCCCGGCGTAGCAATGGAGAGACTAAGCATTGTGGCTATGGCGGAATAAGAGAAGAAGAGTTCACTCTCGAATTTTGAGGATAATGACGAAACTCTCGGGATAAGGTTTTTCTTATATCTTTCCGTTTGCCCCTGTATTTTACCTTTAATTACGAAATAGTCCAAATAGTATTTAAATTACAAATGGAGTCGTACAATTTCATTTTTCCCCAATATGTATTTCAGATTTTAAAATGTTCCCTATATTTTCTAAATTGAAATGGTCGGTTCGATTTACATAACAATTCTCAAGATTATACTAATAAATTACTCGAAGCTTATATAATCTTGCAATGTTTTACAATCAAACAAACATCCGAAAAAACTTCTCTTATAAAGCTACAAATTGTTTCCCCCAACCCCACACCTTCTGATGATATTTACAACTTGTCAATACATGTTTTCCCAATTTCATGTTTCCGCCGCAGAATAAAAAAATAATCATCAGCAGCAACCCTTAATTTATTCTGAGTAAATCACTCTGTTTTCAGATGCACTCATCTTCATTCTTGATTCTTGAGGTCTTTCTTTTTCTTGATTATGTAGTTTCAAAAACTCAAATCTATGTTGGTTCACGATGTCGAGTCGCCCAACTCGAGCTCAAGGCTCTAAGCCGTTGAAAATACTCACCAAGAGCTAATAATCCTCTAGCCGCTTGTCTCATTGTCAAGATCCGATACATTTGTTGCAATGTCTCATGTCTCAAGTGATCAGCCTAAGAAACAAACAAACAAAATCAAGAAACTAATACTAGTATCTTAAAATGTGTTTTCGAGTAATTAAAAAAACGATTATAGACTTTTTACCTGATTTACAAAACTGACCAAAGCTTCTAACCTCTCCATTGCAGAATTCACTTGAGGAATGTAACTTCCTTCACCGAGTTGTCCCGCTGCAACGCAATCAGCAAGGGTGTGTTGCAGCTTCTCCATACCTTGAGTCAATGCGTCTTCCGCTTGTTGACACGATTGTCTTAGATTGCATACATCAAGAATCTGTTGATCCGTCAAGACGTCAAAATGTGGCAAAAGAACCTTGAGAAGATCCGATGGTCGAAACCCGCCAATCCATATGAAAAAACGTTCTGCTGAAGTTTTCCACATCCCTGACATAACGAAGAAGACATCCGCTTTTGCAGCGGTTGACTTCATTTTGAAAAGCTCAAAGTAATGTTTCATGGCGTTTTCTACTAGCATACGAAGCTCGATATCGTTAACATGTCCATGCAAAACCGTTCTCAGTTCGCATATCTGTCTGTTTTGTTCTTCAACCCAATGTCCATATTCCATCTCAAATGCAGCAATCCCTGCACATCAAAATAGGTTTGATCATCAAACAAAATCTTGATTCTTGTTATAAGAAAACGACTCATTGTTCTTGATACAAACCTGGATTCATAGTTTCCGAGAAACCGAGAGGATTAGTATCTATTCCGTTCCCAACGTAGAATCCCTGAAAACATACAGTTTCTTATAAGAAATTATAATATATTTTTGGAAAGTTTAAAGAAAGTGAAAACAGATTTCATTTTCATTAACCTGTTGTCTAGCACGATCAAGTTCTTGCTCTAATTGAAGTAGCTTTAACCGGCTTGTTTCCAGCTGCTGAACATAAGCCTGCAAAACATAAAAATCAGAATCAAATCTCCCAACTGAATAAACAAACAGAAACAAATGACTGTAAGCTTTTCGTACCTTCTTGCGCAAGCGACTTTTCCTAGCAGCTTCGCGGTTCTGTGCAAGCCGTCTTTGTATCTGTAGCAATATAAAGATTTAGTCTATACGATCTGCGGAAAAATTAGGATTTAACAAACTGATAGAGAAGTATTTGTAAATTAATTTACCTTATCGGGATTTCTAGACGTGGAAGCTTCTTGATCAAACATGTGAGGAGTTCCTGCTGTTCCATGAGAAGTTTCCTCTGACTAGAAAAAATTATTTCAAGAAATGAAACTTTTTAGATTTCTGAAAAAAAAAACAAAAGAATTTTCATCAAGAGAAGCAAAACGTACCAAGTTGTTGTCTAGTTTCTGATTATTCGGTATTATAATGTGGCTTGGAGTGTTCATATTCCCATTGGTAATATTGCTCTTGAAACTATCCCCCCACATACCAATTTGATGGAGAGGTTCGTATATACCAACTCTTCTCGGTGGCACGAAATGTGTCGATGTCGAATTCATGTTTTCTTCAACTGAAAATCAACAAGACACAAAGGTTTTAAACAGAAAATTTTTTAACTGTAACCAAGAAGATTCTCTAAGACATTGGAGAACACTAAAAGATCACAAGTGAAACAGAAGTTGTAATGAGAGCTAAAAGAACATAAAGGTTTTAACTTTAAGTCACTTCTCTATCACCCAATTCCTTATACTCCCTACTGCAAATCTATAACCTACACACCGAAAAGACAAAAGATAGGAACTACAGAAACTTGCCTACCCGGAAAAAAAATCATATCCTCAACAGTGTTTGGATTGATATGGTGTCAAATAGATAAGATCATAGAATTTGTGTTACGCAGAAGAAAAAAAAGCTTCAAGAAGTCAAGTTTCCACTAATTGGAATGTCACTTTATAGATAGCACTAATTGTGGACCAACTTAACATAGTTAACAGTTTTAACACTACCCACAACAATTCACTGCTTTATTTAATAATTTAAATTCTTGCACGGAACAACTAGAGAAGAAACTTTAACCAAAAAAAACACCAACTAGAGAAGAAAGGTAAAATTAAAATAGTAAGAGATAGCATCAAAAGAAAAAGAAAAAAAGCAAAAGCCAATCATGAAGTCAAACAACACATATCTAGAAGTGATGATAAAGATTGAAAATTTTTCTTATGCAATACAATTTTGGGCAATATTCGAATCAGTTCTTTACAGCTTCAATTCCAAGCAACCCAGAAAATCATATAGAAAGTAATCATCGAGTTAATACAAAAAAGGGGAAACATAATTAGCCAAAAACAAACCAATAAAAGAAAAGTTTTTAAGTGATAAAAAGATTAGATTAGAACAGAGTATAGTCAAAGTAGTTCTTTTGATTCATAAACGACGCCGATAAACGAAAAAAAGTCTTTGACTTTTCACTTTTTATTTTTGTCTCTTGCTTTGACTGCTGACAAAAACATAATCCAAAATCCATGAATTCGGATAAGAACAGAGAGATCTAAAGCCGAACCTTGTGATGGTTTCTGGCGTCAAGGCGGTGACTTGAAAAAGGCGAACTTTTGTCGCAAAAATCATGAAAAGGAGAAAGAAGATTTTAGCGACAAGATCGAACGTAAAGCCCAGAAGTCCCGAGTTCGAATCCGACCGTAAACAGAAGAGATTTAAAAAGCTCGTCCTTCTGTCTCTGAAACTCAGGTCTCATGAGGAAGAAGAATCATGAGAGAACACGACAACTTAAATGAGACCTTTGACAGAGTTATTTCAAATTAATCTTTTAGTATTATATCATTATATATATATAACTATTTTTCCATTTTTTGTGGTGTCTCGGTGATTTTTGTCTTCGAGCAGAACTCAGCTACAGTGAGTCAAAACCAATTATTACATATTTCTATACTATTTTTCTTCACCTTTGAATTAAATAACTCGTTTGTGGATAAAATCGTTTTTCACATAATATTTGTTTTATGGTGCAAAAAGAAGGAAAAGGCAAATAAATTTTGTGAAATAAAATTTTTGATTTGCAGCGAATTAATATGCAGATGATCCATTGATACCATTCGAATCTTAATGTACGAAAATGACTAATTTGATTATTTAAATTTATGTTAAATGTATTGGCTACTTATTCGTTTTTTTATTCAATTGTCATGTCTCCACTACCTCGCACGCTGATGTGCGCACCAGGTAGATCCAAATTTTTTTATTCTCTTATATATAAATTCTCTATATTATAGTTTTTTTCTTTAATTTTTTTATTTTCTATTTTTCTAGCTTGCGCACGTCTGCTTCTCTAACCTGCGCATGCGTCGGCGGTAACCGTAGCTACACCGCTTAGCGCGTGAAAACATTTGCAATAGTAACGGATTCGCGGAAGGAAATTAGCGGTTAAAGAGAAGGAAATTAGCGCGTGTTGAATACTCGCGGCGCCGCGAGCGGGAGTATAGAGAACCCTGGCTTCTTCTTCGATTCTAGTGACGTAGTAACGGCTACTTCTAAATAAATAATTAAGTAATCGACTCATCTCTAATCAACATTATTTTTTCCAACAAGCTGTTGTTTATACTTATAAACGGGAAAAATAATTATAAAAAAAAACTGATGTATATCCACTATCCAGATACTATCATTCATAGCTGTCTCATTAAATATTTTCAGACTGTTTGGAAACTATTTATAATAAATTACTTATTTATACTCTCTTTTAAAGCAAGTTGTATTACATACTGATATAAACAATACTCTTTTCATTTCAAATTAGTTATCATTTAAAATTATTTCAAATTAATTATCATTTTTAGACTGTTTGAAAACAGAAATATTTAATTTTCTGTTTTACCCTTAATAAATATTTATTTGATTTTATTTTATTAATCAAAACATTAAAATAAGAAAAACAAAATTGAAAATTTTATCAAACATATGAACTGAAAACATAAAACAAAAACTAATATAAAACAAGTTTTAAGTTACAACTAATATAAAACGGAAAGATTATTGGTTAAGCAAACCGACCCGAATAAACAGTGCAAACAAGCAACGTTTATTTAATGTTAAATTCAAATGTTGACAAAAAAGATAATGTAAGATTCAAGAAGATATTAATAAACTTTGCTTTGCTATGTTAAACGAATCTGCATTTTTTTCAACAGCATTCTAGCTAATCGTATTTGTATTAATTAGAGGGTTATAGACTTATAGTTAGTATTTTAATGTAAATGATAAGATTTCTTTATATTGTAAACAATATCCATATATTCTTCTTGTTAGTAATATAATAACTGTAGAATACGAGTCTAATTTAAAATAAATGAATAGCCTTTGAGAGTCCAAACCGGCTACATTAGTCGAGCTTCTTCATAAGGCGAAGGAAAGCTAATATTGCAACCCACCTTTAATTGATATAATAAAAACAGATTGGCTCTTCAAGCTCCACATGGGACATTGTGCATCTTTCATCATATGATTATATCATTAAACAATAACTGTGCATCTTTGATCATGAATATCAATAACTGTTTGGTTGTGGACATTATGAAAATAGTACATATGTCTCCGTTGATTCCTACATATCGATTTAGAACATAAGCCCATCATTACACATAAATTGGATCTAGCTTAAAACTAATCGAGTGAGATTTTAGAAGTGTATACATGTAATGTGTGTGCGTGAAAGGAAGAAGCGTGATCAATTTTGTTGGTTTATTTCACTTATTTACTTGTATACATGCATTTATGCGGTATGCCTCTATGAATATATAGCATTAATTGATCAAAAGAATGTATTTAGCATTAATTGTTACGCTCAATACATGACGTGAGAAAAATTCATGGATATGCATATACATAGAGAGAGCGAAGTTCCACAAATTAGGTACAATAGAGATGATTATATATATTTTATAAAAGAGATGCATGATCTAATATTGGATTGTCTAGTAGGAGGAAACTAACTCCAACTGGATAAGTTTAATAAGTAAATAACATTTTTAATAACTCGATCCTCTTTATTTCTGAAACTTTGATCGTGCGAATGATGTGTCTATAAAGTTACACAATTCATATGATGGTGGCTTTTTAGCCGTATGATCCAACATGGATGATAAATATTGGTGAAATTTCATTTGACACTCTATCCACATATTAAAATATAGCAATATTTATCCGATTTTGGAAAATATAATATTATATAGAATTATGAAAACAAGAAGATAGAAAAAGAGACGTCACGCAAAAACACTTAGCTTTTGCCTATTTGTAGAATTATTCTCAAGTGCTATCCTATAAAGTGGTTTGCCACCACGAGTGGCTACCTCGTGTTTGGATTTTCACTCCTTTTTATTCATATTATTGGCATAAACGATGTTTTTTCATCCTTTTTCAAATAATATGTACACGAATATCAATTAAGTTTGTTCTATTATAAGTTTATAACCAAAATAATATGGTATGCTTTTTTCTTTTAATAATGGTTTAAGTTAGCAATACTATAAATTGGCCATATCATAAGAAATATGTAGAAATAAATTATATTATTTTTAAAATCGTGAATTGTCAAAAGAATTGTAATTAAATTTTTAGTAACTAAAATGGTGATCGGATATAATTGTATACAATAATAATTGATTGAAAAATGCAAAATCACATATTATTTCACTAATTTTGCATTGGTCGATACATGTACAATTGCAGCAATTCATGAATTGGTATAACATTTTTTGTACTGATATTAATAATTATTTACTTGCATAGGCTGTAGATTTTAAATTACAAATTAACGATTTAGCGTGTACATGTTGATAGAATTGGATTCATCCAACGGCACGTGAATGCGCATAAAGGAGGTGCAAACTTTAGCAATGGGATAATTAACAACAAATTAATTATAATGTGAAATCATACCAAATTTCTTTAAAATATTGTTAGGGGCGTTATTAGAACTTAGAAGTAAAGCAACCTTTGGCCCCCTTCTTGAGACCATCAGACCACATCTGATTATCACACATAGATATGTGCTCATATTCTTAACATTAAAACCAAAAAAAAAAAAAAAGATATGTGCTCATCATATATGCATGCACATATATATATATATATGTGTGTGTGTATTGAGAAGACGTTTTGGGTCATTGTTTGCGTCATATGACCATGTAACTTAATTAGGCGCTTTTTTTGTTTATTGAAAAGGAAATTAGGCACTTTATACTCTTAGAAAAATTTTGAAAACCTTATAAATATATTACATAAATATATAAAAATTTACGATATTCATATCCTAGTATTGACAAACAAATACCAAATCATACTAACACATTTTCAAGATCTGATTCTTGTTTAAAAAAATCGAGTGCTTTACGGATTATTCGAGAAGAGATTCTCGATAAAGAGAAGAAAGATTACCCATCAAATTAGAATACTGATTAGTATATATTAAAAAAAAAGAAACGGATTAATAAACAAGTCAAGGGATCCATGCCCCTACGGGTCTCGGAAAAGACTTCATAGGCTAGAAGAAGTAGATCCTACATATCCACTTAGGTGTAAAGGTGTCATGCTTTAATAAGTTGGATTTAACAGTGAATATTTTAGATAAATATGCGATATAATAATATTAGCTACTATACTTTGTTTTCCAATCGAAATTCGATTCCTAATAGTCGAAAAAAACAAAGAAAACACTCTTAATCGCATCAGCTTTTGACCTGTCCAAAGAAAAGAAAACCGTCTAAGTATTTTTTTGGGATCATATTTAGAAATATCGTAATTGAGACATATTTACTAATATTCAGATAATAACTAATATTACACAATCATAACACAAAACGTATATGTTCGGATAATTCTGAAACATCGTTTTCTCTTTGTAAAAAGACGCTAAGAAAGCAAGAAAATAGGAGAAAAAATTATAGTACAATTCACGACAAAAACAAACAAACAAACTTATATAGTACTTTTAAGAATATAAATTTCGATTTTGCAGGAACAAAAAAAGTGAAGTTCTACCGAGATAATAGTCAAAGACAACAAGAGAGAAGTTTTGCAGGAACAAAAAAGAGAGAACTTAAAGTACACCAAAGGAATTGGAAACTACCACGATTTAAGATTACTTCGTTTTCTTCTCTACGTTTAGTTTCCTTTTGAATTTATCTTTATCTTTTCTTTCTTGTGTTTACATTGGAATTTATGTTAAGTTTATCATCCACGACGACAAAATGTCGCACTACCAGCTTAAACCCATTTAGAAAATACGTAATAACTGCACAGTCTGCACTAATTTAAATTACTAAACTTAACATGATTACCAAAAAAAAAATTTAATTACTAGATTATTTTACTGTTAGGAAATAAACTTAGATATTTGAAATAAGAATTCGAATAAACAAATAAAATATATTGATAAAAACCACTGCATTGGCGTATAACCCACATTTTAGTATATTCATGTACGTTCACCGATTAAATATGGTTGTTCCAAGATATTCAAAACTTGAAATAATGATATTTGTATATCAATTGCTAAGACCCCAGACACTTACAAACGTATTTTAGAAGTGTATTACTAGTCGAATGAATGTAAGTATCAATTATCATGAGATTTAGCTTTAATCTTTATAAAAAATCGTCTCAGTATGTTAAATAAACTATCATATATCGTTTAGTCAACGATGTATGTTTATATACAAAGTGGAATAGTAACTGTTAGGTAAGATCATAAAAATGAAAGTTGTCAAAAGCGCTGTTTTATATTTTCATTTTTCAAGAATGCAATGCCCTTTCTCATATCGGGCCCATTTCATAAAATTGGAAACGATAGGATGAATAAATACTGGGCTTGCTCTTACTTTTGGGCTTGAAGCAACTTAGGTTTTGAATCATAAACCCAATAACTTAATTTTAATTTGTTTTACCTCAAGAGCTATTATACATGTGTTTTGTTTACCTTGTAGTATCAGATTTCCGATCATTAACTAAAACTTTAAATCTATCTGAAATTGAATTTTGTTAGATAATACTTTTTGTCAAACAATATCTAACGATTCATATATAATATTTATAACCTTTGGATTACTATTAATTTATAATTGTAATATAGTATTAATCTTTTAAAAACTGGAATACTACGAAATTTTCTTTTGACATACCTATAATTTGTTTTTTTTTTAAAGCTAGTGGTCAGATCCATACGTGGATGACACGGACCTTGGAGACCATTCAACAAGGCTTCCACACAAAATTAATATTTTATAAAAAATCCCTGAGATTTATTATTTGTATTTTTTTAATTTGTAATTTTTTAATTTTATTTGGTGATAAAAACAAAACCGACCGAGCCCACCTTCTCACGAAAACAACCGGTACCCAACACATAGGACACGATTTAAAAACCATCAACCAAACTTTATATTATTAATAAATAAAAAAGTATTAAACCGGTACCCAACACATTGGGCACGATTTAAAAACCATTAACCTAATTTATTATTATTATTATTAAAATATTAAATAAGTGGAAAAATTGACCGAACCTTATCCAATACCGCACGTCAAAGCATTCACTATAAATACCTTCACAGGGTTGAATATTTACTTGTATAGAACCAGAGAAAACCAAACATCAAAGAAAGAACCGGAGATAACCGATCAATTTAATGGCGGACATAGCGATTTTGGTGGCGGAAGAGTACGAGCGTAGGATGGGACAGACGGCGGATTCGAGATCAGCGTCGGCGGAATTTGACTGGAGGAAAATAATTCCGGCGAAGATGACGGTAGGAATTGACAAGATGAAGCTCGAGCGTTTGATGAAGAAATTGGAGGCTAAATCTGAATTTTCTCTCGCCATCTCTCATGGCTTCTTCTCTGCTTGATTCCAAATCGTAATTAGCTAATTTCGTTTCTTAATTTCTGCTTCTTCTTTTTTTTTTTTTTTTTTTTTTTTGCTTTTGGGGATTTCATGTAAATAACTAAATATGTAACTGTATTTAAATCAAACGTTGGATATTTATATGACTTTGTCTTCTCCGGCGAATCACTGAGAGTAAAAGTAAAAAACGGAAGATAAAACAAATCTCAGGGACTTCCTTGTTTAAGTGGTGAAACATCTGTGGAAGAATTCTAAAATTTTAAAACTTAATCATCCTTATACTGTGTTGAGAAACTTGGGCGTAAATTTTGCAATTCGACCCCTAAATTCCGGATTTCTCTTTTTAAAAGTACGATAGTTTGTTTTCGTACAGAATCTATCTCGAAAATTATAAATCCAATAGTTTGCTTTATCCGAAACCTTAAGAGCTGAGAATGGGAAGCAGCGATGAGATGCCAGTGGTTCTCATCACAGGATGTTCCCAGGGAGGAATCGGCCACGCGCTGGCGCGTGAGTTCTCGGCGAATGGTTGTCGAGTGGTGGCGACGAGTCGATCGCAGACCACGATGACTGATTTTGAGAAAGATCCAAAGTTGTTTGTGCAAGAGCTCGATGTTCAATCGGAGCAGAGCGTGAGTAAAGTTTTATCGAACGTCATCGAAAAATTTGGTCAGATCGATGTTCTGGTTAATAACGCCGGAGTTCAATGTATCGGACCTCTAGCAGAGATTCCAATTTCCGCCATGGAAAACACCTTCAATACCAATGTGTTCGGTGAATCAAAATTTTCGAATTACTTCGTGAATGCTCACCATGTGTTTGTTAAAATTCCTGACTCAAATTTTTCTTCAGAACTGAATTTTTAAAAGAAATTTGCAGGTTCGATGAGGATGACTCAAGCTGTTGTACCTCACATGGCGTCTAAGAAAAAGGGAAAGATTGTGAACATAGGAAGTATTAGCATAATGGCACCAGGACCATGGGCTGGTGTCTACACTGCATCAAAAGCTGCTCTTCATGCTCTTACTGACACTTTAAGGTTTTCGATTTTTCAACAATCTTCTTCATCAGCTTGACCATATCATCTAAATACTATCTTGTTTTGTGTTTTGTTTCTTCCTAAGGTTGGAGCTTAAGCCATTTGGGATCGATGTAATCAACATTGTTCCGGGAGGTATTCAATCAAACATAGCTAACTCAGGGATATCGAGTTTCAACAATTTACCTGAATTGAAACTATATAAGCCATTCGAAGAAGCTATCCGTGAGAGAGCGTTTCTATCACAAAACATAAAGCCAATACCCACAGAGGCATTTGCGAAAGAGACAGTTTCTGTAGTGCTGAAGAAACACCCACCGGCTTGGTTCTCTACGGGAAGGTTATCAACCGTCATGGCGATTATGCACCATATGCCCATTTTCATCAAAGATTTTCTGCTGACTAAGAGCTTTATGAAAAAGGGAGCAAAACCTGAGTAGTAGTACTTGTCTTGGTTAAAAGAAACTCTTTGAATGTATCCAACAAGTAAAAATATCATGTTTCTATACCATTTGAAGCTTATGCGATCCAACACTCTATGATGCATCATCAGAAGATAAACGTGGTCAGAATTATGTAAACTTAAAGCTTACCAGCTTAAGAAATTTTCTTTTCCCTAAAGCTAAGATGGCAAGGATTGCTGTAACGTTTTATGAGAAATCCAATAATTTTATTTACAGCAAAATTAGATTATATTCCAAATTGATCAATTTTTTCTTATTTTTTATAGAAATTTTGTAAGAATTTAAAGACAGAAATGTTGTGCTGTAGATATTTGAACAACTGACCTGAAAAAGAAAAGCAATAAAGCTTTCTCAGAATGCATGAACTATGAAAGCTAATTAAGAATTCCAAAGTCCACCCATAATAATTTACGGTCAACATTTTCGAAAAATTTAATCATCGCTTCAGAATTTAAAAAACAAAATTAAAAAACAAAAGAAAAAGAAGAAAGTCAGTAGGCTACAAAGTCCTTCAGTTCAGGAGGAAGAAGACGACTCTCCTTTCCTCTCATTTTTTTTTTCTTCTTCTTCGTCTCAGAAATTCTCAGAGGCACGAAGATGGATTCAAATCCCTAATTCTTCCCCAAGAAAAAAACCAAAACCCCAAAATAGTTTTCAGAAACCATTACTCATCACCAATTTCTGGCCGTTGATTTTCGCAGATGGGTAAAAACGGACGAATCAGATGGAACCCTTTCAGCCACAGATCGTCTTCTTCCTCATCATCTTCACAACAACAACAACCTCCTGTCGAATTCCTCTGTCCGATTTCAAAGTCAGTAATGTCTGACCCTGTTGTTGTATCTTCAGGTCAAACCTTCGAACGAGTCTGTGTTCAAGTCTGTCGCGACCTAGGCTTTGTCCCCAAACTCAACGAGGACGACGACGACGACTCTCTACCCGATTTCTCCAACATCATCCCTAACCGAAACATGAAATCAACAATCGATACTTGGTGCGATACCGTCGGCGTCGAACGTCCTCAGCCACCTGATTACTCCGCCGTGGAAATAAATTTACGGCAACAGATGCCACCACCGGACGTAGAGATTCGTGTCTCCGAGCAAGAGCTTCTCAGAGCAGTAGCTGACCGAGCTCCGATGATGATTCACCACGCTGATTCTGAACTCATGGGAAAAAGAAGACCTCCCGGAGATTTCAACTCTACAAGCTCATCTGATGAATCTGTAATCGTCGCTCCGAGTCCATTCACTCCTCTTCCTTTAACAACTCGACCCGCTTGCTTCTCTCCTTCTCCGTCTTCTTCTTCCTCCGAAATCGAAACCCTAACACAGCACAATTTCTTCAATTCCACTTGCACCGCGGCGAATTCAGAAGAGGAAGAAGAGATCTATAATAAGCTTAAGAGCAATGATATTTTCGATCAAGAGCAAGGTTTGATTATGATGAGGAAGATGACTCGTACTAAAGACGAAGCTAGGGTTTCACTTTGTTCTCCTCGGATTCTCTCATTACTAAAGACCATGATTGTTTCGAGATACATTTTAGTACAGACGAACTCATTAGCTTCACTTGTGAATCTATCATTGGAGAAGAAGAACAAATTGACAATCGTACGGTTAGGATTCATTCCTCTTTTGATCGACGTTTTGAAATCTGGAACTAAAGAAGCTCAAGAACACGCCGCTGGATCTATCTTTAGTCTCTCTCTCGAAGATGATAATAAAATGCCAATCGGAGTTTTAGGAGCGCTTCAGCCATTGCTCCACTCTTTACGCGCAGCTGAGAGTGATCGTACACGTCATGATTCGGCTCTCGCGCTTTATCATTTATCATTGAACCAGTCAAATCGATCCAAGCTAATTAGGCTCGGAGCAGTGCCGGCGCTTTTCTCCATGGTTAGGTCAGGTGAATCAGCGAGCCGAGCGTTGCTTGTCATCTGTAACTTAGCGTGTTGTAGCGAAGGAAGATCAGCGATGCTTGATGCGGATGCAGTTGCGATTCTCGTTGGGAAGTTACAGGAGGAGACAACGGAGGAATCGATGGAGACTCGTTCGTCTTCGTCGGCGCGTGAGAATTGTGTGGCGGCGTTGTACGCGTTGAGTCATGAGAGTCTTCGGTTCAAGGGATTAGCGAAAGAGGCGAGAGTAGTGGAAGTGTTGAAGGAAGTGGAAGAGACGGGAACGGAGAGAGCGAGAGATAAAGCTAAGAAGATTCTTCAGTTGATGAGAGAAAGAGTGCCGGAAGAAGATGAAGATGATGGCGAAGGATCTATTGATTGGGACCGAGTGATTGACTCGAACGGGTCGATTCGTTCCAGATTCCGAGTTGGTAGAAACAGAATGATTACTCAAAACTCATCTGGATTTTAATTTAGTTACATTACATTTGTTATTTTGTTGTTGTATACTTTGAAATGTTTGTGATTGGAATTTTTTGTAACCTTGACACCAAAAAAATTGAAAAGAACATGACTGATGTCTTATGTGTAAATATTTTGTATAAAACTCTTACTTTGAAACAAATGCAAACAATTATAAAATTATAAACTGTTACATTTTATAAAATTGACAAAAAAGATCAGGTTTTTACTTTCTACAATGCAAACATCAAATTAAAATTAAGAACTTGGGGTCAGAAGAAACTATCTAAACTAAAACTAACCGATTTTTAACTAACCTTTAAGAATGGTGTGGAGGTCCAAAATACATCATACCCGGCGGCTGAAAACTCTGACCTTGTTGAGATTGTTGCTGAGGTGTGTTTGGTTGATTACTCATCATATGCTGCGGTGGCGGTGGTGGTGGCTGTCCAGGCGGCACTAACGGAATGTTACCAAATCCATAAGGTAGAAACTGTTGAGATGCGGCTGGATTTGGGATCATATGATACTGAGGATTTGGAGGAGCAAATGCATTTGTGTCTGTACTACTATTCGATTTGGTTAGACCTGAAGTCTGTGTAGCTTCGGCTGCAAATGAAGACAGAACAGAATGCATAATCATTGATGAATTTGTTGATGAAGTTAGCATTTCCGCCATTGCTGCTATTGAGGCAGGTGTGATTTTCGCTGATTGACCAGATGTTCCGTTGTTATTGTTAACCGGTGTTTCGTTGTTGAGCCGTTTCTGCATGTTTTGGGCTTCTTCAGTTTGTTCTTGTGCTACCTGATGAATAAGAACAAGACAAACACAAAATAAATTTTTGATGCAAGAATACCAATTTCTGGAACCAATTCAGATAATTACCTGTATCTGAGATTGAAGATTTTCCAATTCAGATTCCTGACACACAAAACTCACAGTAAATAATCCAAATGTCTAAGCAAATTAATGAACTTGCAAGAGTGAAAGACCTTTACCTGCTCGCGTAACGCTTCCCTAAGATGATTTACGAGGAATGTTCTACTTTCTTCAACAGATTTAAGTTTCTCAACAGATTGTCTCAGAACGTTTTCTTCTTCTTCCAATTCTTTTGCCAATGTCTTTCTCCTCGGGTCTTTTGCTGAAGACAAGTAAAGATTGAGAACCGGTATGTGTTTTGATATCCCCAATGCATACGTTAAAAATATGTGCTGATATATATACCAGTGGAGCAGACATCTTCAACATCTTTCTCCATCTTTCTGATACATTTAATAGCATACTTGCATTTGTTCATCTCTGTCTCTTCGTTTGAGTTCTCTGCACTAACCAAATCAAATGCAGATAATATCTTCGCAGTCACACCTCCACTTGATAATTTCTGGCAGCAAAGAAAGAGCAAGTGGAGAGGTAATGAATCGAATTAAGACTCAGAAAAAGGAAAATACCCCTGAACAAAAATGGACGGAGTAATGAGAGAAACAAAGAAAAAAAAACACCGTTACCGTTTTGACAGATTTTGAATCCCGTTTCGCAGACTTTGATCCCCGTGATCGTTTTTTATTGACATCAAGTGGTGGAGGAGCTTCTTCAGAGAGCATTACATCTCTAAGACTCTTGGAACGGGATCCGAACACTCTTCTCTCTTCCCATATATTAACCTAGAAATCGTGAAAATAGAAAATCATTGAACGGCTAAAGACTCTCAAAAACTAAAAACTATCAACAACTAAGAGAATCACGCATTCAGCAGTATTACAAAACGATGCAAGAGAAAATGCTCAAGATAAAAAAGGCATAAAATCCACTGAGTAATCATAAACATCCAACACTAAAACAGTATACCAAATGAAACAATAAAGTGATGACTAAACCGGCTTTTAAGCATAAATTCCACTTCCCTCAAAGAATCAAAAGCATAAACACCAACAAGAAAAGTACCAAAAATTTGACTCTTGACACATTTTGCAAAAAAAAACATATCCTTTCCCTCAACCAGTTAACATATTCAATCACAATGGCTAACTGATTTCAAAATCGTATAGTTCAGCACGCCACACGAAAGAGCAGAAAGGCCAATTCTGCTGCAATCATTACCAATCGAGAGACTACGCCTTTTCCACGGTCATCTCCCAAAGAAACAAGATCTTTAAGAGCCCCAGGGAGAACTTTCCAGAACTCTTGGACAAACTCATTACCCTGACGCTTGCTGTTCTGTAGGATATCATTGGCAAGGTACAAGAGAGGCACTTTCTGAGCCATCTCTGTACTGTGAAACTGTTTCTCCCATGTTGTAACCACCAGCTCAGCTTCACTACGATGAAGTATACACCATTGTGACAGAGCTTATTCGTAAACAAAAGGGTCAAGGACCAAACAATCAAGATTGCAATATACAAAACACACAGATATAATCAAACAGAAAAAGATTTAACTAGAAACATCAAAAATTGAGGCAATGTGAATGAGCTTATCAAAAAAAGGTCAAGAACTAAACAATCAGAAATGCAATACACAAGACACAGAGATGTGATCAAACAACAATATTGAAAATTGAAGCAATGAATTTATTTTTAAAAAAGGATACTTTCAATGGATTGCTGAGTGCTGTTGAGCTTGGCGAGCTTATCAATTAGTATATCTTCGCTGAACGGACTACTCATCCCAACCAAGAAAATCAAAACCAAACACTAAATCTTTGGCGAAAGAAAGAATCGTCTTCTTCTTCAATCGACGGGAAGCAAACCTTACGGAACCAAACCCTAGAAAAAAAACAGGTGGAGAAGAAGGCGACGGAGTTTGAAGAAAACGACGACGCTTGAAACAAAAATCAAGCCTTAATCCCTTGAGAGAAGAAACAAGAAGCGATAATTGCAGGGAACATAACGCCGTCTCCCATTAATTTCTCTTTTTTCCTTACTTCATTTTTCGTTTTCGCATTTCTATATTTTTTTTTTATGGATCTTATTTTTCGTTTTCCAACTCATTATTTTGTTCCTGATAAAATAATGTAAAAGTAAACGAGCATAATTTGTCTTGTTTCTCAGCGTAATGATAATGTATGCTATATTCGATATTTCGATATTTAAAAAGGAAACAATATATAGTGATAATGATTAATGACATTGTTTTAGCTAATTCATTTTGGGCCTTAATGAGCTTATTCTGTATTCGGGCTTTTATTACTTCAATCGTTAAGGCCCGAGAGATCTATAGCATTCAGACCCACATCATCATTTATTTAAAAAAAAAAAAATGCATGTGTTGCCATGGCATCATGTGGATGTGTTCCCATTCCGTTATCATCATCTAAATCAAATTTCGAAGAAGAGTCATCTCCGTTCCAAGTTCACACACTTAAATCATACCTAATTTCATACTATAACGTAAAAAAACAAATTGCAATGTGACGGTGAATTCATTTGACAATTTAATAGTCAATTTGTTAACCAAGACTTTTCAAACGTTTGTTTTTGTTAATCCAGAATTTTCAAACGTTTTTGTCTGGTAGTTGATAAATATATGTGTACTAATTAATTTTGACCTTCTACACGTCCCCAAGGAAAATCTTTGGGGTTTGATCAAAAAAATTACACTTTCGTGGATTGGGTCTTAAGAGAAACTTCAAATGTTGCGGACTAAAGCAAATTCTTCGGTCGGAGATTTTAAAATTAATTGTAATTGTATGTCTCTTGTCGGGAGATCGAAAAATCTATCATTTGTGACGGTTAATTGATGAATTTTGTGTGAGAGATTTATAACAAGGTAGATTCAACATAGATTAGAAATGTAGAAAATGAGATTGAACTGAAATAGCTTATTAAAATTTTATTTTGTGTAATTAAAAATAAAGAAGAAAATTTTTAGATTGTCACCAAAAATACAATGATTTTAGATTGATTTTATAAGAAGGGAAAGAGGAGAGTTGCACAATCACAATTACATTAAATGTCTCTTATCAATCATATATATATGAAATCACTTGTGAACAAACCCTAAACACATAGACCAACTGGACTAGTTGGACTTGTCTCTAGAGATGCTCTCATATGATGATGTTGTGTCTGTCATGATTACTTAATCACAGTGACTAAACTGTAATTATATACTACTGATTAAGATGATAAAATAAAAATAAGCATTTGTGATAAAACAAATAAAACTTACCCGATGCATGAATTTGCTGATTATATAGTTCGAAAAATATACAAGAAGTCAAACATCATAACATTTTATCGTAAATACAAGTTAATTATTTTGTTAACCACTGACTAATATCATGAATAACTCTATTCTCAGATATTTGTCGTTATCTAATCATCTTATATATCATCGGATTCGGAGTTGAAATTTCCCCTACTTTATTAACATGATGGTCCAAATTTACGTGAATTCGACACTAATGGCCCCCTTAATTCCCAAATTGCGAAAACTAATAAACCTAATATTTTTATTTAAAACGTTGGTAGGGTCCGAATTTTACGTAAAGTCGATTATTTGTGGGATTATAATCATTATATAAACATGTGTTGTATATATCTGTTTATGTATATATATATAAATAATAGTGATCGATGGTAATGTTAAAAAGGCTTTTACCTTTTCAAATTTACGAAATCAGTAAAGAAAAAATAGTGGGGGCATAGCTACTGCTTTTAAAAGGCCTGTCGTGTCTTGCCTATGGAAAACGCATTATATATTCTACCACCTCTCTTTTTTTTTTTTCTCGACAAGTGGATCTTGTATAAAAACTATACTATATACTAATTTTAAAACTTTTTACATTCACTGACTTACCTATGAAAGTGTGTATTTAATGGGAATCAATGTTTTTTAATCCAAGAGTTTTAGGTCTATTATTCTATAGTCTTTTTAGACAAGAAGATAATGCAGCTGCATAATTTTGTGAATTATAAAATAAATTGTTTACATTTTATGACTGAATATACTGATAATTTTCAGCTGACATCAGATAATTTGAATTCCGGTTTTCTATATCCAATTAAGAACATGCCAATCTGTAAAATAAAAATAAGAAATATGTATGACGTAACTAGAGATCTTGGATACGATCGTATTCATATGAACTACATGTATATATGATCGTGGAAACATCATTGCAAAACAACAAAACTGCTTTTGTTTTTCTCTCACTATCTCTGTTGTTGGAATATAATTGTTTGCCCCCTAAATATTCTAAAAATCCTTCGCCTAATCATTTGGATTTCAAATCTCCACAATGAGATATGAAGAAAGGGTTTTATTTTTCACAAAAATCCATGTTTTTATCAATCACAAAATTTGTTTATATAATTCATAATTTGATAGATACATCATAAAGGCTTTTTCCTTTCTCTGAGTTGCTTACTTTATTATTCCTTTTTAAAAGCATTTGTGTAAATAAATTATATAAGTGGAAAATGGCAGAGATATTTTGAATTAACGAAGCGGAAACCCCATTGATTTATTTACCCCAAGCTACAAAAATAATAGAAGAACATCTTTGTTATATCAATCGGATTCTT
Source organism: Cardamine occulta (assembly GCA_028015245.1). Classification (NCBI taxonomy): domain Eukaryota; kingdom Viridiplantae; phylum Streptophyta; class Magnoliopsida; order Brassicales; family Brassicaceae; genus Cardamine; species Cardamine occulta. Next base: position 16,738,350 of record CM051393.1, on the reverse strand, counting down.
GTAAAAGTGACGAAAGATTTAAGTCACAAAAAAAAAAGAAGATGAAATATTTATTATGCAAACTTTACCCAAAACGCTATCGTTTCACGCGTCTTAGTGAACAAATCTAACTGACATATTTTTGTCAGTCGCCAAGATTTTTGGGCGGGAAAAATGGGTATTGGTTTCATCCATGATGATGGAGCAATACCAAACTATAGAGATTTTTGAGTTTAAAACAAGAGCATATTAACGCAATTATTATTCAGGAATAAACCGTTTCTATAAGAGGAAAAAAAAGGATAGTTTTTGACGACAAAAAAAAATAGAGGAAAAAAAGGAGAGAAATAGCCGAAATCTTTTGATTTATTTCTGTATGATTGAAATTTGAAGCAATGCTTACTTACTAATGTGAAATTGCCCGATAGATGTAACCATCAAAGTTTGGTTTGATGGATTATAATGGCGACAATTATAATTAAAGAAATTACGGGATATGACGTTGTGACGTATTGAATGACGTTGGTATTTTCTATCAGATGTATCGGAAGGAACAAATGACGTATATTTAAAACATAGAATTATAATGACACGAATTATATTATTTTTCAAAAAAATAGCTTTACGATACCAAAAAAAGATGAATATATCGAGAAGTGTCATGTGAGTTTCAAAAGAATAAGATGAATTTAGGACAGGCGGCGGCTAACGATTCCCTAGATCTCGCCACCAATCACTCTCAGAACTCTACATATTTTCTTTATATTATAGGCATATAAAGTATAAACTAACACTGTTTCATATGTCCGCAATCAGTTATTTACAGTTTCATGTTCTAACAATATTGCAAGGTTGGTTTTTAGGGTTCATGCACAACCCTAATAACAAGAGAGCTTCAACATTTTTTCTCTTTGTCAAAGAAAAAGCATTTTTTTTTGGGGTCCCTTGCGAGATACATGTTGCCCTTATAGGCACATGCTTCTTTATTTTTTATTTTTGTAATTGTCCCTTAACTAAACGAAATTTCAACTTATACCAATATGTCATACTTATGACTACGAGGCCGTTGAATTTCCAAAGTATTAGCAGTTTCATACCCTATGAGCGATATTCAAAATCACACACATCCAGTCCAATAAACAGAAGAAAAAACATTGTTCGAATATGTAGAAAGTCATTGTTAATTAGACCATAGAAGCTTTAGAACATAAAAAGATTCTAAAATCTTTCAAAGCTTTAGAAGTTTTTTTCGCTAAGATTCTCTATTCCGTTTTTATGGCTAATAATAATAGATACGACCATAATGTAAAACTGTCAGATGAATCTAATCAGAAGAAGAGATCCATGATAATTCCAGCATACCTTCGTTTCTCACCGCCGCTAAATTATTCTCCGATCCAGAAGTAACCGGCGGTGCGTAACCATCGGATCTTTGCAACATGGATTGATCATCACCATTGATGGATCTTAACAGACCATTATTATTCTCCGCTTCAGAATTCTTTTCTGATCCATGGACATTATTTAGGGCTGGCTGTGTCATCGTTGATGAAGAAGAGACAATAATGTTGTGAAGCCCCTCAAAGTTTGTTCCAACGTCTACGTGTCCAAAACCATTACTCGTTCTCAAGCTCAAAGATTTCGACTTCCCACACAGAAGTGATTGATCCGTTAAAGGGTTGCTAGGAGATTGGTTGTGGAGAAAAGGGTTTGAGATGTTTTGCGTGTTCACGTTGAGGAGAAGACTCTGATGATGGCAATCTGAAAAAGGAGGGTTTAGGTAATGATTCGTCGATAGAGGGATGAGTTTGTGAGGAAAGGGTTTCAAGGGTCGTGAGGATGAAGAAGTAGAAGAAGAACCGAAGAGATCAAATCTTGATCTTGGAAAATAAGAAGATGATGGTAATCCGGTGAAAGGAGTTGAAGGATTGCCGGTGAATTCTTGAACCATGGCTCTGAAGTTGGTTGTGTCGGTGGTTAAAACAGTCGTAGGCGCTCGTCTCGAGACTCGAGATCTCTTCTTTGGATTCCGTGTTGTCGCCATGTTGTTGTTAAGACCGTTTTTCTTGTCGGTTGGGACAGAACAAATGGGACTAGTTGTGTCTGTGTTTGTGTTTGAATCTGTTCTCAGATTTTGTTGAAGTGAGTTTGTGAAGAAAACTGGTTCTGATGAGATCGGTGGTGGTACTGGTCTAGAGCCATCGGTGGACTTTGTAGTCGTTGTTGACCAGAGAGGATTATCTGTCGACCAAGAAGTGTTAAAATAGTTAGCTATGAGAGAGTCAAGCTGTGATGGAGCGGAGACGGTGTTTGTGTTGTTGTTGTTGTTGGGAAAGTTGAAGAAAGCAGAGATTGATTGATCGGCGCGTGAGTCGTACTCTTCTTGATCTCCTCCACCACCACCGCTTGAGGATTGCATGCTACTACTGTTGCCGGAATCCATGTCAGAGAGAGAGATGGAAAAAGAGAAAATGAAATTATGGTTGAGACTTGAGAGAGAGAGAAAGAGAGAGGAATGAGGCTGAAGGAGGAGGTTATGATGAATTTTTTGGTTGTAGAGAAACTCAAAGAGATGAGAGGAGTGTGAAAGGAATTGATGGTTGTGTGGGAGAGAAAAGCCAATAACAAGTGGACAGCTTTTTAAAATAATTTTATTTTTTATAAATATTACTTTTTCACTATTTACCTTTTGTTCCCCCCTTTTTCTTTGCTTGAAACTTGAAACTTTGAAACGTGGAACTAGGGTTAATTACATCTTGGTGCATAAAAAACACGAGTTAAAGAGAGAGAGAGTGTAATAGGATTTAAGATTTTGATCGTTGGCCTAGACACATCTAGTAAACGCCATAACCAATTTTTTTTTTATTTTGTTAAAGGGCATAGCATAACCAATATTGCATTTTAGAGTTACACTTTGCAGTTGAAATTAGGGAAATTAATGGTTAAAACGTATAATACTTTTTTAATACAACATATACAATTTTATACTAGCTTTTAATAATTTTTATTAATGTCCCGCTAATATTTGATATTTTAAAAATGTATTGATTAGCCGTGAGGCTACACAACAGAATTTCAAAATATAATTACTAGATAGTTATAAAAATTTAAACATCAGACAAAATTTATTTCATTAAAATATAATCAGTTATGTTACCATTGATAGCTTTTAACGAGTCTTCGAACTGTTGTTGCATATGTGAATAGAACAAGAGAATTGTAGACGGGTTTAACAAATGTTGACTTGGGGGGTCTTGGTAATTGTAGACGGGTTTAGGACATTTTATAAATTAGATATACGTACACATTTTTGTATTTAACTTTATTAAAATAATTTAATGCTAATCGCGGAAACGCTCTTAATATTTTGGGGAAATGTTGTTACTCTATTGCTCATGAACATATTCTTATAGTTTTTTAAAAATATCATATAAAAAAAGCTTTCCCTAGACCCTAGATTTAACGATTAGTATTTAAATTTAAGAACCGTAGTTGTACTTTTCTTTTTACAGCAATTGTATTTGTACTTGTGTGTTTCTAAACTAGAATTTAAATGAGAGGCTAATATTCAACAATCGTCTCCTATATGTACTAGATGCGTAATTACATGTGAAATAGCAAAATTCGGTATGTTTAACGGCGACATGTATCAGAAGTTATCAAATATAGCACAGTCTTTGACCGAGTCAATGATCGGTGAGACTAAATTAAATTTACAAAATGGAATAATCTATATATTTTTAATGATTATATCGTATTTAGTGTACTTTTCTTCTATATATAGATAATAGACTGTAATGTATTTATGGTTCAAATTCAGCTAAAGAGGTTCGAGGTGGGTGTATTCTTAACTTCTTAAAAAAAGAATAATAACTTGGACATCCGCAGAACAACGGTGCCACAAAATCATTGGGACCTTTGATTTGTTTTACGATAATTTATTTATTATAATAGTTTTTTGCAGCATTTTTATAATCGTTTAAATATTAACATAAATCATATATACATATATATTAGTTTATTTGAAAAATTAGTCGTTTTCACTTTTGACAGAAAACGATGATCGTTTAAAAGCTTTTTAAGATTAATTAAATTTGATAGCTATTATATCATTTAAATCATAATTTAATTTTTGGTTTGGATGGCAGGCCCTCTAATTTTTTTTGTATGCGACATTTTCCAAAAAGATTAATGAATAATTTACACGGACAGATTCAGTTCAACCACACACCTACACAAACTACAGTCAGAGATGCAAATCCACCAAACTTTTCCTTAAAACAAAATAAAAGAAATTTCAAAAAAGCCTTTTGTGGGTACTTTAGTTTCTAGAAAAATTAATCATTTGTTTTTAATTAGCAGTGAGTATTTAGGCGCTCATTTGTCAAAGCCGAAGTTAGCATCACTACCAACTCTTCTCGGAAGTCAAATCTATTTTTGGCAAGAATTTTCTACAAACCCATCATAGATTAATCGATTCGACTGAAGTCCAAAAACTTAGATGGCCTAAGCAAACTGATTTAGTTTACAATAAAAATCAAACTCGGACTCATTAAATTCAAAAGGATGCAGACCCAATTTTTAATTAATCCTCTAATGTATATTCTTACGGTCAATGCTTTTATGAGTAACCTTGATTCAAATAATTTATAGCGTATATTAACAATGCTTTCTATGTTCAATGCTGTATCTTTTTTCTTAACGATGCCAAGAGATATATTATATGCCGATATTTTACAAAAATATTAAAAGTTAATAATTTTCAAAAATATTGTTTTACCACGGATTTAATATTCTTTATTAATGCTAATTTATGGTGGATAAGAGGTGACTGTGTACTTGTTGAGGTCATTGTCGTACTATTTCGTAGCTGTAGTCTACTTGCATATACTTGCCTCTTTAAAGACCAAATCTTGAAGTGAAATCCCAAGATCTAAGATCTTCACGTACTTTAGCTTATTTGACAAATAACTTAGTATTAATGAATTTATTTTAATTTTTTTTTCATTTCGATTTTAACTTTAATCGTCAAAAAATATTCATCGTTCTATAAGCTATTGGAATTAGTATGAAATTTGATCTTAAATTACTAGATTAGAAAAATGCGACTAGAGACAACATCATATAGATATAACTTAAACATATAATTATTTTAAGCTATCACATATATACATCTGAATCGGACCATAAACTTTACATTTGTGGCGCGTTAAAGACTTAGAGCTATCAAATCACTCATCTATCTATATCTCGTTTATGATGTTGCGTAAACTAATTACCTAATTATTTTAAGGCTTTCAATTTTCATTTTATACAAAGTATCCAAACTAGACAAAAAATAAATTAAAAAGAGTAATCAACAAAAATGTTTGGAATTAAGTTGGACTGCTGATAATTACTTTTAACGAAAATAAAACATATACGAAAGCAACACATATACATACAGATAACGGTGGATGTAGGAGTGTTTTCATAAAAGATTGATTAGACCTTCCTCCAAAAAATACACTTAACATAACCCTTGACACTGTTACCTTTTAAGGGTCCCCTGAAAATTATTAATTAATACATTACATAGTTGATACTGACCGGTGCTAGCCTACACATGTCTAATTTTTTCATTTTTGTAACTTTTAACCAGAATTAATCGTAAAATTTGTATGAAAAGTTTAAATTTAGTTTCAAAGATATTACTGCATAGCATAGACTGATCAATCTAAATAAGTCAAACTGAATGATCAGTACAAGATATTGAAAATCTATCTGAAAAGCGGATTAACTATCAAGATGGTTGATATGTTATGTATTTTTTAAAATATCTGGAAAACTGAAAGAAATTTTGAACAGTACTCAAAATTTTTAATCAATTCTTGCTGAATTCCATATTGAATATCTCTAGACAACGTATATATAAATATCTTTTTGTACAGCAACAGGTATATTTTTGTATTATATATGAAAATGAGTAGTTGCAGTATTTAAAATGTAATAAGAAACATAAATTGCACAGGAAAATAGTTATAACAACTAAATTTTGGCTATAAATGCATACAATATGTTACATTATTTACGTATATGAGTATCTATTTTAATTTCTTTTTTCAAGCGAATGTCTAAGCTGTTACCCACAGCTAAGCAATAATTATATTCCACTTATAAGAGTATTTTTGTTTTGTCCGTTAGGTTTTGTTGGTTTCCTCACTGGTTCTATTCTTTGACATCCAATCACTCCCTGAGAATCCACACCAGATATCTTAATATCTAAATTTACAGAATAGCAAGTACATTAAGATCATACAATATCTATTCTATTACCTTTTTCCCTGATATGATCTACTGTATGCGAGTTGCGACTACAAGCTAAGCTAACGAGAAAAGTGTTTTAATTCTTGACCAAAAAACACTGAGAAAAAGATCATACATATTTTTCATGATTATATCAATGTTAGTATGTTACTGACTACTGTTAACAAATCACGTGTTATACCAATTCAACTTATTATATATAAAAAAAATAAAGCTGAGTTTTTCATGATCAGGGATTCAGAGGTTCGCCAAATCCCAACAAGTCATCTAAAATCTTTAATGATTGTAGCAAAATTGATTCGACACCACTAAGAAGAAAATACAAGATTTACCCTTTATTCATTTATTTATTTTTTGCTTATGTTTTCTCTAATTGTCTTCCCCAAGTTTCTCATGAAAGTAGATTTTGAAAGATTGAATAAACCAAACCAAAACGAATACTTTTTTTTTGTCAAACAATGAATACATAATTTTATTACTACCAAATTTTCCAATAAAGTATGTTGTAAGGCCACAAAAAATCGAATTTTGATATTGGAGAAATGAATGAATTTATCTGTAAATTAATTATAGTCTCTGGCCGGATGAAACAATTATAGTCAAAGAAACAAAAAGTTTTTGGTAGTATAAAAAGTCGGTTTTGTTATAATTTGAAAAGTTATATTCAATCTTAATTTGAATGAAGTAGTTATTTTAAGATACATAAGAAAAAACAAATCCAATTTGAAAATAGAAAAAATGAATCTAGATTTAAATGTATGTTAAAACGAAAGACTTGTCTGACCAAAAAAAAAAGCCAAACCGATCTATTAGGGTTAATCACGAGAGAAATAATATTCTGATTAAGCTAAATAAGTCTTTTTTTTTTGTGTGCGCAAATGATAAATAAATCTAAATGTGGAATAACAAGATATCAAAATTTTAAGGTTTTTAATAGATACAACGGACAGAGTGGATAAAACCATATGTAAATTAAACTTTTTTTATTATTTATAAATTTTAGTACGCAATAGTATAGATAAAAATTATATAAAAAATAGATGTGGATCAATTGTAATTCGCTTTTATAAAAAAATAAAGTAAAATCATAGCGGACTGTAGTTATTCTCTAAAAAAAATGATTTAATTTGATGATAATTTAATCGACCGCATCTAATCAAAGCCTAAGTGTAAGTGTGGAATAACAAGATATCAATATACATTATAGTTTTCATAAGTGCGATGAGTCGATGACATTCAAACAAGTAGCATTCGACAAAAGAGTATTTCAATGAATAAGGGTAAAAAAAAAAAAAAAAAAAAAAAAGAAGAAGGGTCGTGTATGATTGGTCAAAGGTGGTTCTGCTCCAGACAAAGAGACATACCACGTGGCACCTCTCTTTCAGATGATTGGACCGTTGACCTTTCTCTTGTAAGATTTTTCTCGTTTTGTTTATAAGAAGCTCAAGATCCAATACAAATTGACAATGCTCCTGTCTTTCTTTCTCTACCAAACAAAGACCGTTTTGTCTAAATCCTCAAGACACGGGTTTTATAGTGAATACGAGACCCGATCCTCGAACAATCAAGGAGAATGAATCACTGGGCTTTTCTTATAAATGGGCTTAATATGTACATCTAAAGTGTCTGACGTAATCAAATATCTGTCTTCTAAAAGTTCTAACACGTTGTCGCACACGTGCCGTTAAACTTCATCCTCTAGACTGTCCACGTGTAGTTGTCATGCACATTTTCCTCACTTTCACAAAAGATTTTGACCAAAACGAATTCCTAACGTTTCAACAGCTTTTGATCAAGCGAACAGAGAATGTGGACTGTTTTGCAGTTGTTGCGGCGGAGAATCTGCAATCCAGCGGTTGAGAAAGTCCGTTATAGCAGTAGCTTAAGCGGCAGCGGCGATTTTCCGGTGTTAAAAGGTCATAAAGCGGCTCAAGACTTATCCAAAGATACTCTAAAGTCCCATGAAACAACAAAAGCAAAAGAAGGTATGAATGTTGCAAAGTCTAAATATATTTCAAGAAGCAATGATTGATCAATCGAATTATATCTGTTGATTTCAAACAGGCCAACAGAAAGTAGTCAAGAAAGAGTTCAAAATTTACAGATGGAATCCTGACAAGCCTAACTCAAAACCATTTCTTCAATCTTTCTTCGTTGATCTTTCCACTTGTGGTCCAATGGTAATTAACTGAAATTCTTGATTAATTTCCATAGGATTAGTCGGTTTGAGTAACATGATCATGTGCTGCATTAGGTTTTGGATGATTTACAGAAGATTACAGGAGAGGAAGATGCGAGTTTGAGTTACAGAAGATCATGTAGAGAAGGGATTTGTGGATCTTGCTCGATGAACATCGACGGTACTAATACTGTCGCATGTCTTAAACCCATAAATTCGGACACGTCGAAGCCTACGATAATCACTCCATTGCCCACATGTACGTCATCAAAGACCTTGTAGTCGACCTCACTAATTTTTACCAACAATACAAGTAAGTGAAGCTAGCTATCTTCTTTAACCCCTCATTGATTTCAATTTTGGCTAAAAACTTGATTTAAGTGAACATTTTGAGCATAACACTACTTTGATTTTGGCTGCGAAATCACATAATGTTTGAATCAAAATCACGAACAGAACTATGTGGTTGGTTCAATTTTACAGAATTCGTAGACCTATAATGTGTTCCCAATCATAGTTTACATATCTTTTTTCCTACTACATATATATAGTAGACCTATATATATATATATATATATATATATATATATATATATATATATATATACTTCATACATGTGGGATTCTATTTCCTTTGATTTTGGTTACCAAAAAATTACAGTTGTCTTAAGGTTTTTATTATGAGTTGCACAATGGTTAAGACATAAATCCTGTGTTTCATAATTGTGTGATTGGTTTAATTCTAAAAAATTGTAGAACTATTCAGCGTGTTACTAATCATAGTATGCATATTTTCCCTCTATATAAACTCATTCTATGTGAGACTATACTGTTTTGTCTTGTATCTTTAAAATTAAAGATCAATGGAGCCATGGTTAAAAACGAGGAAGCCCCCAAAAGACGGACGCGAATACCGGCAATCACCAAAAGACCTGAAGAAGCTAGACGGTTTATACGAATGCATATTGTGCGCTTGTTGTACCACATCATGTCCTTCTTATTGGTGGAACCCTGAGGAATTTGCAGGACCTGCGGCTTTACTACAAGCGTATCGTTGGATCAGCGACAGGTAAAAAAATGCTAAAAGATCAACGGTTTTAATTACTAGATGATCTTTAAAATCGGACTTTTGTTTTTTATCAACGCAGCCGTGATGAGTTTAAAGAAGAGAGATTACAGGCGATAACAGAGAATGAAACCAAAGTATATAGGTGCAGAGCAATCAAGAACTGTACGGCCACTTGTCCTAAAAGACTTAACTCAGCTGGTGCCATTTTTAAAATGAAAGCTAACCCTTTTCTCACTGATCGGATCGAGAAAACCGAGAGTGTCTAGCCGGTTATATATGTAAAAACGCCTTTCTCTCTGGATAGGCATTGGAATTAATGTTTAAATACGTGTCTTTCTAGTCTCTACTCTTTTTATTGATATAACGTCTTTAAAAAGGTCATACACGTTTGTTACATCGAAAGGAAATACGTGGTCTCCATATAATCTTCTAAAAATGGAATATTGGAGAAAAACACGGATTAATTTACGGACAAATCTCCCACGATCTTTCTGAATATTCCCTTTCTCTATTACACGACCGAATCAGCAGGCCAACAGCCATAGATTCTTTTTAAAATAAAAATCAAATAACGAAAAAAAAAAAGAAAGTAAGAGCTGACAGAAAAAAAAAAGAAAAAAAAAACAGAATAGATGTGACGAACTAACCATTAATGAATTGGCATCAATTTTCAAACTAACCACCAACTCATTTGACATCGAATACCAAAATAAAACATTTCAAGTCGTTATTTTTTTTTCACCTAATTATTAGTCCTATTTTTTTCATTTTGATAGTAAAACCAAAAATCATAATGACACTTTATATAAAATTAATGACACCAATACAAAACACGAAACGGAAGAATCTTTGTTCCTCTTTACCGTCCGGCCGAGGAAAGCCTAATCACATCTTTCTCCTCTATTCCTCTTTTTAAAATACGAGATCTGTCTCTTCCCATCACCATTGATCTTCTAGTTTTTCCTCTTTGTTTTTCAAAAATCTTCTTCTATCTCTGAATATTGGTTTGTTCTTTGGAGGGAGAGGGTTTTCAAATTCCCAGGCCGGTTCTTAGGATGGAGGAGAACACGGCGGCGGCAGCGGCGGATAGAAGATCAGGTTGTGGTTTATTGAGTGTAATGTTTGGTAGACGTGGCTTGTGGTCCAAGAAACCTACCACAGCCGATAATGGTAGCCAGAAAAGCACATCTACTGCTGCAACCATCACCAGCAATATTCAATTCACTAAATCTCCCGGCTCCGAGTTAAAGAAACCTCGCGATGATCAAAAGGTTTCCGCCGAGCCAATCCAGAATCAGAGATCCGTAGTTCCATCAAAACCCTCGTCGAATCAATACCCTAATAACCATCAATTAAGGAATTACGAGAATCATCAACAACAACGAAGTAGTTATAACAACAATAGTAGTAGCGTTGATCCATATCGAGGAGGAGGACAGAGGAAAGTGCCGAGAGAAGCCATTGGTTTATCAGGTGAGCTTGAAAACATGATCACCGATCATCAGAAAGCAAGAGGAACCAATGGATTGGTTCGTGCATCTTCTAGCAATGTCATGTTATATGGAAATCTTGGCAGTTTGAATCAGACCGGGCCAGTAACGGGTTCAAATTACGGTAATAGCAATGGATATGGGGTGAAGAAGACGACGGTGGCGGCTGCACCAGTGACAACAAAGAGTCAAGATCAATCAGGATCTTTGTGTAGAGCAATCTCAACAAGAATGGATCCAGAAACGTTGAAGATCATGGGGAATGAAGATTACAAGAATGGGAATTTCGCAGAGGCGTTAGCATTGTATGATGCAGCCATTGCCATTGATCCGAACAAAGCTGCTTATCGTAGCAACAAGAGCGCGGCTTTAACCGCGTTAGGGAGAATCCTTGATGCTGTTTTCGAATGCAGAGAAGCAATCAGAATCGAGCCTCATTATCATAGAGCACATCATCGGTTGGGTAACTTGTACCTCAGGTAATCTAAAAACCTCATAAATCATATACTCTTTCTTATAAATGTTACAAAAATCTCATAAATATCGATAGGTTAGGAGAAGTGGAGAAATCTATATATCATTTCAAGCATTCGGGTCCAGAGGCTGATCGAGAAGATATTGCAAAGGCGAAAACAGTACAGACTCATCTCAACAAGTGCACAGAAGCTAAGAGATTACGAGATTGGAATGGTTTGATTACAGAGACAACAAACACAATCTCATTAGGAGCTGATGCAGCTCCTCAGGTCTATGCATTGCAAGCAGAAGCTTTGTTGAAGACGCATAGACATCAAGAAGCTGATGATGTTTTGTCTAAATGTCCTGTTTTCGATGTGGATACCAGTACTAGGTACTACGGACCGGTCGGTTTTGCTGGTTTCTTGGTCGTTCGTGCTCAGGTTCACTTAGCCTCTGGCAGGTTTGTTTTCTTCTATACAATTTGATAATCCCGGTTTTGTATTGGTTTTTCATACACCGTTCATATGGAATTTTGGTTAATTCTTGGTTTAAATGTTTGAAACCCGGTACAGAAGTTAATTTGAATATTCCGGTTTAATGTTTGATTTAATCAGATTCGACAAGGCGGTGGAGGCGATCCAACGCGCTGGCAAGCTGGACGGAAATAACCGGGAGGTGATCATGATTTCACGGCGAGTCCAGGCGGTGACGGAAGCTCGGTTAAGTGGAAATGAGCTGTTTAAAGCCGGGCGGTTCCAGGAGGCGTGCGCGGCTTACGGCGAGGGATTAGACCACGATCCACGAAACTCCGTTTTGCTCTGCAATCGCGCCGCTTGCCGGTCAAAATTGGGTCAATTCGATAAATCTATTGAGGATTGTACTGCGGCGCTCTCCGTCCGGCCAGGATACGGCAAAGCTCGACTCAGAAGAGCTGATTGTAACTCCAAGGTAATAATAAAAACCAATGGGGTCTATTTGAAACGAATAAGAAAATTTGGGGACTTTTTTGTAATTATAAATAATTTCAAATACAGATCGGAAAGTGGGAATTAGCTGTGGGAGATTATGAGATATTGAGAAAAGAGACGCCGGAGGATGAGCAAGTTGCCAGAGGATTATCAGAAGCTCAACAACAACTTATGAAACGACGTGGACAAGACTCTTGATAAATTTTCCGGTTCTCGAGGTTATATATGGATTGAGAAAAACACCGCCGGAAAATTCCTTGTTTGATTTTCTTTTTTGGGCCGGCGAGTTGCACTTAAATGATAAATTGTGTGAATTCTTTAATTTTTATATATTTTTGGGTTTGGATGGTTAAATTATTTGTATAGAAATGAGATTGTGGTGCTGAAACAAAACTTGTCCATGATTTTTTTTTTAAAGAGAATTTTTAAATCAATTGGCTACCACTACCAGCGGTATGATCCACAAATATGTTACAATTGGCTGTATTTATTTCATTTTGTAACATGATTTAAAATTTTAATATAATCTAAAAAACTGTGGACTAACAGTCTAACATCTATTCAATTTCATTATTTTTAGAAAATGGTAAAAGAAATAAATTTAAAACTTTTAAATAACAACGTTACAGCAAATTTCATCATCATTTTCATAACAATTGGTTTCATTTTCTTTATTAAGAAACAAAAACACAAAATCTCAACCACACACGAAAACATCACATCGAACGGTTTCGTTGATCACAAAAAAATATATAAACAAATAATAATCTGCCATTCACATCGTGGGGACAACGACTCGCCGATTCTTGACCAAATCCGAACAATGATTCCTAATCGCCGATAGCTCATACGGCGAAGCATCACGAGCTAACCATTGCTCCACCGTGAACTTCTCCTGAGAACAACTTCTCCGACGATTCTCACTCATCGTCACTTCCACGTAATTACAATACCAACCGTGATGATCACCGGAGCCATCGGATGTCAAATTCATCGCACAAACCGGACCTGAGAGACAAGAACCTAAACCGGTGAAAATGTCGAGATTGCCCCTCTCGAAATAGTTATGAAATGGACCCATTACACCTCCCCATGACACCAAATCGGAGATAACCGCGTCACGACCGTAACTGTCGTAAAGACGGAGGCTCATGACGGAGTCTGTACCGGCTTTCCATACCGTACCGGTTCGTATGTAAACCGTGAACACGCACATGTCATCATTATTGTCCAACTGATTAAATAACATCATTATCATAAAAATGTTACGATTCATTTGTAATATTTCATATTTGATTTGTGTTCGTATTTGCAAGAAGTGACTTACGGCGAGAGCAATTACGACGGCGGTGAGGAGGATGACGGTGGAGCTTCCGCGTAACATCGTCGTCTTATATAACTCTTTTTTGGTACGTAGAGCCAAATTGTATGAAATCGAGGAATGTTAAAAACCTTGATATTTATTGTAATCCTTTACTTGATCGCTTAAGCGAGGATTATTAGTTATTTATTTTGAGGCTCGAGAGATTACAATTATTAAGAGTTTATGTGGATATTCCGGTGGTCTAGCTATAATCCATTAAACTAATAAATTGTTTGATTTTTTCCAACAGATTTTTTTTTTTGCCAACCTTTTTCAATGTTATCTGATATTTGTTTGATTATTTATTCCAGATTGGCGATTTTTAAATTGGGCTTATATAATCCAATTTCGAATTTGGGTATTATTTTGGGCCTTACGAGCTATTTATGTTACATATCAAAATAAATTAAATCAATTCCATAATGTAATGTCTTATTAAGTCCATTCTAAAATAAAATAGTAATATTTAAACCCAAAAAATGAAAATAACGTATGACATGCTTTGACATGCTTCATGCTTGGGCCGGCAAAAAAAATAAAAATAATATCATCTTTTTTTTTTTATCAACGTTTTTTCTATTGTATAGTAATAAACTGAGCATATGCCTTTTTTTTGTTGGGTCAATGTATATGCCCCTTATGATTTGAACTTACAATATTCTATTGAGATATTATTGCATGTCAACACAAAACATTAGTTTATTTTCCAAACGAGTTTCTTATTTCGAAACTCGGAGCACATAATTTTATATACGGCATCATTATCATATATATTCGTATTCCAACTAAAACCAAGTTGGGTGTGTACCCACCAAATTAGACGGCCCAGAATAAATTATCCCAAGAGTCCCTAAGCACATCACATTTGATTAAATATATTCGAATGATTTCTTTAATATTTAATTATTTTCTTTTTAAAAGAACTTCAAAGAGGTGATTTCGTGAAGCGTTGAGGATTCCATCAAATTAGAATCTGATATCGTTTTAAAGACACCAACTTGTAATTCTTACTTAATATGCCCTGACCTCAAACTAATAGTTGAATAATTGTAATGTTCTAATTAACCAAAAAAAAATGTATTGTTAACTCTACCGGTTCTATTTTCCACTCTAACCAAATACTTAATATGCCTTATTCATAAGACGCATTTGTAGCCCCCATACTTGAAAATGCAGACAAAACCAAAATGGAATATAAAGTGTCTCACTCTCGTTTCAGCATTTGTATACATAAGTCAAGGAAACGAAATGTTGGATGCCAATCTTTAAATCACAAACTATACATAGTGCATTGTATCAAAACATCAAATGGCATATTCATTCGAAGCAGTACTTAAACATAGTTACTTACTAGAGATATTAACTTATCACACAAGTAGACTTTAGTGAGTACATTTACTTCCTGATTTTCTTGGGATATTCTGATTTCTTAAAAAAAAAAATGCAGGCTTTTCAAACACTTTTGCATACCATGCGGAGTTGGGCGTGGTGATGCTAGATTTTCTCATCAATTAATTATTTACACTTGTCAATGTGATTTTATATGAGATAATATCTCGCCGTCTCAGATTCTTAAAGGCAGTTGATTTTATTTGGGATCAAATTCTGTATTGTCCTTCTCTGTGAGTAAATAACTTCGACTACCCTCCATTACATAAAAGACAAATTTGCTATTAATGATTTCTGAAAATAGGTTATATAGTTTTAATTGTACGTGATACCAAACAAAATACTATGGCTCAGTTGTAAAGTATCTGCTACGCGTGTTCATCCGCTTCGCGCGACCAGGATTCGAATCCCATTTGTACTATCCAGTTGTCCGAGTAGATGTACCCAGTTGTACCCATTCATACTATCCAGTTGTTCGAGTAGATACAGTATTACTGGATACCAGTTGTATCTAAAGGGTATTTTCATCTTCACAAGATTATTGGAGGGTATTCTCAAATTAACACAAATGGAGAGGTGTAGTAAAAAAAGGTTTTCACAGAAAAAGATATCTCAGATTTACACCCTTTTATTTGTTTCTCAATTATTAAAGCAGCACCAGTTATTATTTTTATTAATTTTAATTAGTTAATTATATCCAACCCTAATACTCCTTCTGTTTTAATCTATAATATGTTTTTAAACAAATTTTATGTTTCAGAATATAAGATGTTTTCCAAATTTTTATGCAACTTTTACTTTATTTGATTATAAAACACATAGTTAAAATAACTTTTATCAATTACAAGATAATATTTTAAATAAAAATTAATACTTTTTAATTTTTTATTATTTTAAGATGTAAAAGTTGATTTGTTAAAGAATATGTTTTTACCTAAATAAGATTGAAATAGAAAGAGTATTTGTTTCATCTACTGTGTTTTAAATATTACTTCTGAGATGATATTCAATTTAACAAGGTTCTTTTAAGATATGGGAGCTTAGACTGAGATGCCTCATCACGATAAGTTGATAATAAAAAAGCATATACTATCGTTTTCCTTTTTGGGATACAGGGATAAAATCAAGAAGACAAACTTTAATAACAACAAAAATGGTAATAACATTGTGGAAGCGTCTGCCAAATAAATTTATAATTTTATAGGATAAGGCACTATATATTAATTTGATTGTTACTTCAGGGATGTATCGATTTGATCATTGCTCGAAACTAACCTGTTGATATTATAAATATTTACTCAAAAGAAGTTATAACTTATAAAGCAAATGATATGAAGAAATAAAAAGCTAATCACATAATGACAAAAGAATCATACTTTTTCAGTAATACTCTTAACTCTCTCTCTTTCTCTTTCAGCCAGTGTATGTGTGGGCCGACAATAAGTGGCAACTCATTTTCCATCTTATTGTTCTTTTCTTCTTTGCAATTTTTATAACTCATGAATTAATAAAACTGCGAACACAGCATTTCACCCAAAAAATATATTTTAGATCACTTATTAAATTAGATATTATATGATGGTTATATATGTCAAGTTAGTTTGTCTTCTTCTTGTTTAATATCCACTAAATAAAAAGGTCCCATCACAAGTGAAGTGTAGGTGCAAGATTAGATCTAAATCGGTGAAAGGACATGATTGGCTTTCGTTTGACCGGATCTGAGGGTGGTTCGTCTGGAGAAAGTAAAGGTTGTTGTTGTCGCAGGAAATTCGAAGGTTAGTATTGATTTCTCTTGTTGCTAGGTCAGAGACTTGAGAAATTGGGCGTAGTTGTCTAGAGATCGTCCTATTCCGGAAGGGAAGTTTTAGGTCTCAGGCTTGCCGTTGGCATCAGCTCAGCGGCAAATTCGGTTGCTCCGGTAATGTGTTCGATGTCGAAGGTAAAGCCTCAAAGAAGTCTCCTTTGCAATCGCCGATACTAGTAGGAGTGGTTTTGTGCTGCTGCCAACCCGTCTTGTTCAAATATCATTTTTTCAGTGATCTCGCCGTCTATTTTTTTCTCCTTTTTGTGCATGTGGTTTTTCTTGTATTGCTCTCCGAGTTGTCCTGTTTGGGATTTTTAATCAATATATTAAAAAAAAAAAGTGAAGTGTATAAATAAAAATAATTTATCATGTGGATGGGCCTGTGGGCCAAGAAAGAAATGAGTCAGAAAGACGTAGGAAAGCCGTGGGGATGATAAAGTGGGCCCATTTTCACGACCGAAAGGCAGCGATACCGTTAGGCTTTGGCAGTTGTTTCCGTTTACCTGTCAATTTACTTTTTCTTTCTTCTTTTCTTTTATTTTTTACTTCATAATAAGGGTGGACATTCGAGTATCCGATCGGATTCGGATCAGATATTTCAGGTTTTCGGATATAGAGATCTACACCCGATCGGGTAATTTTAGATTTCAAATCGGGTTCGGATAAACACCCATCGGGTATGAGTGTTTTCGGATTATACCCGAAATCCGAAATACCCGTTGGGTTCGGATCGGATATATCAATTTTTATCCGAAACTATATAAAAAACCCGAAATCAATTTTTAAAAAACTCAAAATAAATCTGAAATCAAACCGATTGTTGGATAATTTTGGATAATATCGGGTAATTTAAGATAATTTCGGATATTTCGGATATTTCAGATATACCTGATCGGATACAGGTATTTCAGATATACCCGATCGGGTATGGATATCCGATTTCTAAAAAATCTTCATCCGATCGGATATTATGGGACATCCGTACCCGAACCGAACTGCTTCCTTCGGATCGGGTTCAGATACGGATATCGGATACGAATACTTTACCCAACCCTACTTCATAAATATTCAGAATAGCAGATTTTTTTTTAATCAGAATAAATCTGGAAATATAAATACGCATCGAAAGTAAATATAAAGTTCAAAGAGATATAAAGTATAAAAATAAGGAATGCAATTCCTTTATTTCCTTATATCCCATGGATTTTGTTTTATCCTCGTCCCTATTCCACGTGATAGGGAACTGTTATGGTCCAAGAATATTAATTAAATTGTATTAAAATTATTGACAAGAATATATATATTTTTTGTGATGCATGTTTTTTTTGCTAATGGATACATGTTTTTTTTTTCATTCATACGTCTGCTAGGATTCGATATTCTTTGTATGGCATTTGCGTGTATATTTGTTTTGGAGGTATATCGATTTTTAGAAGTGTATGAGCGAAAACAAAGCAAACTATATTAAAGATAAGCAATCTGTATATGAAAAATCTTTAATTTTATAAATACGGTGATTATCATAATATCTAGTATAACTAATACGGCAGCTAGTGAAATTTTCATTTCGTTTGTCGAATCTAAATAATGGGGTATACTGATTTCACCATTTATAAAACTTATGAATTCATAATCTCATTTTTTTTAACTAAACAGAATTTCATGGTATTGACAAAATGATAATAATAGAATTTTTAAAAAATTTCCTTAAAAACAAGTTTATTACATGAAAAAATAGATCGAAACGTGTTAGCTCCATAATGTTTCGACGGCAAAAAGGAAAAGATAGGAAAGTGACGAGAAACACACCAAACGATCGACGTAGAACAAGCTTCTTTACATGTAATCACACTCTCATTTCTCACTGCATCACAACTCTTTACAGCTCATTTCTTCTACTTTCTTATAATTCCCCCAAAAATCACATCAACTTTGTTTCTTCTATAATATTTTTTAATATAATGAACAGAGCATTAACTTGGCCAATGCCAAAAACCTCATGTCAATTTACACACGTTGAATGTCCCCAACTGATATTGACCCCCTTTAATTTCCACTAATTCTAAGCTTCCCATGAATCAGTATATATATATTATATGAACGAGAAATTAAATCCCCAACTGATATTATCGTTATCGACGGTTACACTGAATTTTGTTCAAACAATTTTGATTATATAAAACAATAATGGGCTAACATAAGAATTAATTATGCGATATTGATTAAAAAGGAATTATATCTTTGAATTTTACAATGTTAGAATACTAATATGCTTTTTTTTTATATATAACCGGGATGGATCCGAGTCAAAATTCGAACTAATCTTTGAAACATGTAAAAAGTCGGGTACATAACCATTTAAGATATCGTGATCAAAATATAACTACAACATTTTTTAGCAATTTTCGTACGTAGAAGATAAAACTCGGTTTCCTGGTCTTAATCCATATTACTATTCTTTTAGCTATTTAGCGACTAATGACTGGACCACACATTTTTTATTTACTAATTATGAAACTTTTCAAACCTAAATGTTCAAATAATATATTGAAAGAGTTCAACAAGGGGAAAACTATCAACAAAAATGCTTGACCTATTGATGGGATCATTCGAGGAGAGACCGAACATGTGGACTGAGTGCATGCATGTCTGTGATAAATTTTGTTTTCTTCCTTGCTAAAGAATCTGCCGACCACTAGAGAGGGCTTTGTGTTTCAATAGGGACACGTATCGAAGTAGACCACACGTGTGGTGTCGGTTTGGAAAGAAGGACAGATGCAGACGAGTCATATGGTTTGGGCAGCGAGCGACAAGCTCCTGACACGTTACGAACCTTTTTGAATCTTTTTGGACTCGGTCCGGTCCATGGCCGGCGATTTAACCTGACACCTCAATTGACTTCCACAACAACGTACGTAGTTGCAAATAATATTTCTTTTCTTGAATATATAAAGTAGTTACAATAATTGAAACAACCGAATATAATTTTTAAAGAAAAGTTATAAATTCGAAAAGAATGAAGCATATGTAGACATTTGTGACACATTTTTGAGAGTTTCTTAAACACAGTCGGCCCATCTAGTTCCTTGCTATCAAACTCTACCCTGTATAATTTTTTAAACAACAAATTTTTTTGATTTAATCAACAATTATTAACTAGAAAAAAAGATTTCAAACTTTGTATATAAAAAGTAAAGCTGAGTTATATTAATTACAGATTAGCATGTTTCGATGGTTTCATTTTCCATTTTGATCACAACAAAATAACAATTTGTCAACTCGGAACAATGTATCGTATGACTAATTTCTATTTGGGCACCCGTTTTGTAAGGAGATAATTGTTTTCATCAAAATCATTGTGTTTTTTTTTTTTACCGTGAAATAAGCAATTTCCTGGTTGACGAAAACATCATATTATAGTGAAGGGCCATCTATAAGACGAAGAGAAGTGTCGTAAACTTCGTCGATGTGCATGCACGTGTAGCTAACTAATTCAGACCTACTTTTTGAGACATTAGTTATACGTTGAATCGTCGCCAAAAAAAGAAAGGAAAAAAATAAGCAATTAGAGCTTATTTAAAGGGAAAGAAGATGTTCGAAGGCGTTGATTCAGCCGAAAAACACGGGTTTGCTTTCTAGTCTCTCTAACTTAAAAAAGAAAAAATTCGGTACCAGTTAGAACCTTGTATTAAAAAAAAAATTAGTTTTATATGCAGCTATCTTCAGTTTTATCTTATTATATGTAAAGTGAAGTGCCATAATTAAACAAAGATGATCGAAAGAATCTGAATCTATAGGATCCCCCGTGAAGGCTCTTTCTTCAACCATTATATCTTCGCTTACGTCATCGTCAATGATGTCCGAATTATCTTATTTGGCAAGTAATTCAAATAATGGTTCACATTAACATCTGAACCATTGAACCATTTAAGTATTAAAACCTTGTAAGGAAATAAAGAAACTTTCTTTGAGTGTTAACTTTAAACAGAAACCAGAAGGAAAAGTATCAATCTAATCTGTTTTGGTCTTAAAGTATCAGTTTAATTGATATTTCTAATAAATATATCATTAATTAAATTTGATCACGTTCACATCAGGCTTGAGTAATTTTTTCAACATACATCGAATCGAAAAGTTTAAAGCACATGGCAAAACGAATAAGATCCTTAGAAATCAAGAATATTTATTTAATTTATTTTGGTAAAATGATTCCTTAAGAGACTGAACTCCATCTAGTATTCCCCGAGGGTTTGAATGTTCTTGTTCAAGTATACATATAGGTTTTTTTTTGTTAATAACATATATACATATAGTTGTTAATTTGTATAAAAAAATTTGCATTGCCAACACTGTATAAGCAAATATTAGGGAATCTTAATTTCATAGATGAAGATATAAAAGAGTTCTTTTGTTCTGAATTTGGTAATCTAATATAGTAAAAATATATATAACTTACAAAATAAGAGTTCTAATCGGAATAGCTTATTTGATTCATGAACAATAAGCATTTATTAAAAAGTTTGTTGGCTATGTTAAAATTTGAACCGAGTTTTTGGTAAGCTTTTATTAGAAAAATTCGTTTTTGCTTAATCCCGAAGATTACAAGGTTATAACACAGAAGGGTCATCACTTCTTTGAAAGAAAAAATGGTTTTGGATTATACTATATTAGAATGTAGTATCTTAAATATTCTTCGTTGGTCAGAAAGTCATATGTTCTGTTCCGATCTCCAAGAATCTTATTCGCGATTATAGTCAAACAACCAAGTTGGCTTCGTGCCATTGACCAGAGTTTAAATCATAAACGTGATCAAACAAGACTGGCTTTTTCCTTGAATAATACAGATTCTTTGTTTGAACTCTTGACCAACATCTATACCGTTTATTTTATTTTGGCTATCTTTTATTTATATATCAAGTAGTTTCTCGATTCAACAAAAAGTTTCGAGTTTGTTAATTTCAATGTCAAAACCATCATACGAAGACGGTAAGATTGGTTGGAAAGGAATACAGTAGTATATAGGTCTTAAGAAAAAATAAATCTTTAATATATATAAAAATTTTTTTTGAAAGAGTAACAAACTATTTGATTTTATATGCAACAACAGGAATGTAATGAGAGCATATGGCCACGCGATCACGGGTTCGATTGGTTGACATGCGTATTAGTAATGCTACAGAGTCCACAGGTTTAATTAACAAACAACAAATATATAGTAGTATATTTTTGCATTCAGACTCTCCTTTAACATAGCCAACAAACTTATAAATAAATGCTTATTAAATTCATTTGTATAGAAATGGAGATAATGGAAACTTTGCATCATAGCACTATTAAATGATATGATATTTCTGGAAAAATAAAAGAAAATAAAATAATATACATTGCAGCCGCAGCTGGTTTTCTGCACAAAAAAGGGTGCTTTGGTTTTCAAAGACAAGGGGCGTCTTCGAGTTGCATTTATATTAATTCTTCTATGTACAAGTAATTACTAAATTTGATAAAGCATTTCTAATTTTTTTTTCTCCAAAAGTCAGTAAATGTTATATCTAGTGCCTCGAGCATTGTATGTACATGCACATATATATATATATATGTGTATTTATATAGACATAACACATGCATGATGCATGCATGCAATGACACATGTATATTTCACTAGAATGACACCATTTTGTGACTAGAATGACACCATTTTGTTACAATGTGATACCTTATAATTAATAATACCCAAAACTTATCACTAAAGACAAACAGTATTTGATAAGTACCAAACCCAAATGGGATAGCGAGATAAATGCAACGAATAGAGACGGTCCAAAGCCAATATTCACGTGGAAAAAACAAGAAGCATTACAACTTACAATCAAAATTCAAATTGTCTTTGATAGGAGTCTATAAGTCTCTCGGAGAATTACTCCTCTCTCACATATATGTATGGATATGAGCCTTCTTAATTCTAACTTTCATAGAAAGAACGAAAAAAGGGAACGTGTATTGATTTGTATCATGGAATCACAGAATGTAAACACATATTTACGCTAGATAGAATATATATTAATTTGGTTTAATACTAACTATTGAACGGTTGTTTCGATACACATCAAAATATTACTTTTTACGTTCGAAATTTTGAATAGTTAGAACAAGGCTATATTGATCCGTCTATTGTGTATCTCTGATAATTCTGGATTTTCTGAAATTTTGCATTCATGATTTAATGCCAATTCAGGAACAAAAGTTAGGTCTATACAAAAATCCGAGGGCTATTGGTGTATTTACAACATGGCGATTCATCTAAATTAATATTACTTAGATTACTAAATAAATGTAGTGTCATTTTAATTATCGGATGTTAATAATGGGTTTTTACTTTCTGGATATCCGAAACCCGCATAGAATATTAAACCCACGGACCTGTTTATTTGTGTTAAGAAATATGATTTAAAACAGACGGTTTTTTTTATCCCAAATTTTATTGGATTTACTTTATCGAGTTATTAGTACCCGTCAGGCTTAAAAAAAAATCTGTGATTTCAAAAAGAAAAAATATTTTAAACCAGTTTAAAAGTTTTGGCTTTCTTTTTGTAATTTGTTATTAGAGATTGTGTTATTTAATCTACTTGTTAGATTGATGATGCATTAATCTACGTATGTGGTCAATTCATACATATGTAAAGAAAAATATAAAGATGTGTTGTTGATGATGCATCAGATTTTGTATATAATATATAAGTGGCTGAAATATAGTTTGAATTTTGAATATGTTGGATGCATAACAAAAAAAAGAGTTTTGAATATGTTCAATTGGTCCCGGAAAATCTAAAACTACAAAATCACGTAATATTATTTTTCCGTTAAAATGTAAAATCGCGGAATTACGATAATGGGTTAAAACAGCAAAATTTTAGAATTAATTTTTTTTTCCAAAACTATAGAATTACGCTTTTGGTCAAAAATCGTAAAATGAATTCTCTCGCCACAAATACAAAAATGTAAAAGTATACTTTCTGCCTAAATCGAAAAATCTCATTATTGTATTTTTCCGCCAAAACTGTGAAACCGCATCTTAGACGAAAAATCATAAAATAATATTTTTTCGCTGAAACCGTAAAATCTCGGATTCTGTTTGCCAAAATCATGAAATCGATTATTTATTTTGCAAAAAATCATGAAATGACATTTTTCTGCCAAAAAAAAGAAAATCGCGGAATTACATTTTTGTTCCAAACAGTAAAATTTTGGAGAGTTTTTTTGACAAAATCGTAAAATTATAATTTTTGCATGAAAATCGTGAAATAATATTTTCCTACAAAAGAACTCAAAATTTTGGAATTACTTTTTTTTGTTCCAAACAATAAAAATTTTGGAATTGAGGCTTTTTTTTCTGTCAAACCCGTAAGATTACAATTTTAGCGGAAAAATCGTGAAATAACATTTGCACTAAAACTGTAAGAAAATATCAACAAACATAATATCTAGTTCGTTTATAAAGTTTATTAAAAAGTATATTTTTATTTATGTTTTTACATGTTTAAAATAATTCCAAAATAAGTATACTTTTATTTATCTTTTTACATGTTTAACAAATAATAATATCAATATTTATGAAAATGGTTACACTAATATTTATAAAACTAATCCAAAAATAAATTTAATTTTAATGTTTTTACATGATTAAAATTTTTAATGTTTAAATTTTATAAATTATTGTTGATGTAAATATAAAAAAAAACAAATTAAATCAAAAACACAAAAAATTATTTCGAATACGCACAGATAAACTTAAAACCCACAGATTTTTCCTGGGTTATGTTGTTCAGGTTTTAAATTTTTGGGGTTTTTTTTTTTGAAAACAAACTCAAAATGAGTGGATTCAAAACAGGCTCGGATCGAACTGAGTTTTTTTATGTACGACAACATCCCTAATCATAGGTGTGGCTGTATATGCAGCGTAAGGGGTCAGGCGGCTCATATTCATATACTATAATTGATTGTTTGTAAAATCGGTGACATCGTCTAGATTGTGTGGTTATTGTCTAGGGCTGGGATCCTTATATGTTACATTCAGTATTCTTAAAAGAAGAAGCATTGATGTTTATTATTTTAAGTCCCCTATACAACTAATTTTCCCAAACAAAACAAAAACGGTCGATATTTTTGTTGTAGACATCTATTAGTCGGTGGAAAAAATACGACTCAATTACTTTTTCTTTTGTCTTCTTTGTCGTAAATATGACTCGATTACTTAATCATATTACTCATTCAGTAAACATATGTACTACGACGTCGACGTAGACGAATGACTGAATGAGATAGATAGAGCAATAGAAGAGAACGGTGCTTCCTTTACCTCGGGGACACGTGGCATTATAGTAGGACCCATAGATTCAGAGAGAAGAGTCACCACCACCACCACCTCCTCCTCCTCCTTCAACTGGGTCCACCTTAGAACATCGGTCCCATGGCTCCCACTTGTAACAAGACTCTCTCTCTCTCTCTCTCTCTCTCTCTGTAAGCAATTGTGCTTCTATAAACACCAACTCTTCGACTCCACTTCTCTTCCACACTCTCTCTCTCGTCTTTTCGAACACTTCAAAAAACACTTACCAGATTCCATAAAACAGAGCAACTTCTTCTTCCTTTTCTTCCTCTAATTTCTCGTTTGATCCCATCCTCTTTACGAATTCATCTCCAATCTCTGATTTTCTCTACTGGAAAAGTTTCAAAGTTCTTGATTTTCTCGAGAAGACCAATCAATTACACTACACACCTTCTCTGTTTCGAAAATACTCTGTTTTTAAGTTTCTCTGTTTTTTTTTTAAGTTCTATAAAATGGTGAGCCGAAACGTCGTCGTATCAGATACTACAACCGGAATCGCAACGGTCTCTAGCGTCTCTAACTCCTCCGTGTTTTCTCCTTCCGCTCAAAAACCACCGACTGCTCCTGGTTACATCTCAATTTCCAAGAAAAAAATCCTCAAGAACCTTGAAATCAATGGAGCTCAAAGTCAAAGACTTAACTCTTGGGTTGACTCTATGAGAGCTTCTTCTCCTACCCATCTCAAATCATTGCCTTCTCTATCCTCCCAAGAAGAACTCAATTCTTGGATTGTAAGTTCCATTACACTCTTCTTTCAGACAAAAATACGCTGTTTCTTTTATCTTATTTCTTTACATTTCTTTGTCTTTTGATTCCGAGCAGAAACGACATCCATCAGCACTTGACATGTTCGAACGAATCATTGAAGCTTCAAGAGGAAAACAAATAGTCATGTTTCTTGATTATGACGGTACTCT
Organism: Cardamine occulta; assembly: GCA_028015245.1. NCBI lineage: Eukaryota > Viridiplantae > Streptophyta > Magnoliopsida > Brassicales > Brassicaceae > Cardamine > Cardamine occulta. Next base: position 16,712,044 of record CM051393.1, on the reverse strand, counting down.
ATCTCCAATCGTCGATGATCCTGACAGAGCTTTCATGTCCAGCAAGGTTCTTATAAATTAACCAAGACAAATTTTCAATTTTGATTTGTTTCTAATCTCCTCTTTAGAAGAAAAAATATTAATCTCTGTTATGTGTGTTTCACAGATGAGAAGGACTCTGAAAAAAATGGCCAAGTCTTTTCCAACTTCTATAGTTACTGGTAGATGCATTGACAAGGTACATTTTGTAATAAATTAACCTCCCATTTTTTAAAATGAATAATATTCGTTAGCTAATTTCAACTAGTTATGTTTAAAAAAATATATTTTTGTAGGTTTATAGCTTTGTGAAGCTAGCAGAACTGTATTATGCTGGAAGCCATGGAATGGATATTAAAGGCCCAACAAAAGGTTTTTCAGGATACAATAAGGTATAAGTTTTAGATATTTAAACTCATATAATTACAAAATTTCAATCCTGAATTTTATTTAGTTTTCATTTTCTTAATCCAAATTTTACTTTTGGTTTTTAGGATAAACCATCTGTTCTTTACCAGCCAGCCGGCGACTTTCTTCCCATGATCGATGAGGTAAACTAATATGTGTTTTTATTATTTTGTTTATGTCTGTGTGTATATTTCTATATGATTTGAGAGTATAATATAAATATCGTTAATTTCATTTAAATATCTATTTTGTTTATAGGTTTTTAAACAATTGGTGGAGAAAACCAAATCAACAGCAGGAGCCAAAGTGGAGAACAACAAGTTCTGTCTTTCTGTACACTTTCGTTGTGTCGATGAAAAGGTAAGGAAAAAAAGTATATAATGACAAAATTTTCCGATTTATGTACGTTTATAAAAATTGAAACTAATACAGCGAATACTTATTTAAAAAAAAAAAAAAAATCAGAAATGGAGCGAACTGGCTTTGAAAGTTCGGTCGGTGGTACAGAACTATCCGACGCTGAAACTATCCCAAGGTCGGAAGGTATGTGACGGGGCATCTTCTTGGTGGTGAATGTCTAATATAAATTATGTAACTTTTTTACAATTAAATTTACATAATTTAAATTTATTTTTGTACTTTAAACAGGTATTTGAAATCCGTCCTATGATTAAATGGGACAAAGGCAAGGCCCTTGAGTTCTTGTTAGAGTCACTTGGTGAGATTCTTCTTTCTCTCGTGTAATTTTATTTTTCATCACACAAAAAAAAAACCAGAGTAATCTTCTTTTTGGCTTATTATATGGCTATTAAATGTTTTTTTTTTTAAATTAAAAGAAGCAATTCTAAATTTAGAACTTTGGCTGTTGCAGGGTTTGAGAACTGTAACGATGTATTTCCGATTTACATTGGTGATGATAAAACCGACGAAGATGCTTTTAAGGTAAATCAATCAAATGATGTTGGAAATACTTTATCATTATTATATTACATACTAATTGTGTTATAATCCATTTTAATTTAGCTACTACGAGAGAGAGGACAGGGCTTTGGTATTCTTGTATCCAAGTTCCCCAAAGACACCAATGCGTCATATTCTCTGCAAGACCCACCTGAGGCAAGTACATACACAATTATTCATACAACTATAAATATCCATTTTCACACATCGTATATTTTTACCGCAAGAAAAACCGTATATTTGTTAGTATGCCATAAGCAAATATAATGATCTTCTGGTAAAATATACAGGTGATGGATTTCTTGCGACGGTTGGTGGAGTGGAAATAAATGCAGCAATAAAGCGGCGATGAAGTGATTTTAGTGGCATTTTCAATAAAATAGTACTAATAATCATAACCAATAGGTGGCATATATATATAGATAATATGTACATCCGTAACCTATAATGGAACATTGTACAAGATCCTCATATAGGCTGATCTTGATCATCATAATTCTTTTCTTTTTAGAAAAAGAGCTTATATGAACAAGAAAAATGGAGAACTTTTATTAAATTGGAGAATATTTTGCTTTCTTTTGATAGCCTTCTTCTATCCTATATTTATTACTAGAAGGCAATTTTATCTTTCAAACTAAAACAAGTAATTAGACGATTGTAAGAGAAGGGGTATGCATATTGCATAATACACCTTTTGTAAAAAATCATAAAGCAAATGTGTATCATTTTATGAAATACTTAATCTGAGTTAATCACATTTTAGTATAACCTGTATTTGCCTTCATAAGTTATAATATTTGTTAACTTCAAACTAAATGTTTGTAATATATCTTATATTCTCTCTATTTTACAAATAAATATATCTCAAATTTTTTTATTCACACAAATAAACAAAACTAAATAGAATATCGTGCAATTATTTCTTCTAGTTAATATATTTTTTTTTAAATCGTAGTTAATAAGTTTCCATAATAAGTTAAAAATTGAGTATTCTTTTAAATTCCTGCACTCATAACACTGAACAAAACATTTTGTAAAAGAAAATTATATTTGAAAACAACATTTATAAGTGGACGAAATAACGTATATAATAAATAATTTAATTGTGAAAAAACTATAATTAATTTTTAGGGTGTAGATTGTCGATTAGTAAGACTTAAAGTATCTTTATCCATTGGATACTCATTTGAGTATCTTAATAACAATATATTATTATTTTAATTTAATTTAAATAAATAATTAAATTTTAATTTTGAAAATAATAATGAACCGTTAGTTAAGTGACAAGTGGAAGAAGAATATGTTTCACATGGATTTTTACTAAAGAACCGGTTCTAATCTTCAATCCCACCTTTTTATTTTATTCTGTTTTTTTATTGCTTAAATACTACTCCGTGGGAACTCTTCTATTAGACACACACACCTCCGTGGGTCCGTTACTTTTTTCACGACATGAAAACATTAGAGTCCTTGTGGTATGACCGAGACATGACAAGTTCTTCAACTTCCAATTATTATATTTTTTTCCTGTTTGAGTTAAAAGTACATTTTCTTTTATTAATTTAAAGGACAAATTTCGTCTGTTACTTGCACCGCATTACATGTTAAGTACGTGTTCCTCTTCATGTCCATATCATCTGTGTCTCACCATGCACATATATATGTATGTGTTTGTTTTTTTATATATATTTTTATGTATGCTGTAACTAAAATTTAACGTGATTTTTGTAATGAATTAGAGATGATAAATATTTTTAATTTTCTTTTTATCGTCAAACACTATTTTTAATCTATCAATATAATTTTTTTACAATTTTTTAAAGTTATAAATTAATTTTATACCATTTTTAGTTAACATTATTTTATTTTATTAAAAATACGAGTACAATATAAAACAGGAGTTTAAAGTAAACAAAAAAAAACACTAAAATACATATTTTACTAATATATCAAATAAAAATTTTAAAATTTAGGGATCCTAAATTTGCTTAATATTTTGAGGACCAAAGCGAATATCTTTTTTCACCCCACATAGACACGCCTCTGTGTGCATGTTGGAGAGCTCTGGTAGATCCTTAACACGTGTCAATGTTATAAATGTCGGTCCCACGCTTCAGAATCAACCATTATGTTCACATTAAACTTTGAACCTATGTATATGAATAAATGTGCACATGGTGATGCATGTGAAAGAGAACGCCTTAACAATGGGGAGCCACATTCAACGGACACGTGTCTATGGTTTTACCCTTTTTCTGACATCCTCAAATTAACCAAGATGGTTTGGTAAATTAAGGAATTTGTCTCTTAAGTAACCCATTTCATTACGATTTTGATTGTTGTTGCTCACTCTCGACTTTTTATTTAATAAGAATATTTGGATCGTTTTTATGTCCTGAAAATAGTATGAATTTTTGGTTCCGGTTATAAAATGAAAAACAAAGCACACCAGTTTTTTTTTTTTTTTTCAAAATCATGAAGTCCATTATAAAAGAAGCCCATAAGTAGTTGGACTCATCTTAACTTTACAGATATTGGACTCTTTAAAAAAGCATGGCCCATTATACGGCCCATGTAAAACAAGACTACGACAAAGGAAAACAGAACAAAAAAGACTAGTGTTCACTGGTCCACTGCAACTGTCAAGAACTTCCATTAGAAAGCTCTGAAATGAAAATAAACTTGTAAGAATTTAGAAATGAATGAATTAAAAAGCTCAAATGGATTCAGAGAATTTTTCTATAGCGTCCCAATCAATCTCCAAAGAAGGATACTTCTGCAAACTCATAAACAAACTCTCATCTTCTTTCGTCCAATCACTTGAGAAATCCAACAACGTTGTATCTGACCCAGGAGACGAACCCGAATACCCTGATCCGGATTTCTCCCGAAATTCCGGCTCGTTTTCTGGTTTAGGACCCGTACAATGTAAACCAGAGAACACATCCTCTGTTTCGTCATGTTTGTTGAGCTCAGGTCGAGGAAGATGTGAGCTAGTGCAGATGGATTCGATCTTTGCGTAGATAGACGGAGACAATGTTTTTTTATATCCTCCGCGACGAGCAACGTTGGGGAAATTGAGACGAGCGTTGTCTCCTCTGTCTTATGAGCAGCTTGATCGTAAGCTAATGCAGCTTCTTCAGCAGTTTCAAAGTACCGAGCCATAACCGGGGTCCGGTTTTTAGGCAACCGAATCTCTGCTACCCATTTACCCCAATGCCTTTGTCTTACGCCTCGGTATAGCTTAACCGGTTTGGTTACGTCGGTAGTTTTCTTCATTAGAGTTGGTTTAGCGGTGAGAAAGTGGCCACCGGTGCGACGACGAGATTGGTTTTGCCGGAGATATAACTCTGTTTGGATTTGGAGGACTTGAGTTGGAGTGAGCTGGTTTAGTCCAATCGGACCGGTTTGGTTAGATACCGGTAAGGCTTGGTTATTGGGACTGAAAATAGAGTTTAAGGTTGGCTTCGATGTAGAAGATGAAGTTACCTTCATGAATGGTTCAAGAGCTTTCATAAACTCTTCTATGCAACCATTCATGTTTAAAGATATTGCCATTTGTATTTTTTTGTCAAAGAATAAAATAATATATTAAATAATTTGGGGGAAAAAAAAAAGAAGAAGCCCTAATGAGAAAATGAATTGACTTAATGATAGAAAAAACGAAGATTTTTGTTTTGTTTTTGTCAAGATTTGAAATATTCACGATCTTGGGTTTGATAGTTTCGCCATAAACTTTGGCTTATATATGTGGTTTTCTTTGGTAAAGTCAATGATGTTGATGACGTCATGCATATATTGTAAAAACTATTTTTAATGTCCTTACGACAAATGCATAAAACTATTACTCCACAAAATTCGTTTATGTTTTATTGGTGTCTCAATATTACTCTATGAAAATTTATGGAAGTTAACAGAGTGCTAAACAAGCTTGTAGTATTAGAAAAGTAATTCACATTTCACAGTCCCAAAATACAACTATTTTCCTATAGCATTATGCGAGTCTACGTATTCTCCATGCTTTTACAAATGTGCATACGATTCATTCGAGTTTAATGAAAAAAAAACAAGGGGCATCAATGACCATCTGGCATCTGTACATAAAATTTGGCAATGAATGTAATCAACAATTCGTATATTACATTTTGCGTTTGGGAAAATGGGTAAAGCAGGATAAAATCATGAAAAGGACCGAAATATTGGATGACTCCTAATGAGCCAATCAGCTGTGAGTATGAAAACAAACGGGCCCCACATATACGTGTTCACACGTCGTGTCCTACGTGGATCTCACTTGTAAACAACGCAAGGCACCTTCCGGCTTTTCAATCTTCACTCTCATTTTAGCAGAACAATTTTTAAAATATTATGCATGTTTTTGCAGAATTAAAATTGTTTTAAAATCCATTGAAATAATCATTAATTTCAAATCTAAACTACAATAATTTTTTCAAATCTATATACAACAGATAATATCCAAACTGAATTAATAATGTCCAATGAGCAATTGATTATTGACAAAAATATCCATAATCAACAATCAAATAAATTCGTATATTATCTAAGTAGATTTTGTTGAATTAAGTAAACCTTAAGGGTTTGCACTAAAGAGATCCCTGGAAAACTTTTAGCCTCGAGATCATAAGGGTTATTTATTTATTTATATATATAGAAGTAATTGAATAATTTGAATTAAATAATAATTTTTTTGAAAATAATAAGAAAAGCTAAGTGACAAAATGTAAACCTCCCTCCAACACACACTCACTGCATCTCTGAAAACCTCGAGAAAAGTTGTTCCTTCTCTGTTTCTTTGTTTCTTCTCGAAAAATACGTCTCGGATTTTTTTTTTTTTTTGCTTCCATATGTTTCGTTGTTTTTGGTAACTTTCATTGAGAGCTAAGCTATCTCTCTCTGATCATAAGTTCTCTTTCTCGTTTAGATCATGCTTAGGATCTGATCACCGGTGTGTAGAAACGGCGGTTATGATCACCGATATATAGAAATGGTGGTTATGATCACGATGTGTAGAAACGATGGTTAATCGGAGCTACAGATTAATTATTGTTGCAAACTCCGTTCATACTATGTTATGCAAGACGAATCAGAAATAATATATGCCACATCTATGTTATGCAAGAAGAATCAGCAATAATATATGCCACATTAGATATATCTAAAAAAGTTTTTTTTTTTTTTTGATGTCTGTAAAACATGATGATTTTTGGTTATTGCCGGTAAAAAGTATAATAAACCGGCTAAACAGATTACCAAAATAAAACATATCAGATATTTGAGCTATAGAAGAGAAATTTCTCCAATTCTTTTTTTCTGTTAAAAATTTCTTCGTTCTTTTTTTTTGGTTATTTAGAAAACGACACAAATTATTTATTAGTTTAGAATTTAGAAATTATATATTCTAGATTTTTAAGTTATAAGATAACATAGTATAAAAGAAATGATGCTCAATTTAACAAAAAAAATGAGGTTCAATGTCAAACCAAATTATATAAGAAAAAAGGTCAATGTCTATAACATAACTTTTAATATTATTTTTGGATTCTTGATGAGCTATTGTTTACTTGAGGAAAAACATGAGACTCAGGTTGCTTCTCGTGAATCTTACCTACTTTTTTTCACTTATTAGATCAAAGAGTGCACAATTCGAACAAAAAGTAAAATAATTCCAAATCGGATTAAAATATCAGTAATGATTGTTAGTATGCATGGTTTACAATAGTGTGAAAATTTATAACAAAAGTCCTTAAATCGACCTAACTTATATAATTACTTATACGAAATAAAAAAAACATAGAACCAAAAAGAAGTAGAAATGAAAACCGCGAACTCGTTGACTGACTATAGCCATTCTTTTTCAAAAAATATTAAATAGTTGACTTTTACATGTCAAAGCAGAAACAAATCAATATACCCTATTCTTATTTAGTTAATTGCTAACCTAATAGACATGATTAGGTAGCTAATCAATATTTATCATGATTCCATGGTCCCTCTATTGATTATCAGTAGCGGTTGCTCCTAACTCTTATCTTCACTTAAAATTCCCAACAATAGTTAAATGAAACTTTAATTTATTAACTTTTGTATAGATAATATAATAAATCGTTTTTTCTTAACGCATCAAATTGTTTGCAAGGGACATTAGAACAAAAGGATGAGAAATCAAATGGAGTTATGCCAACACAGAGATCAATATGGGAACAAAGAACAGAAACAATATGCTAGAAGAGCCAATTCCAATACTAAACATAGATGAAATATCAAATGATGACAATAGAAGTTAACAATACATACATGAGTTGCTTATGGAAGAAGGTTACAGAGTCTTACAACATTTAGACCAGCAAAGAACAAAACAGTATCTAAGTGTTGTAGTGTTCAAGTTTACTCGATGCTTTCTCCAGATTAATCTTGTGATTTTCTCTCAACTCTTTCATGGCTACGAAGCTATTCTGCTGCAAATTATCAATAACAACGGACATCAAAATACAGAACCCAAGTTTTACAGACTAAAACAAACCATTACTAGTTTAGATAAGTTTATGAAGTTTTGTTATGGGAATGCAACAGAAGCTCTGAGGAACTTACAAGGTGGTTGCTTTCACGAGCCAAGATGCCTTCCATGTTAAGAAAGAGAGATATCCATTGACCCATGAAATCAGATTCTTGATTTGTGGAGTTATTGGAGTTTTCAGATCCATATATATCCATTGGCTTTGCTTTACCATTCCTTTGGATCAAGCTACTAGCTTCTTTCTGGCTCTTCTTCAACACTGCATTCAACACACGTTCATACGACCATACATGGAGTTTACCATTATTAATTGACACTGAATTTTGAAGTGTAATGAGAAACACTTACCAGATAATCGACCTTTGATATCCTGGAAGTGAAGATCTGACCAGATATATGCAGCTGAAGACATTCATTACATCCACAAAAAGTTAGATCATGTTATTAAGAATTAAAGAGACAGTAATAACCAAAAACAACACTAAAGAATCAGATAACCTTTTAGGCAAACAGAGCAAGGGCAAGATCTAAGCTCATTGTCAGCTTCCATGTCGTGATTAACAATTCCCAAACCTTCAACACGAACATCTGTTCATATTAAACGATTTGATAGTCTGAGAATTAGGTAACAACAAACCCGTGCCTTCGCTATTGCTGCTACTGAACACAGCCATTGCTAAGTCTTCACCAGTGATAGCATCGGTTTGACTGGCACATACATTCATGTTTGAGTCCTTCTCACACCTCTCCTTCACAGGATCACTAACATCACCTTTAGAAGGCTCAACACCCATATCTACAGCATTGGTTTCACCCTGAGATTCTTTAACATCAAAATTCTCAGAATCACCATCAAAACTAATCTTATCATCAGGAGAAGAGCCTTCATTTGTATCACTAGTCCTAGTACTCTCCTTGACCAAGTCGTCAACAACTAAACACAACCTCTTCGAAAACTTAACCCCCGAGGGTTCACGAGCAACAGTCTTAACAGAATCATCTCCAGATTTCAGAAGCAAATCACCGAGAATTGATGAAATTCCTCTCTTGGTTGGAAGATTAGTCATATCACACAAAGTGAAACGTGTTTTCTTGGACACTAAGCTGCAGCTATCTCCAGTCATCTTCAAGAATCACCCACAAAAAAAAACAAAAAAGAAGAAGAAAACTTTCAATTTCAAACTTGAAATGCAACAAAAACAGATACTCCAAAATCAGATTTCACCAGATTGAAACGAGAAATTAACCAAAAACCCTAAAAATTTGGAGGTGCAATTAAGACTCCAAATAAGAAATTGAAAAAACCCTCTTCGAAACCTTGACTTCGGAATCACAAATTGACAAGAAGCAAGAAAATGAAGCGATTCGTACAATAGAAATGAAAAACCCTAAAATTAACGAAGAAAGATTAAATTGAGTTTGGGTTTACTGACCAATGGATTGATGGCATCCGTAGCTGGCTCAGAAATCTTGGCTTAAACGGAAGGAAAATACTCAGGAGTAGAGAATTAGGGTTTTGTTTTTGAGGTGGTTGAGGCGGGAACCTGTGCGGATTTCCCGATCTTAGATTTCTTTTGATCCGCGTTTCGAATTACGATTTGGCGTCGAACTCGGGAGTCACGCGCGGTCCCGCATTGCTTAATGGGCCTTAATTGATTCCTATAAGCCCACAAAGATAACAAAAGCCCAAAGTTTATTGGATCTAAAACTGCTGTTTATTGGGCCTGCGAGACCTATTTGTTTTTCCAGATATATTTTCAAATGAATGTGTTGTTACACGTCAGATCCTAATCTTATCAGACAGAAAAAGAAAGGATCTCCTCGAAAAGCACAACATCACACGAGCCAAAATTTTATCCACTTATAAATGGACACGTCATCTTACTTGCCGTGAAAGTATTCACTTTTTAATTCAGAGACGATTTTCTTATTTTTCATAAAAATCCGTTAAGAGAAGAGAAACAATTTCAACTCATTGAAATGGAATCGCGGCGAAGCAATCCGATGACGGAGGAGGAATCTTCTGGTTTAATTGCGGCGAGGCGGATCAAGCAATTGTCTTCACACATATCTCCCGCCGTGACGGCGCAGTCGTCTCTACCGTTGGTGCAGACGGAGTCGTGTTCGGCGAGGTCGAAGAAGCTTGAGGTCAATGGCCAAGCGTTGTCGCTATACATGAAGGGAAAACACATGGATATACAGGAGAAAATATACGAGTATTTCAATTCTCGGCCCGATTTACAGACGCCGATCGAGATCTCCAAGGAAGATTATCGGGAATTGTGTATGAATCAGCTGAGAGGGCTTGTGAGAGAAGCTGGGATTAAGCCGCTTAGGTATGTGACTGAAGATCCGGCTAAGTATTTCGCAATTGTGGAAGCCGTTGGAAGTGTTGATATGTCGCTTGGGATTAAGCTAGGTGTTCAGTACAGGTTTGTTGTTTTGCTTTTACAATCCATTGGATTTGGAGATTTGGAGATTTAGAGATTTGAAGCTTTGAACTTTTTGCTTTTGTGGTATTGTTCTTGATGAAAGTTTTGATCTTGTTTTGTATTCCAAGTAGGAATATGTTAGTAGGTTAGTATTGTTAAGATTCGTTTATACATGTATTTGCAGTCTTTGGGGTGGCTCTGTGATCAATTTAGGAACTAAGAAGCATAAAGACAAGTATTTCGATGGCATTGACAATTTGGAGTATACTGGTTGCTTTGCCATGACAGAACTTCACCATGGTGAGTGATGTCTAATGCTGTCTCAGCATCTAATACTCTTTCTAAATGTTCTATTACTAAATATCTCTCTTTGTTTCCTCAAGGGTCAAATGTTCAAGGTCTTCAGACCACTGCCACATTCGATCCACTTAAAGATGAATTCATAATTGACACACCTCATGATGGAGCCATCAAATGGTGGATTGGAAATGCTGCAGTTCATGGGAAGTTTGCTACTGTTTTCGCTAGGCTCATCCTTCCAACTCATGATTCCAAAGGAGTCTCGGATATGGGTGTTCACGCCTTCATCGTTCCAATAAGAGATATGAAAACCCACCAGACTCTCCCAGGTGTTGAAATCCAAGATTGTGGACATAAAGTGGGCCTTAATGGTGTGGATAACGGTGCATTGAGATTCCGCTCTGTGAGAATACCTCGCGACAATCTACTCAATCGCTTTGGAGATGTGGCCCGAGATGGGAAGTATACAAGTAGTTTACCAACAATCAATAAAAGATTTGGGGCAACTCTTGGTGAGCTTGTAGGTGGTCGAGTTGGCCTTGCCTATGCATCTGTTGGCGTCCTTAAAATTTCCGCCACTATTGCCATTCGTTATTCGCTACTAAGGCAACAGTTTGGTCCTCCAAAGCAACCTGAGGTCAGTATTCTTGATTACCAGTCTCAACAACACAAGCTCATGCCGATGTTAGCCTCCACCTATGCATACCATTTTGCAACTGTGTATCTTGTGGAGAAATATTCAGAGATGAAGAAGATTCACGAAGAGCAATTGGTTGCTGATGTCCATGCACTCTCTGCTGGGCTCAAATCTTATATAACATCTTACACTGCCAAGGCACTCTCGGTTTGCAGAGAAGCCTGTGGAGGACATGGTTACGCAGCTGTTAACCGATTTGGAAGCTTGAGAAATGATCATGACATTTTCCAAACATTTGAAGGAGACAACACAGTGCTTCTGCAGCAGGTCTTTTCACTCTTTATGAAACTTCATTTGTATTGAGAAAATTTGTTTACTCATACTTTAGGTTCTTCTTCTTCTAGGTGGCAGCTGATTTATTGAAGCGTTACAAAGAAAAGTTCCAAGGCGGGACATTGACAGTTACATGGAGCTACTTGAGAGAATCAATGAACACTTATTTGTCTCAGCCAAATCCCGTTACAGCGCGTTGGGAAGGTGAAGATCATCTAAGAGATCCTAAATTCCAACTAGATGCTTTCCGGGTGAGTTAATGTTTGCTATATAGAATCTCTCTGACTCTCTCATTGCCTTGATCCATCATAATTGTTTTCTTTAACATTTGTCTCCTCAGTATCGAACATCGCGATTGCTACAAAGTGTTGCAATGAGATTGAATAAACACACAAAGACTCTCGGTACTTTTGGTGCATGGAACAGATGCTTGAATCATCTCTTGACACTTGCAGAATCTCACATTGAAACTGTCATTCTCACCAGGTTCATCGATGCTGTTAAAAAGTAAGAAAACACAAAAGCTTTCCATAAAAACTCTTTAAGGAGTCAAATTTTATAAAATCTCATATTAAAAACCTTCTCTTTGTTCAGCTGTTCGGAGGCAAGTGCAAGAGCTGCTCTGAAACTAGCATGTGATCTTTACGCATTGGACCGAATCTGGAATGATATTGGAACGTACCGTAACGTGGATTATGTGGCGCCTAACAAAGCCAAGGTTTGTTTTGTTGTATAATCAACAAATTGAATCAATGATTTATTTTCTCGATTAAAATGTTTTTTTTTTTTGATGTGTGTGCAGGCGATTCATAAACTGACAGAGTATTTGAGTTTCCAAGTAAGGACTGTGGCGAAGGAACTAGTGGATGCGTTCGAGCTACCTGATCATGTTACTCGAGCACCAATTGCTATGCAATCCGATGCTTATGCACAGTATACTCAAGTTGTTGGATTCTAAAAAAGTGTAAAGAAAATAATATACCATCACAATAATCTTTTGATTCGAGGCAAGGTTAAACAATTTATAGGACCGAGAATCTTCAATCATCCTTTGTATGCGTGTATTTGTACTTCTTGTTTTTTTTTGTTTTCAATGGAGAATAAGTAATACAAATTTCAGAAAGAAACATATTTAGATCAAATAATTTGGGAATTTTCTATCAAGTTTGCAATAGAGAAATGAGTAAACATTTTAAAATATCTATTATTCAATCAAGCTATTATTCACTTCAATCCGTTTTTAAAAAATCACATGTATACATAAGCAAATCACTCATATCACCAAAGAAATAGATGTTGACACTGGCTTTTAAGGCGTGGTGCGTAAGTTATTATACATTGCAGAGGTCGTATAATCCCTTAAAACCTTCACAAACATCCAAAACTCTAAAACTGTCATCATTTTAAGCCATCCTCTAACACCAAACTTTCTCAATATATATTTTTATTTTATATAATTTTTAATAACATATTTAGGAATCTAATATTAAAATAATTTTGTTTCTTTTTCCTTTACCTATGCACCGACATAATTTTTTTTTGGTTTAATCTGAAATTGTTGGATGACATTCCTAATGATGTAAAAGGTTTATCACTCGCGCAATTTTGGGTTGCAATTTGTTAAATTCCCAAGGCAAATTATTTGATTTTAGCCGAAGAACAAAAACATTATTGTTTTTCCATCTTGCTTTCTCAGGACATGCAATTTAGTTCAGACAAGAAGAGCAGATCTCGCCACGTCCCTCTCCCAACATGCACACCTCCACCTTTACATATTATTATGTATTAAAAAGTCACCAAAATAAATACGATAAATGACACAAGATCACGATCCATACATGTACCTTAACCGCCAATAATATCAATATATAACGTAGACGATCGAGCAGGCGCAAGGGATCATTTGTTTTTAAAACACACAATATAAACTATACAGTATATACACTCAAAAGTTAAAAATGGTTGAGGTCCAAGATTTGGAACCACTTAGTCCAATTCAAGACGACGAAAACGATGACTACGACGAAGACGAAGACGAATTTGACCGTCTCGGCGAAGATATCAGCTACGATGATCTCAAGAAACGTATGTGGAAAGATCGAAACCTCATGTCTAAGCTCAAGCAGCAACAAAGAGATCATCACTCCGTTATCTCTTCGCCGTCATCTTCCACGTCAGCATCCTCCACCTCTTCCTCTGCTATCGTGCGCCGAGCAGAAGCTTCACGCCGCAAGAAAATGGCTCGATCTCAAGATTCGGTGTTGAAGTACATGATGAAGATAATGGAAGTTTGCAAAGCTCAAGGATTCGTTTACGGAATCGTACCGGAAAAAGGTAAACCGGTAACCGGATCTTCTGACAGTTTAAGACGTTGGTGGAAAGAAAACGTTCAATTCGATCAAACCGCTCCAAACGCTGTTTCTGATTACTTAACATTAGCGGCTGCTCAATTAATCTCATCAAACGAATCTCTTGATCCGAATTCGTATATCCACATGCTTCACGAGCTACAAGACACGACGTTAGGGTCGTTGTTATCAGCTTTGATGCAACACTGCGTGCCGCCGCAACGGCGGTTTCCGTTGGAAAAAGGTTTGGCTCCGCCGTGGTGGCCAAACGGGACGGAGTTGTGGTGGGGAGAGCAAGGAGCGTCGGCGTTCGAGCACGGTCCTCCGCCGTATCGTAAACCGCACGATCTAAGGAAAGCTTGGAAAGTGAGCGTTTTAGCGGCTGTGATTAAACACATGTCTCCAAATTTGGAGAGAGTGAGACGGCTCGCGAGACAGTCCAAGTATTTGCAAGATAAGATGTTGGCGAATGAGACTGATACTTGGTCTCGTGTGTTGAACCAAGAAGAAGCTCTTCTCAAACGGCTCAAGATCTCTGATGACGAGGACGAGGATCAAGATCAAGAACCGGCAAGATTCACTTGTTTTGATCAAGAACCGTCCCGAAACGCCTGTTTACTTGTAGCGCAAGATCAAAATAATCAAGAACCCGTGAGATTAATGAGTAAAGACAAAAGAGTTGATCAAGAATCTTCCTTGAACAATTGTTTTCTTGTAGATCAAGATCAAGAATCGGAGAGATTAGCAAGAAAAGAAAAAAAGGCTGATCAAGAATGGTCGCTAAATGCTTGTTTTCTTGTAGATCAAGAACAGTTAGGTAACAAGAGAAAAGGTGAGTTTTTGGAGCAAGAGGCCATGTTATCTAATGTATACACTTGCCACAACTCGACTTGTCCTTCGAGTGATGTGAGTTTAGGATTCGTCGACAAGAATCTGAGAACTGGTCACGAGATTGAATGTCCCTACAGGACTCAAGAGACAACAAACCAGAGTAGTGGTGGCTCGGAGGGGTTTGTTCGATCGATGACTACGAGTGATGATGATTACAGCACGAGCTCGAAAACAGAGGACAGAAGAGATTATCATAATGAAGACGGAAACTGGCTAGATTATCTCTGGTTCGAGAGGTTACATGACATTAATTGTTCTGATCAAGGATTTGAAGATCAAACAACCGCAGTGGATTTGAACCAATTACCAGATCATTCTGATTCAAATCTGACCATGGACAAGGAAGATTTCTCATTATGGGACATGGGTTGTGACGCCAAAGATATTTATATGTCTCAAGTTTGAAAAAAAGATCTCAACTTTTGAATATATATATTCTCTAGTTACAATGTGTTAAGAGAATAAACAGAGACAAAATTGTTTTTTTCTTGTTGATGATCCAAAGCTATACAATCAAGAAATAAAACTTTTTAATCAATTTTTGTTTCAAAAAGAATTGTACCAATCTTAGTCGTAAAAACTATGCCTTTGTGGAATGCAATCTTCAAGAACCAATCTTGGAGCCGCACAAGAATAACCTTTCCTGAATCGACCTTTGTTCAGACTCTTCACATCAACTTCTACTGCAAAGATGGCGCAAACCGGTCTGTGATCTGAAAACCGTGATTCGCCTCGAATATACGAAAGCTGTTCTATTCCTTCTCCTCTCCATAGAATCCGATCACACCTGAAAATATTCCAAAATCCAAAACACACCACACAAAAACAGAGGTTTTTAGGAATCAAAACACACCACAAAAAACGTGGTTTTGGTTTAGAATTTAGGGATTAGGTAGTTTAGTACCAAGCAGGAGTACGGCGTTTTTTCTTGGACTTGGTGTTTTCACCGGCGTAAGCATCTGAGTTATGAGAGTACTTATAGGTCGGAGCAAAGAGGATTTGACCTTCTTGAAATCCAGAAAAGACTCTTCCTGCTCCTCTTTCCATGTTAAGCTGAATCATTAGAGATCATAGAAGTTGGTAAATCGCTAAAAAGAATTGAGAATTTAAAGACTTTAGATCATTTATATACTACAAAACCTGGTCTTTTTCAAGAAGAGTGTCCCAATCATTGTCTTCTAGTAATACTCTTGTCTCTTCATAGGTTAAAGCAACTCTGTAATTCAAATCTCCAAGCCAAAGCACTCGGCTGCAAATTTAAAAAAACAGAGTCTTTTTAGCGGTTTTTATTTGCTTATATAGAGAGAATGGCTTATGAGTTTCCTATAGAGAGAATGGCTTATGAGTTTCATGGAAACATACTCATGATCAATGATTCTTTCGGGTGCGCGACAAGTAGGGCTCTTGGTGAGTTTAGGGAACTGAGTATGCTTCACAATCTCAGCAACGTCTGCGTTTCTTCTCAGCTCATCACCTTCTTTCTCACCAGAAGCCAAATGGCTACACACGAAGCAAAAACTTGTTTGGTGCAGTGACATGCTTATAGCAATACATCCCTGTATAAACACACAGATACTAGGATTCAGATTCTTTTTGCTTCTGTCATATATCTTAACTTTGATATATAGAAAAAGGAGATTCTTTTTGCTTCTGTCATATATCTTAACTTTGATATATAGAAAAAGGAGATTCTTTTACCTTGTTCCCCAAGCGACCCATGATTCCTCTTCCAACAGAATCAAGTCTAAGATGAGATATATGTGGAATCAACTCTCTTCTAGCCCAAACAGACAAAAACAAACCAACCATTTGTTTGCTCGCAATCAATCGATAATCCATTTGTCCTGGCATCTTCGTAGTTGCAGGAACATCATCAAACAAGAAATTCTCATGAACCCTAAAATTCTCAGCCTCCACATTAGTACTATTATCTGATATAGGATCACTAAACCTTTTCGATCTCCGAGCTTCCCAACCAACCGAAGTATCGATAACCGGACAATTACAAGTCTTCAAGAGGCTTGAATCGACTCGAAAGTTTCTGCTTAAGACTTTAAGATTCGGTCTTTGAAAGAAACTAAGACTACTTGGTGTTCTTGATTCTTCAAAGCTACTACTACAAGTAGTTGTTCTTGAAGCAGAGAAAGCTGCGTTTGAATAAACAGAGTCTTGTTTCGGTTTGTTTAAAGCTTGACTTATTAGAGCTAACCATTTAGCTGCAGGCTCGTTATCTTCAACTACTAACACGTTTCCTGCACTAAGAGGAACAATCTCTTGAAACCTGAGAAAAAGAATGAGAAATCAATACAAGAATTGTTATAAAGATTGAAACTTTATGAGTCCAAAATGATTCAAATTTCATTCATACCCACAGATATATAAATCTGCTGTGCCTTCAACGAGTAAGAAGTCTTCGAGGTTAAGATCATTGTTTGGTGTTCTTCCTCCTACGTTCCACGTAGCTAGAAACACCCTGAGATTTCAAAAAACAGAGAATTTGCTTCTGAAATTAAAAAAAAAAAAACAGAAAGATTACAGAGAGATTGATTAATATACAAACCTGAGTTCACGAATCTCTGTTGTTGGTGCCATAGGCCTATCGAAACTCGATAGATTCAAGCCTTCAATTCCAGGACTTGACTTTCTCTCTAACGAATTTACCAGAAAACAATCAAAAAATCAGTACTTTACATTGTTGCAGTAAAAAAAAACTAAATTTCTTTTGGGATCTAGAAAACCCTAAATTTTGATTAAGACCTTGAAGAAGAGACGAGTCTATATCAAAATAAATAAAAAGTCCCCAATTTTTGAAAATGTAAGATTTATTTCGCTTTCGTAATGATGTGAACAATGTCAAATTGTCTGAGTAGGTTACCCAGAAAATCAAATTATTCCTAACCACACACTGAAAAAATATTCACAGAAATTATCAATTTACCAGAAACAGTCTTCCAAATCATTGGAGAAGTGTTGTCAAGAATTGATTTCTTTCGAGAAGCCATTCGTCGTTCCAAATCTAACAAGCATGATCCAAAAGACATTTAATTGATAGGAAAAAAACGAATCGTTATAAAATATTTAATTTTGTTTTTCTTGTAATGTACGTAAATTGGTTAAAGAAGAAGAAGTACCATTGAAAACTGCATTGTTGTTGTAGTCTTCTTCGTCGTCATTATTTCCTCTGTTGTTCATATTATTTGACGCATCTTCTTCTTTGTTACCACATCGTCTTGATCCGAAAATCTTCGGAAGAATTGACTATACAGAAATGTCCACAAACACCAAAAAGAATCATAAATTGAATTAATGGGTTTCACGTCGTGACATTTTCGAAGAGGATTTAAATTAAAAAATAATAATTGAAAGAGGAAGATAGAGAGAGAGAACCTTCTTCTTCTTCTCGCTTCGGAGGTTGTTCTCAGAGTCGCTATCTTTGTTGGAACTCATTCATAAAATCTTCTAAACAGAAATTATAAAAAAATTGGAAACAGATAAGAGTAATTAAAATTTTTAAAATATTAATCTGGGTGTTAATGGATCTTGGAAATCGTGCGGAGAATGACATTTATTTTAATTTAATTTTGTTTTTATTTTGGTTTCTAGGGTTTGATTTTTCCACGACTACTAAGCAAAATTATTTTAAGTACTTTAATTAACTAATTAATTATCAGAAGAAGAAGTTAATGGGGAATTTCTTGTTTTGCTTGAAAATATCAGATTTTGGCGCCAGCTCCTTCGGAGGCTTTTAATAACAACATAAATATGCTCTAGCTACAGAATGTAATAGGATTTATAAAAGATTAAAAAAATACTGTGTTGTTTTGTTGGATCGATAAAGTTAGAGGAGTATAATATATAAATGTTTTGACCAAAACAGGTTAAGCATATGAATTAAAATGCAATTAAATAAGTAAGATCTCTTGTTGATGATTTCGTTTAGTTATGTTTATTGTTACCATTATTAAGAATTGATAAACATTGCAATTAATTTTATATGCAATAATTAGTTATAAAGATATGATTATTATTTTCTGATAAAGGATGAAAATATCTCTTTTTAGGCAAAAAAATAATAATAAGAAGAAGAAGAAGAAGATAAAGGATGCAAAGATGAATCATCTGATTAGGAAGAAAAGTGTTTTTTTTTTACCAAAATGATTTAGTAACTTTTTTCTTAGTTAAGGAAAAAATTAAGGGTAGTTTAGGAAATATGGTAGTTTTAAGTTTTTATTTGTGATTTAGGTAGTTTTTGAAATTTGTTAAGTTTTATGGTAGTTTTTAAGAGGAAAATAGGGGGTATTTATTTGAAAACTACCCTAAAACTATCCAAATCTCAAAAACTACCGAAATCACAAATAAAAACTTAAAAACTACCTTCTTTTTCAATTTTCTCAAAAATACCTAAGATTTAACAATTGAGATATTTTATTTTCTCAATATTAGTTAGTTTATGCATAAATAAAATACTTGATCAACGGAAATTAAGTTGATTATGGTATTGGTGTGATCAATAAAGTAAATAAATAAATATCAAACAGATTATTAGTGATGAATCATATGGTCTGGGTTGGGTTCGATCTTTTGTTCTACAGAAAGTATTACGATGGGCCGATATATCTAAAAATGGGCCAAAGCTGGACTTAAGCAAGTATGACAATGACAGCTAAGATAATCAATACTTTTCTGAATCAATTTATTTTCTGAAAAATTAAAAGAAAAAAAAACAGAGTTATCTGATATCAATTTGATTTATATATTCCCCTTTAAAAGAAAATTCAAAATTCACTTTGCCACGAAGGTAAAGTGACAACAAGCAATTAAATAACAAAATTACTAATTTAAGCTTATAGGGTTCTTCACGCTGAAGAAAACAAAACTTTTATAAAACACATCAATTTGTACTTCAAACAAGAACACACACAGCATTTGAAACTGTGACACTGTCTCCGAAGGTACAACAACAGAGGAGGGAGAAGAGGTTATGCAGATTCTATTAGTTGCAAGTATGATTTTTTTACATTTTTATTTTTGAATCAGGATGACGAAAAGTCAGAAATTGATGATGGTGCTTACTTGAGCAGCGAGAGAGTCTCCGGTGGGTTGTTGCCGGAGCTATTTCCCGGTAACATTGCTCTTTCATCGTCTGTTTCCAAAAATTTCTTCATCTTCCCAATCTGTAAGAAATTTCTTTTCATTTCTTTTCAACAGATACTTAATATATATTAACAATATCCAGATTTTAAAAGCATGGTATTTATTTTAGCAAATTTTTAAAATTATACTTTCACTAAAAAATGGTCTACTATCCAATCTATCAAAGTCCTTCACTAATCATTTGTAAGAATATTAACAAGGAATATAGAATTTCAAAGTACGTTAGTTTTTAATGTTTTTGTTGCAAAGCTTAAAATATGTAGTGTTATGCTGTTGTTGCAAATTTTTATCATCAAATTATGGGTTTCACTAAAAAAATTTACCATCAAAGTCCTTAACATTCATTTGTATCTTTTCCTACAGCAACTGAATCTTAACAAGAAATCTAGATTTTAAAAGAATGTTTTTTTTCTTTCCAAAAATCAAATTGTGGGTTTCACTAGAACTTTCAAATGTATGCAGTTGTAAGTGCATGTGTGTCCATCGATGTTGTGTATATTTATAAAGTGGTTAATTAGCTTCTAGAAGCAAAAGAGATTGTGTCTTTGTTACCTGGCTAGCCAGAACCTGGTTCTCTTCTCTCAGCAACTTTTCCTAATTGGACAAGAATCATAAGGTCATTAGTTTTCTAACAAGTTCTAAAACATCCTCATCGCAGTTCGGTAATTTACCGAGGGAGAGAGACTCAAATTTGATCACCAAATTAACTAAGAAAGACTAAAAGACATATCTAGAAACCCAAACTTGGTCTAGTGATCTGTATAGCCTACAATGGCCGGGACAGCGAATAAAAACCAAAGCACTAACCTTTTCCTGAAGGCTATTCACAAACTCCATTATTAGTTCTGTCTGCAACAAGACATTGAGGATTGTGTCAAATTGGAAACATGATCCAAAGACAGTTCTTGGAAAACGAAGTAGATAGAAGATATCACTTATAGTAGCATCATGCATACCTTCCTAGCTCTAGTTACAGACAGAGCAGTCTTGAGCTGCTCTTCCAGGGAAATTAGAGAATCTATACTTACTCTATCGCTTTTAGCTTCTTCAAGCTTCCTGCATATATATTCATATATCAACAAAAGAAAAAAAGAAAAAAAAAACAACTTTTTGATTAGAGGAAGAGAGGAAAAAAAAGAAATTTAGAGCTAACCTTTGGAGGACTATTTCTAGTAACTCCTTGTGTGAAAGATAATTCGGAGTTTTTTCAGCAATATCCTGCCATGAAAGAAAGATTGTAAATCTCTTGTGTTTCCAAGAGATACAAATGACTCTAACCCTCACGAATTAAGTTTGGTATACAACAAGTTTAGAACCTTGTCGTAGACCTAATGCATCACCGGCAGTGAAGAACGAAGTACCTCTATGCCGATCTCTCCCCACAATGTTAAGGCACTACACATAGCAACCATCTTAATGGACTATTTGAGCTAAGCTTCTTAATGCTCATCTCAGTTCTATATGCCTTAGACGGCTTTGAGAGCAAAGAGTGTATATATGGACGACAAGTTATGATATGATTATAACCCTCTAGAACTAAGCTTGGTATACGACAACCTTGTCGTAGAATTTCTAGTGCAAGCACCTCTATGCCAGAATCTCACAATTTCAAGGCACTACATACAATATCCACATAACAACCATCTCAATGGACTATAATCTAGCTTCTAAATCCTCATCTCAGTTACCTAAGTGTGTGTACCCATGCCCGTGACCAGATATGCAAGGTTTTAAGAAACAATTACCAAGGTTTTAAGCTCATCAGCATGTTGTGTTTCATAATGACTGAGGATCTTGGCCATGCTGGAAAGATATCAAGAAAGAAACAAAAAGGCAATTACGTAGATATAATCCATGCCAACCAATTTTGAAACTACGAAACAAACATCAGTAGATAGACTCTTATATAGAAAAGAAACCATATATATATATATATATATATATAGCGTTAATTTGTGTTACAATACCTTTAAGGCCTCTACATGAAATTATTAGAGTGTATATCACTTAAATAACAACACAAGGTTTGTTAGTTTTTGTAATTTTCTAATATTCATATTTTGTGATGGACTTTAATTTTAATTTTCAGTATACAATCTTCTGTTTCATTGTAAAGTCAATGCATGTATATAGGTAAATTTACTATACTTAAGAAGAAAAAAATCTAATACTAAAATATTCTAATTTCTAATTTATCACAAATTCAATCCTACTTTGGGGTGTCCATGATCCATTGCAAGATTTCAATTAATAGAGTGAATTTGATTCACTTGATCATCATGTGGTTTAAAACTATCCAATTAGTAAGGCACATAAAAATCACAATCTCAAGTGAAAACATGTTTTTATAGCGCCACTAAACTAAGATATTAGAGGAGCTACAAAAGAAACTAGCTACAACTAAAATTTTGACTATTGTATATATATATTGAAGCAAATAAAAAATTAGTTCCATTACTTCTATTTATAATTCGTGCATGTTAGCCAATAACATATATACATACTTTCATGATCAAGCACTTGTGGTGTTAATAGGAAGGCAATGCTAAGAAGCTTTATATATACTCACAGAGGGTTACATTCCCATTTCTACAAGGTCTCAATTCGGTTCATTGTAATTACATAGGGAAAGGTTATAAAGGAAAAACACAAGATAAAATGTATTGAACCAAATGATTGTCGAAGTTCAGTCTCTTTGGCCAATGAGACCCAATACCTCATAACAAAAAATAAAAACGCATTGCAAAAGAGAATGGAACAATTAAAGAAGAGAAAGAAAGAGCAAATCAGAAATGTACACATGCATCTTGTGAGTAGCTCACAAAAACTACAATTAAGAAGGGAGAAAATCGATGACAGGGGATTGTAGTCTGGTTTGTACTAGGGTCATTGTCGTGTCATAATCTATGTTCAGATCCGAGAGTGTGCGTGTATGAGTTATCAATGACTAAAAAAGTAAGAAAATCTATATCCGCTCAAAGGAGTAATGTAGCCAAAAAAACACTACATTTGACCATCAAAATCAACAAGAAACCTTGTTCTTAGGCAACAAAACAATAAAAAGGGAAACTAATAAACCATCTAGAATTTCCTAACTAACCAAAATTTGCAAAACATAATACCAAGTAGTTTCTCAACAAATCTACCGGATTTGCATTGAATTAGATAAAGAGGCTAATGAGCCTAAATTAATCTCAAAATAAAACAATGTACATTGTTCTTCTATGACTCTGCAAGCTAAAGATAAAGTACACAATAATTAAGATGAATTGAAAAATCCCAATAGACAAACATAAAGTACGGATTACCACGTGTAGAAAACTCTCTGCAAGTGCATGCAAAAAAAAAAAAAAAAAATACCTGCAACAAATTAAAAACAAAACGAACACCAAGAAGGCAAGAACATATATCTTTAGCCGCCACATTGTATTAACCTTAAATTTGGTTAAAACCTACACATCAATTACTATACATAGACAAAACAAGAAGATCTCAACTATAAGGATTCGAAGGGGGCAAAAAAAAACCCTATTTTTCAAGTTCTCGAGAAAATGAACAAAAGAGTGTTACCTGTCACCAGAGGAGAAGCTGTAGAGTTTTCCGGTGGAAGAGACGATGAAAATTGCGACGGAGGATCCACAGAGAATTGAGAGTTGACGAGCTTTCTCCATGAGACCATTGCGTCGTTTACAGAAAGTAACTTGTCGACTGCTTTTGTTCTCAATTCGTTTAATCTCCACTTTTCTTCTTCCCATGGCTTCTCTTTCTCCGACTAAGTTTTATGACCTAATTTGATTCTGATGTCCGTATCACTGCTCGGAGCCACTAAACATTTTTGCATTTTTATTCTTCTTTTATATTTAATTGGCTTTAGAGCAAAATTCAAGAACTATGTTGTTTTAGTTTGTAACTGTATGACTTTATTCCCAATTAGGCAATTAATGTCAATGAAATCAGACGTTTAATGAATAAGTAGATTTTTTTTTTAACCAGAAGTTAAAAAAAAAAACAATAAGGAGAGCTAAATGATGCGTTTGATAGATTTTTTTATTTTTATTTTCTTGGATAGACATTAGACACGTATTAGCGCATGACGAATTCCTTGCCGGCGCGTCAATCTGTTTTTCCTCTGTGTCTTTCAATATAATCTGAGTTATTGCTTATTATCTCTTCGTTAATTAAAAAAAAAAAAAAAACTGAATTTGTTTTTTTTTTCTGTTAAAGACAAAACTCATATATGTTTTTTTTTTTTTTTTTTTTTTTTTTGATAAAGATTTTCTAATGAATTGCATGAGAATAGAAATGTTACACAGCCTATTGCCCCCAAAAAAAAAAAGAAATGTTACATAGCTTTTATATGGCCCAGTTAGCCAAGTGGCCGAACACACATAATTTTAGAATCCATTAATGAATCAAAGAGGGAAGCCCTATGAAGGCCCAATAAATTAGAGGCTTGAGAAGAGTAAAGGAGTCGCGCGACCTGAAAGTTGAAACAGACTTGAATCAGACTTAACGCTCATCATATGCCGTATTTAAAATTTTGCAATGTCAAGTAAATTCGAATTTGTTTAAGACGAAGTGAGGATCTGAAATTGTAGTTAATTATATCCGGTGAAAAAAAAATGAAAAAAACTGATGTAACAATTGTACTTTAGTATTTTAATTAAGTGTTAAAACTCTATTAAAACACCATTCACCTAGCTGATCATTGTAAACACAAACATTACATAGACACAAACATCGACTATGAAATTGGTGTCCATCAATAAAATCGCATACTCAGAATTTGATAAATTATAAAAAAAATATTAGATTTTTCATTTTTCAATGGGCCGAATGTGGGCTCAGCCACGACGGCTAACACAAGTCTTGTTTGAGAAAAAAGAATTATCTGATATCATGCCTGATGTAAAATTTCCCATTTAAAAATAAAAAAAAAATCAAAATTAGCAGCTAAAAATTTGCCACGAAGGAAAAAGTGACAACTAGCAAAGAAATTAATTAAGTTTGCACTAGGGGTTCTTCACGCTGAAGAAAGCATGACTTTTATAAACACACAAATTCCAATATTCAGACAAGAACACACGAAATTATGATCCTATTTCTTTATTTGATGCTTTCCCCTGGATGAGTTTTTTTCTTCCGAATCAGGGGAACAAGAGGATTTTAACATTTGTAGCTTTCCTTATAAAATTACAAATTTGAATCTTTACATTTTTATTTTGAATCAGCAGTTGATGATGGTCGTTACTTGAGAAGCGGGAGAGTCACCGGTAGGTTGTTGCCGGAGCTATTTTCCGATGAAATTGCTCTTTCATCCTCTGTTTCCTGGAACTTCTTCATCTTCTCCATCTGTAAGAAATTTCTTTACATTTATTTTTTTCTATGGATACTATATATTAATAAGAACACTACATTTTAGAAGCATATTTTTTTTTGAAATGAAATCATGGATTTCTCACTCGAAATTGTATAGCTTTCATTTTCTACATATACTAAATATCAGCAAGGAATGTGACTTTAAAAGCATGTTTTTTTTCTTCTTGTTTCAAATTTTGAAAATTAAATTATGGGTTTCACTCAAACTTCTTTACTTTTTTTCTTACTACAGCTACTAAATATTAACAAGCTTGAGATGTAGAGTTTTTTTTTTGGGTCAAACGAAATCTAGAGTTTAAAAGCATATTTCTTTATTAAAACAAATTAAAAGAGTTAAATAATGGGTTTTACTTAAAACAATTTCTACCAGTCGTTCATACGTATGTAGTCTATGCAAGTGTATTTGTGTATCTAAATGTGTAGAAATATTTGATTTATGAGCTTCTAGAAGCATAAGAGATGATACCTCTGTTAGCTGTCTAGCCAAAACCTGGTTCTCTTCTCTGAACAGCTTCTCCTGTTTGAACAAGATCACAACTTTATCCCTTTATAACAAGTCCTAAGTGATTCACCCAGGGGAATAGTCAAAACAGATCAAGATTTTAACGTATCTAGAGAGTTAAACTTGGTCTAGTGATCTCTAGACTCAAATTTTAAGAGACTTCAAGAATCAGCATAGCCTGGGATGGCGAATAAAAACCAAAATACTAACCTTTTCTTGAAGGGTCTTCATAAACTCCGTTATTAGTTCTGTCTGCGACAAAACATGCAAGGATTATGTCAAACTGGGGGAATGATATGAAGTCAGGCAAGGTCCAAAGACTGTTCTTGGAAAGCAAAGTAGACAAACGATTTTCATAAAGTCACTTAGTAGCAGCATAGAATACCTTCCTAGCTCTAGTTACAGACAGAGCAGTCTTGAATTGCTCTTCCAAGGAAATTAGAGAATCTACGCTTATATTATCCACATTGGCTTCTTCAAGCTTGCTGCATATTCATAAATAAACAATAGAAAAAAAGAAGAAGAAGAGAAGCTTTATCAGAGGAAGAGGGGAAAAAAGGAGTCTTAGTGCTAACCATTGGACTATTTCCAATAACTCCTTGTGTGAAAGATAATTACTAGTTTTCTCTTCAAGATCCTGCCATAAAAGAAAGATTGTGAATTTCTTGGGATACGAAAAGTTTAGAACCTTGCCTAGGCCTTCTAATGCATCACCAGCAGTGAAAGAAGTATCTCTGTGCTGATCTCTCTCTACAATGTTAAATGCACTACACAAAGCATTCACATAACAACCATCTCAATGGACTATTTTAGCTAAGCTTCTAAAATGCTCATCTCAGTTACATATGCCTTAGACGAAATTAGGAGCAATGACTGTGTGGATGAAAAGATATGATTCCAACCCCCAAAAAACTAAGTTTTAGTATACGACAAGGTAAATTTATTTTTAAAACCCTGTCGTAGACTTTCTAGTGCAATTACTAGCAGTGGAGAACAGAGTACCTCTGTATCGGTCTCTCTCCACAATGTTAAGGTAAAGTATCCACATAACAACCATCTCAATGGACTATAAGCTTAGCTTCTAAATATTCATCCAAACACTCATGCCCGTCACAAGATATGCAAGGTTTTAAGAAAAACTTACCAAGGTTTGAAGATCATCAGCATGATGTGTTTCATAACGACTGAGAATCTTGGCCATGCTGGAGAGAGATCAAGAAAGAAACAAAAGTACAATTAGATCTAATCCAAACCCAACTATTTTTCAACTATGAAACAAATCTAACATCAATAGAAAGACTCTTAGAGAGAAAGAAACCTTCTAATACTTAAGAGACAAAATAAAGGATATATACATGTTATAATATCCTTTATTTTGTGTTATAGCATATTAGCATCAATTTGTGTAACTGACACTTAATTCTAGTTTTGGTAATTAACCTTACTCGAGGCTTCTATATATAAACTTAGTATATCACTTTAAATTAACACAAGCTTTTGTAATTAATAGTTTTTTTTTTTGTATTTTTCTAACGATAAATCCATATTTTGTGATGGACTTCTTTAGTTTTTGTTTTTCAGTTCTCAATCTTCAAGTTTACTACTTAAAGGCACATCTGAAACTCTGTGCTGTTAACTTTGCAAATAACAAATCTTAGCAACTACCAAGTCCATCTCTAAGTTTTGGATATATAATCAACTTTGCAGCCGCTGACTTTGTTTTCAACTCAGAGAGGTTTTTCTATTTTAACTCACTATTTTCTTATCAAAACTACATCAATAATCTAGTTTTTGCTATTTTAAGAAACTAACATCAGTCAGAAAAGATTAACTGGATAGGTAGACTGAAAAAAAAAAATTCTCCTTAAGATGAAATTCATGTTCCCAAGTGAATCTCCAAAAGTTGATGAAATCAATCTTGGAAAATCACATAGGAAAAACTATAAATACCCTCCAATCTTCACATACTATTGAAGCTCTTACACAATCAACCGGACTGGAAAATTGAAAACAAAACCATTGGCTATATACCATATGATTTTGAAATACTTCTTAAACAATAAGCCAAAAAAGTTGCTTTTAGCATCTTAGGGAAGGTTAGAACTGATAGGATTGAGCCCAAATCAAGCCCACAAAGACACATCACAAAAGCTAGCTTATGTGTGAAAGTGCCTCGAAGACTTAGAAGGCATTATAGTTTGTTCTACTCCTAACCGATATGATATTTTTATAGATATCTACATTCTTTTCACAAATTCCACTTTATGTTGTACGGGATTTATTACAAGACTTCAATTTATAGAGTGAATTTGATTCACTTGATCTTTATGTTCTTGATAGCATCCTAGGTTGTGATTTGAAACTATGCAATTTGTGAAGCACATAAGAATCACAATCTCAAGTGAAAACACTTAAATCTATATTTGCCACTAAATTAAGGTGTCAAAGGAGCTGCCAAGAAACTAACTACTACTAAAATTTTGACTAATGAGAAAATTGAAGTTAAAAAAAGAAAGAAAAAAAAAAGAGGTTCCATTAGTCCTATCTGTAATTCGAGCATGTTTGTTGCCAATTTAACATATATACTTCATGATCGAGCATTTGCTGTGTTAAAATTCAAGGCAATGCTAAGAAGATTTATATTTAGTGACAGATGGTTATTCTCATTTCTACAAGGTCTCAATTTAGGTAATTGTAATCACATAGAAAAGGTTATAAAGAACAAACACAAGATAAAATGTACCCAAATGATTGTAGAGACTAGTTTCTTTGGCCCATGAGACCCAATAACTCAACAATTTTTTTGTTTACTGCGTTGCAAAACAGAACTGTGTGTTAATTCAAGAAGAGAAAGAAAGAGCTACGTACTCAGTATGTACACATGCATCTACACAAGAATTACAACTAAAGAGGGAAAAATGAATGATTTGGGGCTTGGAGCCCAATGGTTTGAACTCGAGTTCAAATTTAGACACATGCAAAGTCTGTATCCGATCAGAGGAGTAATGCAAACACTATATTTGACCATCAAAATCAACTAGTGACCATTTACTTAAGCAACAAATCATCTACAATAAAATTCTAGTTAACCAAAAATTATTATTATTAAAAAAAAAGTGGCATCCATTCCAATCTAAAGACTCATGATCTACTGCATTACTCCAAATAATTTCTCAACAAATCCACCGGAAGTGCGTTGAGTTGAGCAAAAAGAGGATAATGAGCCTAAAGTAATATCAAAATTAAACAATGTACATTGTTCTTCTATGACTCTAAAGGCTAGAGATGGAAGTACACAAAAAATAAGACGATTTGAAATCCCAATAGATAAACATAAAGTACGGATTACCACGTGTAGAAACATCTCTCCAAATGCATGCAATAATATTCTCACAACTAAATCAAAGAAAAAGCAAATCTCTGCAACAAATGAACAATAGAAAATGAAAAAAAAAGCACAAAACAAACTCCAAGAACATCATTGGCCACCACATTGTTTAATCTTAAATTTGGTTAAAACTACACATCGATCATGGAGATGAACAAAACACGAAGATCAGCTTCAAAGATTCAAAGGGGGGAAAGAAAACAAACCCTAGTATTCTAGTTTCTATTTTTCTCAAGCAAATTTAACTTGAGAGAATCTAGAAAAGCGGAAAATGTAGTGTTACCTCTCGCCGGAGGAGAAGCTGTAGACTTTTCCGGTGGCAGAGACGATGACAACAGCAACGGAGGATTCGCAGAGAATTGAGAGTTGACGAGCTTTCTCCATGAGACCATTGCGTCGTTTACAAAAAGTAACTTGTCGACTGCTTTTGCTCTCAATTCGTTTGATCTCCACTTTTCTTCTTCCCATGACTTCTTTCTCTGACAATTCTTATACCCTAATTTGATTCTGATGTCCGTACAACTAGCCGGAGACACAGTACGTTTTGGCTTTTTTATTCTTTCTATCCTTTACTCTTTTTTTTTTTTTTTTTTAATTTTGTGGTTTTCAGCATAGTTCAAGCTGTATGTAATTTTTAATTTGTTAAACGAGAGAATAGACCAACAAAAAAAAATGAGAGACAAAACACACACACACACAATAAGAAGTGCTAAACGGTGCGTTTTAAGAGAGTTTAGACACGTATTAAACTCGTGTCGAAATCCCTGTGGGAACGTTTCGTTCCTCTTTTGTGTCATTCAATTAAAATCTTATCGGTTTCAAGAATAATAGCAGAATTCAATATGTCGAACCTCATCGTTCTTCATATCAGTGTATATATCCAACAATCGTTTTTTTTTTTTTATGTTAAGTGCGTGTGGTTTTATTAAAACTAAACTGTGAGGATATATGGCTTTGAATGTTAACAGAAATGGTTTGTATGTCGTTAAATTCGAAAATCGATTTGACAGTTGTACTTGGTGATGTTCGTAATCGTAAATACCTTTCGAGTTGAAGCGTCAAAAGTCAAAACCAATTTAGGTTGGAACCAAATATTACCTTCAATAAGCATACATACTAGCAAATGAAAACAAAAATGAGAGAAGTGTTTTTACAACTTATGGGCCTGGCTGGGCTAAAGCTGAACTTTTTTGGAGGTCCTCGAAAACAAAATTGATAGATGTGAAAAAGGGGCAAAATATCTGACATGGTTTACTAAAAGAAATACAACTAAACAACATAGACCAATATAATTAACTACTAAAATATCTGATAGGTTTGCCACGTAACGTAAGACACGTAATCACACAACTTAACAAGTAGCAATTAAAAGAATAATACGCTCTAGGGCTCTTCACGCTGAAGAAACCATGATTTTAAATCCAATCCGTACTTTCACACAAAAAGACAAACACACCGACTCTGATCTTGTATCCAAAGGTACAACAATGATAGTTACAATTCTTTTACATAAATTATGAGCTTCTGTTTTACCTTAATTTCCAATCCAGAGGAATTGAAGATAATGGGTTTGAGATTATGCAGCCTTTTTTTTTATAATTTACATATTTGATTTTTATTTTTAAAATACTGAATCAGGCTTTGAGTTAAAGTGAAAACTCAGCCGTTGATGATGGTGATTACTTAAGTACCGGGAGAGTCTCTGGTATTTTGTTGCCGGAGCTATTTCCCGGTGACATTCCTCTCCCATCGTCTTCCCCGTCTGTAAGAAACTTTCTGACATTTCTTTCTCTACAGATACTAAAAATTAACAAGAAATTATTCTAATTTGTAAGAAAAAACACCTTTTTTTTTTTTTTTTTTTTTTTTCAAATTACACCATTATTGTTCCGTCAGAAATTATCTAACCATGTTTTGTCTTTTGAAAAAAAAAAAAATTTGTAAGTTTCACCTGAAAAACTACCTTTACACTTAACCAACCAAAAAAAAAAAAAATCTACCTTTAACTTTCTTTTTAATCATAGATTTTAAGATAATAAAATATGGGTTTCTCCAAATTGTCTAGCATCTAATTAAGTCCTAAAAATTGTCTGTTTATGTATATGTTTTATGCAAGTGTCTTTTTGTATATATCTATCTTTATTGTGTGTATATATAAAAAGTGGTTATTTAGCTTCTAGAAGCCTAAGAGATTGTGTCTGTCACCTGGCTAGCCAGAACCTGGTTCTCTTCTCTCAGCAACTTCTCCTGATTAGAAAAGATCATTAGGTCATTAGTTTCTACCACGTTCTAAAGCTATCTGTACACACGTTTCCTTCTCCAAACTTAAAGCATCCTCGTTCAAATTTGAGGGAAAAAGTCAATTTTGATCAAGAGTTTTAACAGTGTTTTTTGTCTTTTTCTCTTTCTCATTAGGGTTTCATTTAAATGAAGCCAAGAACAAATCAGGAACTAAGACAAGACTTAGAGATATTTCTAGAGCTAAACATGGTCTAGTGATCTGAAGAATCTGAGGTTAATAGGATTCAAGAATCAGCATAGCATACGATAAGGCCTATATGGCCTTATAGCAAATAAAAATCAAGGCGCTGACCTTTTCTTCAAGGTTCTTCACAAACTCAATCATAAGTTCTGTCTGCAAGAAGACATTAAGGATTATGTCAAACTGGAGATATGACTAACTAAACAGAAGATTATAATATGTATTTCAATCACTTAGTAGCAGCATAGATACCTTCCTAGCTCTAGTTACGGACAGAGCATCCTCGAGCTGTTCCTCCAGAGAAATTAGAGAATCTACACTCACATTATCATCATTTGGTTCTTCAAGTTTGCTGTAATCATAGGTCGACAAAAGAAAAGAAAAAAAAATATTTTTATCAGAAGAAGAGGGAAGAAAAGGTGTCTTAGGTGTTAACCTTTGGACTGTCTCTAGTAACTCCTTGTGTGGAAGATAATTCCGAGTTTTTTCCGCAAGATCCTGCACATGGAGAAAAGGATGAGAAAAGTTGGAAAGGTTGTGAAGTTCTTGTGTTTTCCAAGAGACACAATAACTGTCTAGATACTTGAGTTCGGTATGAAAAGTTCAAAACATTTGAGTTATATCTGGCTCGACCAGCGGTACTATCCCTTTACAACATCAACCACCGCATCCAGAAGGATATGTTCATGATGTTCTTATAGCTAACTTACTAAGGCTTCAAGTTCATCAGCATGTTGTATATCATAACGATCGATGATGTTGGACATGCTGGAGATATCAAGAAGCAAAACAAAATGCATCAGAACAATAATTATGCAAACGCATTTCAAAATCACCAATTAAATATAGCATCAGTATAAGCCACCATTATAGAGAGCATGAGCCGGAGAGAAATCAAATTGTGTTACTAACCAAAAGTTTTTGTTAATCAGCTTAATTAGGTTTCTATATACAAATATAGCTTAAAATTAAAAAAACACTGAAGATTTGTTTACAGTTAACCGTTACTTTTTGTATGTTTCGAACTAGTTACTCTATTTTTGCAATGACGGCATTAGTTTTACTCTTCCATTCCATCATATTCCTTTTCATTCATATCCATGCATATAAATATGTAAAAGTTATAAAATGTAAATCCCAAACTCTATTGCTAACTTCAAAATTTCACCTAAATTCTAATGCTATGAATGTAGGCTGACTTAAAATTCCCTTTTCTTCACGTTCTTAGTAATATCTTAAGTTGTGAATTAGTAATTTAACTTTTAGTCACAAAAAAGAAGAAGAAGAAAACTAAACAATTCATTAGGCGCATAAGAATCCTAATCTCAAATCAAATACTTTGTTTAGAGCTATTAAGTTAAGTATAAAAGGAGGTACCAAAGAAACTAGCTACAACTAGAGTTTGACTATTGTGAAATGGAGGCAAATAGAGAAAGTTCATATAGTTCTATGTGTAGCCTGTGCATTGCTAGTTTCAATTTAACATATATACTTTGCATTATCAAGAAGTTATGGAGTTAAAATCAAGGCAATGAGAAGGAGCATAGATACACATAGTGATAAGGGTTACATTTCCATTTTCTATAAGACATTCTTTTCGTATCCCATTTATGATTTCTCTAAGCTTTAGATGAGAAACACAATACTAGTTTTGATTTGTCAATGTAGTTTTGTTCTGGTTCATTGTAATTGCATTTGAAATATTTAAAAGATCAAAAGGTTGAGATTACTTCTAGATAGAAAAATGTCAAAAAGGTATTGCGATACATATATGATGGTCATAGACTTAGTTATAGTTTGACTCATGGTTGTAGTTTAGTGGATCACCCTATTGGTAGAAACCGGTGATCATTTCTACTTAGTGAATAATCCACTACAAGGCCATTGCGACATAGTGGTCGTAGACTAAGTTATAGTCTGATTTTTTTAGCAGAGAAACCCCAATTAATTAATTGCAAAAAAACAAAAGGCACAACAACTTGAAGAGCAACAAAGAGTGGCTCATTAGTCTAGCCATTTATATGTTGGATGGTGTGATATGTACACATCGGTTACAATTAAAAGGGAGACAACCGAGATCCGACTAGATAAGTAATGTAGCATGTGTAGCAATTATCAATGTGAAAAATTATCCAAACACTGCAATCAACCATCAAAATCAACTAAAAACCTTTGGACGATGCTAAATCAATCAAAGGGAAATTAATTAGAAAAACAAACAATCTACAGTACATTTCGGATCAGTAATTGTACAATGTGGCATCCCATTTAAACCAAAGATTTTGTATCAATGTCAGCCATTAGTCCCAGTTAATCTCTCAACAAATCAAGCGGAAGTGCATTGCAATGTTGGATATAAACCAAATCTCAAAATTGAACAATGTACATTGTTTCTTACAAAAAAAAATGGATCTTGAAAGTGAACAACAGATGAAATATTGGTACAAAGATTACTTAAACAACACTAAGCACGTACTAACACGTGTATAAAAATTTCTTGAATCGCATGCAATATTAGATTTCGTAACAATTAAAGGTAAATAAAAATAAAAAATCTCTATTTAAAACTGGAAAAGAAAAACAAAACAAACACCAAGAACATATCTTGGCCACCACATTGTTTAAGCTTAAATTAGGATTAAGCTTACGCATCGGCTATTTTGATAAACAAAACAATGAGGAAATCTCAGTTGATTTGAAGGAAACAGAAAACCCTAGATTTGAAGTTTCTATGCCGGGAAAGTAGTTAAACAAAGAGAGAAAGAAGAAAAGCTCGAGTGATACCTAAAAGAAGAGAAGCTTACTTGTCGCCGGAGTTAGAGTTGTAGAGCTTTCCGGAGGCGGAGACAACAAGAACAGCGACGGAGGATTCACAGAGAATCGAGAGCTGTCTAGCTTTCTCGATGAGACCATTGCGTCGTTTGGAGAAAGTGACTTGTCGACTGCTTTTGTTCTCGATTCGCTTGATCTCCACTTTTTTTCTTCCCATGGTTTCTTCCTCCAATAAGACTTATGCCCTAATTTGATTTTGATGTCCGGAGACCCTAAATGTTTTTGCTTCTTTTATTCGTTTCTCCTTTTTTTTTCTTTTTTTTGGTTTTTGTTCTTGGACGAATGACAAATCCAAGTCAGTTTTTTTTTTTGTTAAACGAGAGGGGAAAAATAAAATAAAAATAAGTGGAAACGATGCGTTTTGAGGGAGAGAAAGAGACACGTATAATTTTTACGCACGTGTTGAGTTTTTCCACTTTCCAGCGAGCACCTTTGTCTTTTAATTCAACCGGTTATTTGAAATATATTGGTTTAATTTTTAATAATTTAATAATAT
Organism: Cardamine occulta; assembly: GCA_028015245.1. Classification (NCBI taxonomy): domain Eukaryota; kingdom Viridiplantae; phylum Streptophyta; class Magnoliopsida; order Brassicales; family Brassicaceae; genus Cardamine; species Cardamine occulta. The sequence goes on along the minus strand of CM051393.1, from coordinate 16,676,949 downwards.
TGATCATACTTTTTATAAAACGTTTTAAATATTTATTTATGTTTATAATAATAATCAATACAGTACTAAAAACATTTATGCAAACATTATCTCAAAACTCAGTTTGATTTTTTGGTTTTTGTTCTTGGACGGATGACAAATCTAAGTCAGTTTTTTTTTTTTTTTTTTTTTTTTGGGTTAAACGAGAGGACAAAAATAAAATAAAAATAATATTGATCATGTTCAAAAGTTTAATAATTTTTAATATTTTAATAATATTGATCATGAATACAAATTCATGTTCCCAAGTGAATCTCCAAAAGTTGATGAAATCAATCTTGGAAATTCACATAGGAAAAACTATAAATACCCTCCAATCTTCACATACTATTGAAGCTCTTACACAATCAACCGAACTGGAAAATTGAAAACAAAACCATTGGCTATATACCATATGATTTTGAAATACTTCTTAAACAATAAGCCAAAAAAGTTGCTTTTAGCATCTTAGGGAAGGTTAGAACTAATAGGATTGAGCCCAAATCAAGCACACAAAGACAGATGGTTATTCTCATTTCTAAAAGGTCTCAATTTAGGTAATTGTAATTACATAGAAAAGGTTATAAACGACGCCGTTGTAGAATCCTCTGATTTGGGATTTAGGATTTTGACCCGGGAAGACGACCGTTATGTGCAATCTTAAATGGGCTCAAAATTACATTAGCTAACTAAGGCCCATATTAGTTAAGCCCGCTTCAATTACCAAAACGCTCTGACCGCTCCAATTCAGTGAGTCAAACGACTCCAATTTGATTCGGACCTGGCCCTTGCGTCTCGAGGTATAATAAAAGTCTAAAGATAAACTCTTGTGTTAGCTCCATCTAGGGTTTTGCTGATTACTATTTAAGGTTTTGATTTTTGTGTGATAAGCAAAACTTGCAAGTTACTTTCAAGTTCTTGTCTTAGTGAAGTGAATTTGATCACTTGGCGTAAGTTAAAGTGTCTTGGGAAGATTTTTCTGATTAAGCCATTCGATCAGATCACGTGGATGTTGTCCTGTCAAATCTATGTAAAAGAATCTATTGTTTTTGATAAAAATGTTTTAAAGTAAAAGAAAAAAAACAAAAAACTTACAATGTCTCGGATATATATATATATATATGCATAAGTGTGATTCTTTTTAAATGATACAAAATGAAATATTAGAAAAGGGGGTACACAACCATACGCATGTCTATGCTTTTTCTATTAAGTTGGTAGGAAACATCAATTATACATTTAACTAAATAATAGGAATAAATGGAATCTATTGGTGCAGAACCAAACACTTGTTTTGCTTTTGCCTTTTTTTTTTGGAGGGTCAAGAGATTCATGATAATAGCGGTTCCATTGTTGATACATTTTTCCTTTTGTTGTGCTCTCACAAAACTGGTTTTAACTTTATTGCTTACCTCATATTCCATTCACTGATTCCCCTGTTATTTATTCAACACTCCAGTTAGAAAAAACTATTAGTACTTACTAAGTTGATGTAACAAAAAGTTCTTACAGTTATGGGGATGTCTGAATATTTAATAATTTTTAACTTTATGATTGTACTCAAATATGCACATCAGACAAAAATTTAATAAAATTTTGGTAAATGGAGAGTTTGTATCGAATGATACTTATTTTCTCCAACGATTTGAAATCACCTTTACTTGGAACGATTAGCAAAAAAAAAAAACAAAAAGAGGCAATGAGTAAAAATAGTTGATATATAGAGAAAAGGATAGTGAGACAAGACAGTGCAGCTAATTAAGAAGGAATCTTATGTGTCGAAAAGTTTTTGGACATTTTGGTGACGCATTCATCCATTTACATGTCTACACTAACTCATGTCCTGTTCCTAATGCTTATAATATCATACAAACTTTAAATGATTTTTTTCCTTCTATATAAGCAGAGATATATCAATCCGGTTCCATCTAGTTCGGCTTGTATAAGATCTGGTTCTGATTTTGTTTGGTTTTGATTTGATCTCAAATTTAAACCTAATGCTGATCTGATTGCAAAGAAAATCGATGAGTTTAACCGGTTTGGTTTGACTAATCCAGTTCGTAATGATCTAGCTAGCTTTATACTAACAGAATCGGGCTTCATTTTGATTTGTTTTTAGATGTGGTGAAATCGATCCACATATTTTTGTGAATCATATCTACGATAATTACTTAATTTATTGAAATTATTCTATAAATTGAAGCAATAAATAATTTAAACGATAATCTTGAGCATTGATTGAATAAGGGCAAAAAAGGATATGAAAGTCGAACTTTGTTACGCAATCTCTGATTAACTAATTGTCTTAACTCTTAATTTTTGTTCTCAAGGTTCATTACTTAGACGGTAACACCAATATGATTAATGATTATCTATGTATATATAAAAAAAAAAATTATTGGTGACTAAAGAATGTTATATAACTAAATAATATTATCTCTATAATTAGATTCTCCCATTTTTTTCTTTTAAATAACTTGTGTTTTCTTCTCTTCCTCCCCCCCTTTGATTCTTCTCCCTTTCTCACTTCATACACTTCTTCTTCTTCTTCTTCTTCTTCTTCGAGAGATAATGGTATTAGGAAAGCGTCATGGATCTCTGATCAAGAGAACAACAAGCATGAAAATGATCACAGTCGATACAGCCACGATCTACGATTCATCTCAGCCGTCCGATCATCTAACCATTCATCAACATCATCATCATCATAATCCGACGGTGGTGATGGCTAGTAACAACGATGATTTCTTGAGGACTTGTAGCCTCTGCAATCGAAGTCTCTGCCATCGTCGTGACATTTACATGTATAGGTACGATTATATATATTTATTTTTAATAAGTTTCGTAGTTTGCTATCGTTATACGTTATGGTTTAGTGAATATGTCTAGTATTATGATGAAAAAATGTTTTATTGCATCGTTTTTGTAGAGGGAACAACGCATTTTGTAGCTTAGAGTGCAGGGAGAAACAAATTAAACTTGACGAGAGAAAACTTAAACACGGCGTCGTGTCATCCAAGAAAACAATTCGTATTTAATTGATCATGTATGATCTATAATACTAATAATAATAATTTTCCTTTATGGGTAAAATTAATATGTTTACGTTTTGTATTGAAGAATAATTAAGAATTACGAGAAAATGGAAAATGAGACAAATGATTGTAGTGATCATAGAATGTAACTTCCTATGAGATGTAGAGTGTTGTATTTGATTTTTGTGTGATTTTTCTTTGTAATGTCTTATGTGTAATATGTGATATAATATGTTGATGTATATTCAGGTGGTCTACTACTTGTTTTAACATATAACTGCAGAAATAAGAATTTTAGAATACTAGATGGACCGATTCCTAAATGTAATTAGAAAATAGAATTTATGATAGGGATCAGTTCTGAGAAATTCTATTAATAAATGTAATCGAATCTTAGGTGACGAAAACCAAAAGATTTTCCTCTTTTTTAAGTGGAAATTCCAGTTGGCCGGCTAAATTCCCCCCTAATATTTAACATTTGCAAAAAGTACATAATCTTAGATTGTTACCCTTTACTCTTGCCTGGTGATCCTCTGTCCTCAGTCCTCACTAATGCATATTTAACACAACACATAACCTTTACAACAACATTCATCTTGTTACCCTTTACTCTTGCTTTGTGAACCTAAAAAAAACAAATAAATGTATACGTATCAAATGCATATATTCTCATATTTTCTTATAAAAACTAATGGCATGGTCACTGACTCCAACTAATGGTGTATGCCAAATTCAATATAATCCAATCAAGAACTCAAGAACTCAAGCGTAATTCGCAAAGATAGAACTGAACTCATGCTTTTTCATCAACAACTAAACAGAAGAACATAGAAGCTGTAACCAAAACCAAAACTTAAGCAATCACTAGCAACAAATAATTTGATATCGATCAAGATTCAAGACTCTTAAAAAATTTAAGCAATTTCAATCGACTTCAATTACTTTCAGAGATTAATACACATGCAAGAGATTACAATCGATTCAAAATTCTAACTATGGTCTGGAAATGTAAATTCAATCGATCTAGAGAAATAAAAGTTCTGATGAAATTAAAATTAGAGATCGGTCCCAAATTAGTCAACAATTCAACACAATCAAACAACAAATCCAAGAGAATTAGATATTGATTAAGATAATTAGATCATTTTCAATCGAACAAGAATAAAGATCAAAAATCTAACTGAACAGAAGAAGAATCAAGAAGAACGGAGTGAAGAATTAAATAGATCTGCGGGCCGACCCGCATACCCGCCAGGTCTTGCGGGGCGGGTATGACCAGTCAATTCGCCATCCGCGGTCTTTTGCGGGTAGACCCGCAGCAGTCGGAGGAAACGGTGGTATTCGGCAGACAGACCCAGGCAGTCGCGGGCTCCCCCATAACATCAAAATCTTCTCTTTGACATGGCACTCTCTTATTGGTTTATAAAGAAAATTCCCGTGTTATGATATTAAAGTTGCTGCTTTCAACGTGCAATAACATCAAAATCTTGCCAAAAAAATAAAAGTAATTATGTTTTTTTCAAAAAGTAATTTGGAAGACAAGGTGCAAGGTAATACGGAAGAAAACTCGGGGACAAATAAGGTGGGTTTAAGCTTTAATGGAACCAATTCAACTATTTTATGTTGTAAACGTAAATTAATTACATACATAATGCATGATTTGTGTACCATATCTTTTGGAGTCTTCACATCCCCATGCACCATATCTTTTTCCGTAACAAAAATAGTTAATCCGAATTAGTATAGAAGAAAATGTGATTCTAAGCTTTGAGATTAAATCTAATATCAGCACTTGAATTGAGTCATCTTGCTTCTCAACTTTGAGTAACTCTGCTTTCACCTGTAACTGTTATTATTAACATGAAAATTGTATCTAAAGACCTCAATAAACAGATTATTTCGAGTTCTTACCCTGATAAAATGAAATTTACAGAAAATGAACAAACAATTCCACAAAATGAACAAACTACTTAGGCGAGAGTCGAGAGTTTTGCAGAAGTTTGTCTGCAAGGTACTCCAATCTCACATGCATTGACTCTAGCAGCAAACCGAAGAGAGCGAAGGGACTCTCCAGTAGAAGATGGATCAGGTGATATGTTCACAAACATTAAGGTCTTTGAGTCACCTCCTAAACATGGCTGTTCAAAATATGATGATTCTCTTTTATTAGAATGATGCAGATAGACAAAAATGATTCAGGAGTCGTAATGTAATCTAACCTGGAGCAGATATGTTAACTTTGAGTTTCTGAATGGAACATGATCCTCTTTATTTGCTAATGCAAATATAACATCACCCAAAGCTGACAAGATTTTGTTTATAGCCTGGTGAAGTAAAGAACAAAAGTTTGAGCGTAAGTTAAAAAAACTCCCATGGGAATAACTTAGAAGACTGTATTTTCTAAGCAAAAACCTGTGTCTCCTTTAACTGCTCTCCTGTTGCCCCGCTCCTTGAGAGTCTCTCACTTCCAGCAAGATCAATTAGGTTAAGAACACCTTGTACCTGCTGTTCAGTGCTCTGAAATAGGAGAGAGTGTTAGTGTTTAAAATAGAATTTCAAAAGTGAGAAATAATATTTACAAGAAAGGTTAAGATATTAACCTCATTCACACCAGAAATCCTTAGAGTAAACACGAAATGACTCCTTGATGACTGTTCGCACTACAAAAAATATGGGTATTGATAGCACTATAGGATATCACAATTTCGATAAGTGATAAGTATTAAAGAGGATGTGCTCGGGTGGGATACTCTCTTATAGCATTTTTAAAAACGCTACGCCAAAATTTCTGCTATTAAACACCAAACACTTGGAAATTTTTTGGTTTTGGTGAAAATTTCCCCCCAAATTTCTTTTTTGTCCCTTCTCTTCCTCTTTTACGAAAATACAATCCCTTGGTAAAAAAAACACACGAACCATTCCTCTTCTCTCTCTCTCTCTCTATCTCGTCTCTGATTTTTTTCTTCGCTCCTCCTCTCATCAAGATCGAAATTGAGATTGATCGATCCAATTTCACAGCAATCCCATCAAAAATGCTTCAGACCTAATGTTCATCTTCTCACCAATCGCCTTCGGATACATTTCGTAAAACCGGAGAGCAAAATTCAGTTGAACTCGACAAATTTGCATCTGAAATTCATCTTCAGTCCACGGGTTTACTGTTTTGTAGCATGCGAAGGAAAGATGGTTTCTGGAAAACGCGATTCTTCTGGAAAACGCGATTGTTACATTGTTTATTTACGCATCTGTATTCGTCTCTTAGATGATTATTCGATTGTTACGAGTAATCAGAAGTTATCATTGTTTGATTCATTAGCAAGCTGAAGGCTGAGCCTTCAGAGGGATCCTCATTTTTCAGAGATTGCCTCGTAGAATGGAGGATATGTTTGATTTTGTTGCCTTGGACTTCTTCCTAAAGTTTAAATATATCTCTTCTGGTCTTGGACTGTTGTATTCTAAGGTTAAGAATCTAAGTAAATTAATTTTAGTCTTTAGTAATACGTTATTAGTTTTAATTTTTCTTTATTACCGGCTAGAAGTTGCAGTGGTTGAAACGATAATTAATGGAAATTTTAGTGATCGTGTGACTCATGGATTTTATTGTTCGTATGATATCATAAAGAAGCTGGCAACTTGCTAGTTCACCTCTGCCACGCAAAGAATGCTGACTCTCTGTTTTCTTGTTAGTTTGTTTGATAGGCATCAAGGGTGACCAGAGAAGCATTATCTCTGAACATTTTGTTTATGTCTGACCCAGAAGCTGCAATGCATATGATATACTAGCGGGGCTCTTGCTGCTTTTGCTTTGTATATATCTAAATTTGGTTCATTTGGCTGGCTGAATGCAGGAACTGAATACCGCAGAAGATTTCATTTTATTTTATGAAGAAATGTTACCATATGTTCAGACTTTGTTGTTGGTTATTTTGCAAAAAAGAATTAATCTTCTCGAAACTTGTCTCTCGATTACAAATGAAAGCAAGATTGTCTCTGGAACCCATTCTCAGGTATGCTAATTTCTGCTCATTCTTTTAGCTTGGAATCATCTGCCAGTGGAACATATTTTTCACATTTATGGACTTGTCACTTTTATCTGTATGCCAGCGTATCTTCACTTTCAGGCGGTGTAGTTAACCACAGCACTTAGAAATCACGTTCTAATCCCATGTAAAATGTTTGTTTTTTTGTTTGTTCCTGACATCTTTTATAAAGAATAATGTTGACATCTTTGATAAGATAATGGTCGCTAAATTTCTTCTCTTTTTCCGCTCCTGAGAGCATGCACTTTCGTAATCTTCTTCTGTATAGAAGTATAAAGAATTTCTTTTGCAAGTTGATTGCTCAAGTAAAACATGTCCATTGTCAAGTATTGACAGTGAAAGTTTGGTCTTAATCGTACTTGGAAGCTTCCTTGACATTCTGTTTCTTTTGCAGAGATCTGGATATGAAGCTTACATATTGGAAGCAACATACAAGGACCCGACTGGGAGTTCTTACGTACTATTTACTCTTCCATAGCTTAGATTTTGTATCTCAATTGTAGTTTTTGTTTTTGATCCTATACAAATGGGATCACACTAAGATCATTATCATATTTGAATTGATTATCATTCACGTTTATTGTATGTCTCTAAGATCTACTTTTTGGTTTAAAAGTGTTGTTGTGTCGTCTCTGAGCTCTTCTTTTTCTGTATGTCTATAGTGCAGGGAAAGTGGATTTGGTTTATCTGACATGTGATCTTATGAGTTGCAATGGATAAATTTGAGCTCGTTGAAGCAGAGAAGAAGAAGATTAGACAAGAGTATAAGACTTTGTATGATGTTTTGCAAAACTTGTTTTGTTTAATATAATATCACTGTTATATATGTTTTGAATGATTTATGAAATATATAAGTTATATATATATATATATCCAATAAATTAGTTTCTACAAAATTAAATTCAAATAAAATAAAATAAAATAGCAGATAACAAGAGATCATAGCATAAACCAAAAGCTATAAGTATGTTTAATATAGCAGAACAAAATGTTACAACATAATATAATACATCATTTAACATGAACTATAAGAAAATAGATTATAGCATTTTAGAAACGTTATACTAGACGACTTTTTAATAGCACCACAAAAAACGCTATCGTATGGGGTGATCTATTATAGCTGCGGCAGTAATAGCTTATTAAGACGCCATTATTACCTTTATGATAGCATTATTCGGCCGCTATTAATGCTGATTTTTTGTAGTGTTTATTCATATGAGTCTTACCAACTGACCTGCAAAATAAGCAAGTGTTGACCATGATTTAGCTTTGTTAATTGTTGTAACTTGTAACAGAACAATAGAGAAACAACAGTGTAACAACACTCTCAAAAGCCATGCCACTTTACACAATCAGATATGTCTAAACAAAAAGATAGAATAGAAAATCCAAAAACTCAAGACAACAACTTGCTCTTAGCAGCTTGCTGCAAGAGTGAAGAAATTTGTCCAACACTACATACATCTACTATAGTCAGGTCCCTAAATTTGTCCAACACTACATACATCTACTATAGTCAGGTCCCTAACATGAGTGTTTCCATTAACATCATGTGTGACTTCCAGAGGTGGTACTATCTGCTCGCACAGACTTTATAGCTATTGTTCGGTTTGTATAAAGCAAGTCTCTGATGGATTCGTTGTAGATCTCCAACATTGAGACATACAAATCAACTTAAATCAAAACAATGCTTTAGGAGATGAGTTTTTGAATCAGTTTTTGAATCGCCTGACATGGAGATTGAGAGATTTGTGATAATGGGTGAATCAGAAAATCTTGTTTTGGGAGATGATAAACCTATGATGTTAAACTAATGCACATAGTTTGCACAATACATAATTGGGCAATGATCAATAGAGATATTGTATCCAAAATAAAATAAAATATATAGACATCTTTTTCTTAGCTGATTTTGAATGTCATCATTTATGATGTTTATCAATATCTACCTTTTTTATTAGTTGCATTCTTTTGAGTAATAAAGATATTAAATTTAAATGAAGTTTGATTTATTTCGTTCTATTTTAAAAAATTTAAAAAATCGTTACTAATTTTGGTTTGGTTTGATTAATCTTATGTATACCACTGCGAATTGCGGATTTCTTTTTGGATTCGCATATCTTTTAATTGGCAAATCAAAGCCAAATTATAGTTTCTTGAATCTATGGAGTTGTTAATTTTGGTTTGGTTTGTTAATTATTTTTGTTTATCATCTGCGTTTTCATTTTCTAGTGTATATAAGAAACTTCTAAATGTGCCAAATTTTATGGTGTAGTGTAAGTGATTTTATGACATAATATCTAATATATATTATTTGAGAAGCCCACTTTAGAGAGTAATATTGCCCTCGCGTGGTATTTATGGAGATACCATGCTGATGTGTCGCCACCTGAATGATTCTTACAGAAGTTTTAAAACAAGACAACCATTACTAGATTAATTACATAATTTGTCATTAGACTTAAATCATTAGTCTAATTATATATATTAATATAACTCATCTAAATATCATTAATTATATATAATATACACATATTCGGATATCATTTAAATAGTATTTTAAAATTACATTATTATAATTATAAATTCATGTGAAAAATATTTTAATATTTATTAAAAATTTATGCAACTACAAATTTATTATTTATCAAATTATAATATATAATAACCTTCTCAAATATGAATTATGGAAAATTATGAAAAACAAAATGATATATTAAATAATTTTTTATATATAAACTCATAAATTAATATGAATAAAAATGACATATTATTATTTTTTAAATAATATGCATATTAATTTAATAGTTATAACAAATGATATATTATTTAAATTAATTGTGTTTTATATATGTATTTATATTATAATGTTTTAATAATTCACTAACAAACATATATTTAGAATTGTAGTCCCATTATATATTTCTATAATCACTTATATATTTTTATTCTTTTTTTAAAATTAAAATTAAAATTTTCTATATCATCTACGAATTTTATGGTGAACAAACTAGAAAAAATTTCAAAATTCTGTTAATTTAGTAAATACCTAATTAAAATATTCATAATTCTTTTGAATATAGTAACTGACTTGATTCTCTCAATCAATTACAGGAAAACCTCTATAAATTAATAATGTTGGGACCAAAATTTTCTATTAATTTATAGAAAATATTAATTTATCGATAAATTAATAATTATTAATTTTTCTATAAATTAATAATTATTAATTTATAGAGAAATTTGCATAATTTTAAAATACAATTCATATTTAAATAAAAAAAATAAAAATCAGACTTTAATATTTCTAGCGGCAGTTATATTTTAGGAAATTATCGCATATACAATTTTTAATACTTTTTTGATGTAATTTGAAAAGATAATACCATATCTTTTTTATATGGTATGACAAATTTATAGATAAGCTATACAAAAATGTAAATTTATAAATAAAAAAATAACACTAGAGTCATATTTTACTAAATTATCTTAGTTATATTTTATAATGTTATATAATTATTAATTTATGATATTGATAGGACCATATAGTTACATAGAATTTTTAAAAAAATTATTATCTTATTATTTTATCAAATTATATTAAATATTACATTGGCTCAACTTAGGACAAAATTTTTTATTAATTTAGAGAGGTTATTAATTTATAGAATTTTTACTGTAGTTTTAAATTAATATCTAATTATTATGATATTTAAAATCTTTAAAATCTCGATTTTTTGAATATGGAAACTGATTTTATTCTCTTAATCAACTAGTTATAAGTATGATATATAATTGAAATATTCTCAATCTTAAATGCCTTGATCCCTAAGTCTACACTCTCCTATAAATAGATTGAAGAGCTTCATTTAATGTATATTATTTAAGTAGTACACTTTAAAGAGTAACTTTGCCCACGCGTTGTATTTGCGGGGATGCCACGCTGTTGTGTTGCCACTAGAATGATTCTTATAGAAGTTTTAAAACAAGACAATCATTACTAGATTACTTACATAATTTGTCATCAGACTTAAATCATTAGTCTAATTATATATATTAATATAACTCATTTAACTATCATTAATTATATACAATATTCACATATTCGGATATCATTTAAATAGTATTTTAAATTTACATTATTATAATTATAAATTCATGTGAAAATATTTTAATATTTATTTAAAATTTACACAACTACAAGTTTATTATTTATCAAATTATAATATATAATAACCTTCTCAAATATGAATTATGGAAAATTATGAAAAACAAAATGATATATTAAATAATTTTTTATATATAAACTCATAAATTAATATGAATAAAAAAATGATATATTAAATTATTTAAAAATAGTATACATATTAATTTATTAGTTATAACAAATTATATATTATTTAAATTAATTTTGTTTTTATATATGTATCTATATTATTATTATTTTAATAATTCACTAACAAACATATATTTATAGTTGTTATAATAGACTCCAATAACCATTAAATTTATTTGTTTGTGTGTGTATTTTTTTGGTTAAATTAGAAATCGTTAATCATATGGAGAGAAGAAGATATAGGATCGAATAATAGTGGGACAGAGTAGTTTGGATGTTGAAAACTATTACATAAATATATCCGTTTATAGAAGGGTTGGATAATAGCAGGTAATGGTGACGCTAGATAGTTAAAATTATTACCCAAACGGATAACAAGTTTTTTAAAAAAATTTGGATCATTTATAGAAAGTTTTTGGAATAAAAATTTTTTTATGAATAATTTTTAATTATCGAATAACTTTAACTAAATTAAAGAACATATAAATAATTAAGAATTTTTTAAAAACTATAATTACCCAAATAGGTAATTAAGGTATCATGGATAGTTATTACAATACACAATTTTTGTCCATAATTCTCACTAATTTAGATAAGGGTTCACTATGAGATGGGTAGTGATCCACTTCAAGACAGATATTTTGGAAATTTTAGATAATTTTTTTTTTGAAAATTATAAAATATTTAGATAATTTTTATTAATTTAATAAAAAATTAAATATTAAAACAGGGAATATGAGTATTCTATCTAAAAACTCTTACCTAATCTCTTATAATAAAAATTTTTGAACGAAAAATTGTTTAAAAAGAGATAGTTATGGGATAAAATCTTTTGGATTGATACAAGATACGACGGTTTTCCATTCTAAAATATATATGTTTAGGTAATATACTAAAATAATATACTAAAATAACCTAAATTAAAACTGAATCCTATATCCGATTTAACATTCCTAATCAAAGTGTTCGAAATATTTTGATTAATCTAAAAAATATACACGTAACATCATTTAATATTTACAACTATATATATCATAAATTTAAATATCAAATAAGTTTTTTCATACAAATATAACTTACGTGCGGATCCGATCCTAGTAAAATTTTTAAATGAAAATCGTGTGGGTCCAGCTAAGAGAGTTTGGAGTTCGTTTCTTGATAAGATCTTGTATCTAGACGATAACACTAATATTATTATTGTTATCAAAGATCAAAGGTTGTTTCACTTCAATATTATTATAAGGATCATCGTATTGTGTAATAAACACTAGAGTTAAATTTCATTGGACTAACGAAGATGTGCATCAACTCATGATCTGTTCCACACATTTTGCTTTTTGTTTTTTAATGTTAAATCTGTTGTCTATTATATTCTACAAAGTTAAAAAAGTGACAATATTTTGTCCTTTGGAATTCTCCAATGGATAAATCCATTACCACTTAAGAAGATCCCGAATCTTATAACTATCACTAAGAAATACAAAAATATTGTGTTGTGGTTTACGTAAAACTATTAGAATATTTGATCATCCTTCATCATATGTTTATATAAATACAGAGTCTTTGTGTTCCATCCATATCCATCAACAAAACATCATCTTTGATTGTTTATGTTACTCGATTGTGTAAGGAAAAAAAAAATGGGTGTTAGGGAGAAGAAACTTTGTTCACTAAAATGCGAAGTGAGAATAGTAGAAGCAAGAAACGTAGAGATCAAGTCACAAGCTAGTACTCTGTTCGTTAGATTCTATCTATCTGCAGGACACAACAGAAAGATCGAAGTAAACACGAAAGAGATCTGTTCGAAATCAGACGAACTCATTTGGGATCAATCTTTTGGTTTGGAGTATCAAGGAAACGAAGCAGCAGTCGAAGAGTTGAGGCAACAAAGAGTCGCTTTTGAGCTAAGGAGGAAGAAAACGTCGTCGTTTCTTAGAAAGACATCGAAATCTGAGGTAGCGGGAAAAGGAGAGGTTTCATGGGAATCAGTTTTTGAATCGCCTGGCATGGAGATTGAGAGATTTGTGATAATGGGTGAATCGGAAAATCTTGTTTTGGGAGATGATAAACCTATGATGTTAAAGATAGCTTTAAAGGTCCAAGCTTTAGGAGAAGTGGAGAAGATGATGATCAAGAAAGAGAAGAAACTAGAGAAGCTATGTTGTGTGTGTAGTAGTAGAGATTGTGGAAGCTGTAATTGCTTAGATTATGAAGCTTTTGCTTTAGCCTGTGCTTTAGATTGTATTTAACGAAATAAAAGCAGATTTTGATTCAATTTTAACACACTCTTAAGAACATTGATAGATAGTTGCAGAACCAGTTTCACAACTCTTTTATTCAAAACAAACGAGGCAGTAAAAAAAAGGACAAATCCGAAATCGAACTAGTTTCAAGCATCACCATGTCCAAGAAGAGCAACAAGCATGTCCTCATAATCACCAGAAGTGTCTTTGGCGATGGCACGGTCCAAAGGAATGCTGTTCCTACGCTGATATTCTTCTTTGATGCGTTCCATGTCAACTTCAGTTCGCGTAGTCACGACTCTGGTTAGTCCCCATTCGTCTGTTCCCATTTTGTTGATTGCTTGACGCAGAACCTTCTCAAAATGCTTCTCAGGGTATGTCAAACATGTGATTACAGCTCTTAGTAGTTTCAGGTATTCGTTGTCCGAATCTTCTTTCAAGTTCTGCAAAATCTCTTTTCATAATCAACTATCTGAACAAAGACATAATTACATCAAATTTAAAAGAAGTTTGTAATTAAGTTAACCTTGTTAATGGCGTTTCCATACTCATTGTTGTAGTGGTTAAGTGTTGCACCTAGCTGTGCTTTGCTTCTGGTGGTCAAGATTCTGATGAAGTCATCATCGCTGTAAGCTTTCTCTGAGACCTTCTCGTGAAGTATCTTAGCTTCAGATCTTGCAAGCATCATGTTCACATCGTCTCCTTCATGCCTGAAGGTACTCACAAGAGGAAGTAAGAGCTACACAAAAGAGAACACACAAAGATGTCAGAAAAAGCAGAAACAAAAAAAAAAAAGCAAACTTGGTTTTCAGATCAATTGATTACTACCTTTCGTAGGTCACCAGATGTGTGTTGTGCCACATCTTCCTCAAGTGATTTCTTGTATCGAGCTTGGTAAGCTTGCTTGACCTTGAAAAGCTCAAGAGCAGGCCTTGTGCAAGCAATTTCAACAAGAACCCAATTGTTCTTGGTGAACATTTTGGTGGATTCTTTAGCTAGATAAGCATCTCTTTCCGCTGGATCAAGAGTCCACAACATCACAGCTCGCTGTTTACAAAAGCACCAAAACACAGTTTTGCATCCCCAAATCAGTTCACTAGATTCTTTCAGAGACCTCAAAAGAAAATGAAAAAAAGAGTTAACCTCAAAGTCACTTGAAAGCTCTTTCTCTAATGCCTTGAGAAGATCCTCATTGTAGGTAGCTGCATAAACGCTGCGGATTAAGCTGCGTTGTGCTGCGTTCCTGTGAGCTAGAATTGATATGATCAGCTTCTCGTTCGTACCCCATCCTGTTTCAGACCAAACCAAAAAAACAATCAAAATTTTAAGACACAAAACATCTTAGGGAACTTAAAATTTCTTTCTTTTTAAGACAAACAAGTACAAGTGACATTTTTGAAAAGAAAAAAAGAACTGATTTTGGATCGCTGAAGAACAAAAAGAAACATATATTCGTCATAATCAACCAATTAGGACATCATCGGAGTGCAGTATATAAGAAGATATGATCCTGATCTTGTGGTCAAACAAGATCAAAGTAAATCCCTAATCACTAATGTAGTCGTGACTAAATCAACAATTAAAATACAAAACTAAAGACGATTTTGGGATAGAGAAGATAAGAAATCAAAAGAATGTGTATATCAAAACCGATTATGGATAATTAGATCGTACAAGAAGAAACTAAGTCTAGATCAAATGATTAGTGATTTGGAGTGATGAAAAAAAAAAGGAGAGACCTGAAAATGCCTTGTGAAGCTGCTCGGCATCGTCTTCTGGAAGAGGAACATTGCTGGGGACTTTGAGAGACGCCATTTTTGGGATCAGTCTTAAGATCTCTCTGTATTGTAATGAGAAGGAAGCAGAGGCACGTCGTCGTCTCTTAAGTAATGTAACGGGAATCCCAAAATTTATAAAAAGTTATTTTCATTTAAAGTATTTAATAATTATATAAATAATTCAATATGGGCATTTTTTTTTCCTATAAAATATTTTAACAGCTGTTTATTTTTTTTCTTCTTCTTTTAAGTTTTAACAGCTGTTTCTGAAGCAAAGAGGAAATAACAGCTGAATCAAGATATATTGTAATATTTTTCTTTTCTGTTATTCTAAAGAGATATAATACCAAATCAAGTTATATATATATATATTTTATTAAATTCTGTAAAAAACCTGTTTCTAAAAAACCTCCAAAGTTGGCTACTAAGACTAAACCAGTTTCAAGGAGAAACTTAAAGACTAAATAGGCGAATACCGTGTTAACATAAATGATTATTATTATGTATAACTAAGAAATAAATGGACCGGTACATTTTGAACGTGATTTAAAACGTGTTGCGATTAGAAGAATTTGTGAATCAGCAGAATGTAAACGGGTACGTTTGACTATGACTACTCGGAATAGGTCCAAAACGAAACTGTTTTTTTTTTTTTTTTTCAACTTTAATGATAAAATACTATGGGGAAGATGATGATGAGTTCACGTTTTGCATTACTTTACTTATGGTTATGGTGTTGAACTAGTATTAAAATTTAAGTTTAAAATAATGTTACTCGAGTAGCTAACCTAGAGAAACCGATGATTGAAAAAACCAAAAAAAAAAAAACAGTAGAAAACGAGATTTTCATTTCTTAAGAAAACGACAGAAGGAGTCACGTGGTTGGCGCTAAGCTAAATCTGAGGGAGGAGCAGTTTACTTCATCTACTCAAATTTATACAAATAAATGAACTAATGAGGTTTGGTTAGGTTATCTACAAATAATAAATATGAATTTGAGATTAGTCATTCCACAAATCAAAAAGACAAGGACTAAGCGAGAAAGACATGAACAGAAAAAGGAGAAAAAAAACATCTGAAGTATATAGCGTTCAAGATTCGTCTAAAACAAACAAGAACGAGAAAATACGTAGAAACTAAGGTCCAAATGCAGACATCGTGTATCATTTGCAGTAACTGAAGTTGCTTGCTCTCTCAAACGACGCCTGTAATGTTCTCTTCTAATCCGTTCTTCTTAGGAAGAGAATCTACCGAGTCTGATCCAATCTTAGCAGCATCTTTATCCTCCTCATAAGCTGCAACATGAACTCCAAGAGCAGCACGGCCTGAGGGATCAAGATTCTTTGACCAACTTGCATCCCATTCTACAGCTTTCGCTGTACTGCAAGCTATACTTGGACCTCCTGGTACAGTAGCCCTTGCAGCGCTCTGCTCAGGAAACACAAAGATATCATCAGCAAAGCAGAAAAGTTTGTAAGAGATTTTTCAATATTAAAGACAATATTATTTACCTTAGGGAAGAACTTTTCGAAGATGGTTCTGTAGTAGTAAGCTTCTTTTGTCAGAGGTGTGTTATCAGGGAAGACAAAGCTTGCATTCGACAGCATCGTATCAGAGACCTTTACCAAGAAAAAAGAGAAGTTTTTGTCAGTATTTTTATAACATCTATAAAAAAAGATTGCCTTAAAAAAAGACATTTCTTACATGTTTGTTTGCATGATCTTTCAGACCATCAATCCAGCTATACCCAACTCCATCACTAAACTGTTCTTTCTGTCTATACAGAATGTGCTGAATTCACAAGAAGAGGAATTTTGTTAGAACATTATAAGTGTAATTACAGAATATATAGAAAAAAATTGCAGAGAGACACAAAAACGGCTTATTTAATTTGTAAACAAACCTTTGGTAGATAAGGTTGTTGTTCATCATCAAAGGCATTGCGTAGCACCCACTTCTCGATCCTTCCGAGATCAGGCTTGATCATCTTCCATTCTGGATCAATGCTCATTGCGACATTTAAAAATTCTTTGTCTAGGAAAGGTACACGAGCTTCGACACCCCAGGCAGAAGTTGATTTGTTAGCTCTCAAACAATCAAATTGGTGGAGAGCTTTGATCTGTAAGTAAAGCAAAGCATATAAACAAGATTCAGTAATGGAAAAAAGCAGATCAGCAAATTAAGTTCTTGATCTGTTGAAGAGGAAATACCTTTCGGCATGTTTCTTCATGAAATTCTTTCTTGTTGGGTGCCTTATGGAAGTACAAGTATCCTCCGAGAATCTCATCAGAACCTTCCCCAGAAAGAACCATCTTTACACCTAAAGATTTAATTTTTCTGGACATAAGAAACATTGGGGTGCTAGCTCTTATTGTAGTCACGTCATAGGTCTCAATATGGTAAATGACTTCCTCTATCGCATCTATCCCGTCCTGGAATTACCATTAGAGGAAGATAATAAGCCGCCTTTTTCAAGAAACATGAAATGAGAATGAATCAGATTCAAGGAATTTTTATACCTGAACTGTAAACTGAAACTCATGGTGGCGTGTTCCAAGATAGTCAGCAACTTCTCTGCCAGCTTTAAGATCCGGCGATCCCTGAAAACAAAAACAGAATATAGTTAGAATCTCGGAGGGCACGGGCACACAACAATTTAAGAAATCTGATGCTAAGCCTGAATTTGTGATGACCTTCAAACCAATGCAAAATGTGTGCAATTTTGAACCCCATTGACTAGCAGCTTCCGATTTTTCCAAATGCCTTAATGCAACTGAAGCAACGAGAGACGAGTCTAACCCTCCAGAGAGGAGAACTCCAAAAGGCACATCAGTCATAAGTCTCTTAATAACAGCCTGAAAAAAATTCAGTTAGAGAATCACATTTATATTTCCAAAAACCTGTTTAGTAACTGCAGTAAACGTTGCAACAAGACTGAACATTTATGCCTTGAAGAGAATAAATCTCTAGACATACCTTCTCGAAAGCATTGCGCAGAACTAGAGGATCATATGGGGTTGAAGGAACCTGCTCAGAGTACCACGGAGGATTGTACCACCTCCTAAGCCCTCCTACAAGAAAACAGTAAAGACATTACATGAAACTTCTACATCAAAATATGCCTCGACTTTATTACAAATCGAAACCCATTAGACAGACAAAATGTGGAGTTTAAATGGTATACAAACCTTGTTTACTTGAGTAGATGTGGCCTGGAGGGAAAGACATAAACTGTTCACAGTCATCACTTAGCGCTTTCAACTCGGAAGCAAACCAGACAGAACCTATAAAGGATTTAATCAAACATTAGAAAAGTAATTGATTAGACAAGATAGAATAAGCTTAACCCTATTGAAGTGAATTTCTAAGGAAAATGTTGAAATATATACCATCAAGACCCCATCCAATGTAAAGTGGAGTGATACCAATGGCGTCCCTAGCAGCAATAAAACTTTTGTCACGTGTATCAAGAAGGACAAATGCAAACATTCCATCCAACATGTCGATAAATTCCTCTCCATGTTCTTCGTACTGCAAGACATAAAATGCAACAACAGAGATGCTCAATCACAAATTCAATTACTGGCAAAAAATCCAAAAGATGGTAAGCCAGAAGCAACAATTCAGTCTTTTCCAAATTACGCATACTTACAAGATGTGCAATCACTTCACAGTCACTACCAGTACGGAATTGATGAGACTTTAGCTTTTCACGCAAAATCATGTGGTTGTATATCTCTCCATTGACCTGAGATCAGTAGCACCATTATTTTACCATCAGATGATACTATTGACAAGCAAGCATCAAAGGTCTAAATTGGACATTACCGTGACAGCGATGGTCTGGTCTTCGTTATATAAAGGTTGGTCTCCAGAAGTTGGGTCAATGATGGCTAAACGCTCATGAGCAAGATAACAATCTTCATAACAATGGAGTCCACTCCAATCAGGACCTCTGTGCCTTAATCTGGACAAACAAAAGTAATCGATCTAAAACATCAATTCGGGTCAACCTCAAAGATCCAATCTTTTTTGAAACTAAACCAAACCAAATAGTAATTCTTCAATTGAGTAAAAACCAACACATTTCCCTTAAAAAAGTTGAAACCTTTTTTTCGAGAAGATTGAGAGTACCTGCGAGAGAGTTCGATGATACGAGAACGTTTAGCTTGAGAGTTGTCGATGCAACCAAGGACAGCGAGAATCCCACACATTGTGGTGACAATGAATGAATGAAATATGTCTTCTCCTGAGAAATGGATGAAGAAGAAGCAAGTGTGAATTTATATGGTGGCTTTCAATCACAGCCGTTGATTTTGACAATTTTAAGATTTTTATTTACTTTTAACCCTAATTTGTTTGTTGTTTTGACTCATGGCCAGAGATTTCTATATCCCAGTGGTTTTGTTTTGTCAGTTACTTGGAATTATCATATGCTTGCTACGTTTGGCCTTTCACATTTCGAAATCACGGATTGAAGAAATGCAACAACGGTTCAATATTCATTTGTATGGCTTTACAAATCAATTTGAGGTCATTCCGACATATTGAAAACGAAGGCTTAGTGGATATATATATTCCAATAATGTTGGTTTGATGATTTGATCTGTTCTGAGCTCTGACATTTTGACCTATCTCATCCCACTATATGATATCACCTGGTTTTAATAAACATGTTTAGCATTGTGTTTTTATGTCTTAAGAAGTGCATATGATTGACAAAACTTGTAGATTTTCTTATAATTTGTTTGTTCTCCTCACAAATGGTACAATTAGTTTTTATCAATTAATTTTAAAGAAAAAAGATCTACCTTCTAACCAATTTTGACATGTAAATTAAAAAATTATGATGAAAATATGGACACAATTAGTTTCTTTGTTCTTTTTCTAGTTTTGGCAAAGTTGATGGATAATGTTCCAATATTTTCCAAAAAATGTTTCCTTATGAAGACAATAATAATTATGTTTTATTTGTCAAACAAATACGACGACGTTCTTGTGGTTCTTCGTCTTGAGAAGACGACGACGTACGAAGCAGAAAGGAGAAAAAGCTTTCTTCTACAAAGCACAATTCATCGTCGAATCAAAGCGAAGGCGAACTTCTGGATTCTCGTTTGCCGGAGATTCATGGCGAAGCCTAATGGAGCGAAGAGTCCGTCGACTATGGGTCCCAAGGTTTTGTTTTATTCCATTTTGCTTACGCTTCAGTACGGAGCGCAGCCTCTGATCTCAAAACGCTGCATCGGGTACGATCTCTGGAAAAACAACCTATCGCTCTAAAATCTCTATTGTTGGTGATAGTCGCGTTCCATTCTGTAGTTTCGCGCGTTTATTTCTGGAAATGCGAGATTTCTGTTTTAATTAATCTTATGTAGAATGGAGTTTGATTTCTGGCATCTGCTTTGTAGGGTTTAATCGATTCAGTATGCGAATTTTGGTTCTAGATTAGTGAAGGAAGTTTACAATTCGAAGTTATATGCGAAGATTATGATGTATTCTCGTTGCTGATCACTGTAACACTTAGCCATGTCTTACCATCCTAAGTGTTAGGGATGAATTTGAATCTACTAGTTTGCTACTATGGTGCCTTGAATTAGCTATTATTCATCATCATAGTTTTTTAGTTGTTCATCTTAATTTTCAGGGTACTGTGTAATCGTTTGTGTAATCTAGTACTTATGTTGAGTTACTTTGGACAGATTTCAAAATCTACGCTCAGATTATGCAGCTAAATTAGCAGCAAAAGGCCACGGGTAGTTAGAACTTAGAACCTAGTAGGCTTGGTCACTAGTCCATTTGTTTCTTTCTTCTTATCCAGTTAATGGATTGTGTCTATATCATGGTTTGGCCACACCACATTCTTTACTTGGTATGATATCCGACTTTCATTATCGTTTTGCAGGAAGGAGGTTATTGTAACTTCATCTGTTTTGACGTGCGAGATTGTTAAGGTACTGGATCAATGTATTCCTTTCTACTTTTGAAATTTTACGTTTATGAAATACTTTTTTTCTGAAAATTCCTACGGTTTTGTCGTATGTCCTTTATTTCCAGGTCGTATGTGCTCTGATTCTCATGGCAAGAAATGGTAGTTTGAAGGGATTATCAAAAGAGTGGACGTTGATGGGATCTTTGACTGCATCAGGACTTCCTGCAGCCATATATGCCTTGCAGAACAGTTTGCTGCAGATCTCATACAGGAATCTTGATTCCTTGACTTTTTCAATTCTGAATCAGACGAAAATATTTTTCACAGCTCTCTTTACATTCATAATACTTAGGTAACCTTCTCTTTCTTGTTCATATGGTCTTGTTTATGTGATCGAGTGCTTAAAGTTTTGAGTTCGTGGGGTTTTGTATTTTCATGATCTAGTGCCTACAATCAAAAATATCAAAACACTTCTTAATAATTTTTACTTTCTTTTCTTCGCTTAAAGCTTTAGTGTTTTGAGGATATTGTGACAAATTCATAGTAGCTTGATGATATTCAGATATGGTGATGTTTTTGTTTGAAAAGGTTTTAAAACTCATCATCTCGAATGACATCTTGTAGGCAGAAGCAATCGGTTCAGCAAATAGGAGCTTTGTGTTTATTGATCATGGCAGCAGTCCTTCTCAGTGTTGGTGAAGGCTCTAACAAAGGTTCAAGTGACATTAATCCGGAACAAAAGCTGTTTTATGGAATTATCCCGGTCTTTGTAGCCTCTGTGCTCTCGGGTTTAGCCTCTTCTCTATGTCAATGGGCTTCTCAGGTCATCCAGAGCTTAAAATTCTACATTATTCAATACAAATTCTGTAGTTCAATTCATATTTAGCCTTAACTGTTTCACCATTACAGGTCAAGAAGCATTCATCATACTTAATGACAGTCGAAATGTCTATTGTTGGAAGTCTGTGCTTGTTAGCAAGTACCCTTAAATCTCCAGATGGTGAAGCGATTAAAAGATATGGCTTCTTTCATGGTTGGACTGCTTTGACACTGGTAATAACTGTCTCTTTTTACTGTAAAACGATACTGTTGTCAGAAAAACTGTTTTTTTTTCTGAGTCTTAGTATGCACTGTTACTGTTCTTACAGGTCCCAGTAATAAGCAATGCCCTTGGTGGAATTCTTGTTGGCCTAGTTACATCACATGCCGGTGGTGTAAGAAAGGTAAAACAAAACAAAAACCCTCCCAATCTTTGTTTTTACACAATCAAAAGCTGAAATATGGTATAATATCATTGTTTTTGGGTTTTCAGGGATTTGTGATTGTGTCGGCATTGCTTGTGACGGCGCTACTTCAGTTTGCCTTTGAAGGAAAACCACCTTCATCGTATTGCCTTGTGGCTCTTCCTCTAGTGATGAGTAGTATCTCATTGTACCAGAAATATCCATACCTTGACAAGAAGAAGAAGAAGGTTTAGGAAGTAAGAACCTTGTCTATTCACAGGTTAGGTGGTAAGTTCAAGAATGAAATATCTTAATGCCATTACTATTAACTAGAGGATAGTGATTCTTGGGAGCTTTCGAAAGACATTGTATTGTTACATTGTTGTCGAAAGATGGTAATACATGGAATGATCTGAATTCTTGTATGATGGTATCACTTTTCGACGCATTGTGATCATGTAAAGACGATACTTACATACTGGAATCTGAGTTATTTGACCCCTTAGCCTACGCAAATCAAGCAAAATCCCATTACCAACAACAATAAGGATAAAAAATAATATAGTTTGGATAAAAAATAATTGGCGGTATGAATATAAAGGCGATAAAAATGGTAAGAAGAGTCAAAGAGGGTGAGGATGGGAGATTTAGGGAATTACAAGCTTGTGTTTCTGGGCAAAACCAGCATCATCACTTGTTTCATGTACGGTAACTTCCACACCAATTATCAGGTATTCCTAATCAAAATTAGGGTTTTTTTCCCAATTGCAGGCTACAATAGGAGTAGACTATTTGTCAAAAACAATGCGGCATGAAGATAGGACTTTTCGTCTGCAGCTTTGGTAAAATCCCATCTTTTTGATTTTCTTATCTATGTTTTGGCTCTGCAATACATTGATAAGAAATATTTGCAGGGATACAGCACGACAAGAGAGATTTAAAAGCCTAGTACCAAGTTACATCAGAGATTCTTCTGTTGCTGTTATTGTCTATGATGTTGCCAGTTAATATAACTTGTTTTTTCTTCTTCTTCTTCTTCACTTGTCAATACAATAGTTGTAATCCTCAAATTTGCAGATAAGCAATCGTTTTTGAACACCTCCAAGTGGATTGAAGATGTTCGTGCAGTAAGAGGCAACCATGTCATTATTGTTCTTGTTGGTAACAAAACCGATCTTGTTAATAAAAGGTAAAACAAAACAACCGATTCAATCAACAAAAGAAACATGAATTGTTGTTTGATTGATGATGATTTCAACAACAGGCAAGTATCAATAGAGGAAGGAGAGAGTAAAGCTCGTGACTTTGGTGCTTTGTTCATGGAGACTAGTGCAAAAGTTGGATTCAACATTAAGGTAAAACACACACAATTAGTCCATGTGATAGATTATTCTCTCTAAGTAAAACTTATTATTATAACTACTAGTTGTTGGTTTGAGTGCAGCCTTTGTTCTTTAAGATCACATCGGCGTTACAGGGAAATGAAACAGTTTCTTGGATGAAACAAGAAGATTTGGTGGATGTGAATCTTAAGCCATTCACTTTTTCATCTCAGGCAGCGGATCAACAGAGCAATTGTTCTTGTTAATGATAGTTTTATACTTACAGACTCAGTGACTTATGATTTTGTTAAATTATTGTTACAATGATTAGACTAAAATCTCTGTAAAACAATCGATTTCTAAATCAGTTTAGTAGAATAATTTACTGCCCTTTCGATTGATCTTTAACTCAATTCTAAGGGGAAAATCTCTGTAATTTTTCGTCATTATGATTAAAAAACCAAAATCTAATCAGCATTCGTATGAGAAAATGAACGATGACGTGTCAACCACATTTTGCCGTCATCACCAGGAATAAAAAGAGAGAAGAAAGTCACACACTTTGAGCAGCAAAATCTCTGTAATTTCTTAATTTTTCTCTGCGGCTACAACGATGTTAGTGAGAAATGACAACAACGAACGAACTCTTCAGTAATTTACTGAAATTTCCAATCGAACACACAGTTTTTAATTTATTGATCAAACAACTATTCGATTGTTTCTTCTCGACCTTTGTTCGTCTGTTTTTATTTAAAGATGGGTTTTTTTTAGGGATTTTGCAAAAATGAGATTCGTGATTTTGCTTTGCTTTCTTGTAGATTTGAGCTGATGGGTTTCAGATCGGTTTATCAATCTCTCACGGAATTATTTCCACATGTAAGCTCTTAATCTGAGTTTGTTTGTTTTTATTTTTTATTTTTATGAGAATCGGTTAGCACAGTAACATTTATTATTATATTCGATCCAACAGTAGCCTATAAATTTAATATTCAATCAATGATTGATTAAGAAATCTCATTTTGGTGTTTTGAAACCATTATTATAATCTAAATTAAGTGTCATATATTGTATAATACATACAGATTGATGCAAAGACTTTAAGAAGCATTGCGATGGAGCATCCAAATAATGCAGATGAAGCTGCTTCTGT
Source organism: Cardamine occulta (assembly GCA_028015245.1). Lineage (NCBI taxonomy): Eukaryota > Viridiplantae > Streptophyta > Magnoliopsida > Brassicales > Brassicaceae > Cardamine > Cardamine occulta. The sequence continues at coordinate 16,651,872 of CM051393.1, read as the reverse complement.
TGTTATTTCTGAGATTTTTCCTTTGTCTTCCCCAAATTTCACTCAACCCAAGAACAAGACATCCCAAAATCCACCACACTTGAAAGGTTAAACTTGTTTGTTCCACACCTAAGATTATCACCATTTTCATATGCTTCTGCTTTGACAAAACTTGGGTTTGTTGGAAAATGCAGTAGAATGTGAGCAGATGCAAACTGACAATGAGAGTATGTCTCTGTCTCAATGGCTTCAACCATCTAAGCTTCCACAAAGTTATCTTGCTTTGCTCAATGAAGAACCGTTAACACAAGATGTGAAACCTCCTCAAGATTACGTTGTTGAGAAAGTGGTTCTGCCAAGTCGTGGCGCAGGGGATGGAATCAGAACCAGATACTCAGCTTCTGATAAAATTGGTGCTTCTTCTTCTTTGGTCAAACCTTCTATTCGTGTACAAAGCTGTGCCAAGAATGATTTCTCTGTAAGCATCTCAAAAACATCTCTTTCTCTTTTTAAATTTACATCCTTTAGCTTATGTATCTGGAAGTTGTAAAATCTATTTGCATCTTTTATATCAGGGAAGTAGCAGTAAGGTTCCTGTGGTTAGACGATCCTCTCGCAAGTCCACGCATCCATGGTCTCCAGACTACTCTGAGGTCCAACTTTCATCACATTATTAATAGTAATGTCTGATCTGAAAAGTTTATCTTTTTGAGGAGCTAACTTCCGTTTATGGTATCAGAAGCTGAGAAGTTGGACAAAACGGAGCAACAACAACAACAACAACCCTGATTTCTCACAACTCTATGGTGAAGACAGAGATGAGCCGTCAAAGAAATCCAACAAAAACAAGTACAAGTGTTGTACCAGTGAACGTGTAAGTTCCACATATGATCATGCTTTGTGATTCCAAATGCTGTTTGATGTTATATGAAGTTATGAACCAATGGTTGTATGTTTTATCAGGAGCGCAAGCAGCGAATTGACAATAACATCAAGGCATTAGGGGAATTGCTCCCACATAAAGTTGAGGTAACATTGTTTGAAATTATATATTTCGACCAGAGCTTGTGTCCACATATAACTCGGGACTCGTGAGAGATTGAAACTTTATTGTTGATGTTTGTGATCTTGTAGAAGGATACCACTGACTCGGTACTGAATGATATTGTTGCTCATGTTAAGCTTCTGCAGCTACAGATGAAGGTATTGTCTTGCTTCACTCTTCTTTTCTTCTTTCTCGCCTTGTTTATATAGAGCAAATAGATGTTATATGGTTTAGAAGGATGGAACTAATCCAACTCAAAACAGAACCAAAAGATGTATCCTAAAACAAATCCAAACCTTTCAGTTTACTTTGTTTCACATGTTTTTTTTATCCAAAAGGACCAAAACCAAAGCTAATGTGATAGAAACTTGGTGAGCTGACATATTGGGTTATTATGGATATAGGAATTAAGTCGAAGCAGGTTGGGAGGAGAACCAATATCTCATCCTATGATATTCATTGAGGTAATACAATTATGCATCTTAAGTAAACATACATGATCTCTTTTTTGATAATGTTTGTTGTTTAATATAGGGATACGGTCACTACATTCATCATGAGCAGACAATGACAAAATCTCTGGAGGAAGTATTGGAGGATCTGCTTGCAAATGACCCTGATGCTGCTGCTACCTTATTGGAAAGCAAAGGCCTTTACTTAATGCCTTTGTCCTCTGTACAAGGCTTCTGCTGAGTCCTCATGATGTCTCCTTCTCATATGCAAATCTCAAACACATGGAATCAAAGACAAAGTAGAAAACCTTAGGGCCACTCGTCTTATTAGTATAACAAGTATAGGAGATGAAATATTTTGTCTAATGAGATATCAGATAACTTTCTCCAACTCTTATCTTGTTTATTATGGGATCTTCCAAACAAATGACAACAAATATAAATTTCGTATGAGAAAAATAAATGATGACGTGTCAACTATTTTCCATCATAACCAGAAAAAAAGCACCAAGTCACACTTTCACCAGAACCAACATAATATTCTCTGCGGCGAGAACGATGCTAGTGACAAGTGACGGCGTTAGCCATTAAAGAGAGCTTGAGAAAGAGCAACTACAAGTATAACTGTAAACTATCAATATTACTCTCCCTTCGCAGAACCCTAGAATCATTACTATCTCTCTTCTTCCTTAAGATCCCACCAACTATTGATTCAATTTGTGTTCTTTTGTCTGTTGAAAGTTTCCGATTTGCTCAATTTGTCGAATTTACCATCGGATACCCAGTAAAATGCGTGGTCTTGATCGATGGATAGCTGAAGCAATCAGATCAGAATCATTGGATCACAATAGTCAAATCCTCGGCGGATTGTTTCTCGAAGAATCTCTTCCTTCCTCGTCTGTCTCTTTTGTTCCCTCTAAGAATTGTTCCCTCAATTCATGTCGATTTATCCGAAAGGCAAGTTTTTTGAAGTCTAGGAGACGAAATGGGACCAGGGAACCTCTGTTTTTGTCACTCAGTTTATCGATAAAGGAGAGTAATGGTGAGGAAGAAGAAGGTGAAGGGTATAATAGTCAAAACGGCTATAAATCGGAGAAAGATTCGGTGTTGATCGGTGGAGGTCAAGAAGCGGCGGAGAAGATTAGAGTTAAGGAAAATGGATCAGGAGCTCTCAACACAACCAAGCATTTATGGGCTGGAGCTTTTGCAGCCATGGTTTCAAGGTCTCTCCTTCTTCTTTACTTGATTCTATAGGTTATATTGAGATTGATTGGTTAGTCTAAAGTTCTAGACTTTAAGTGTTGTGGTTACTTAGTGATATGTTGTAGTTTTGGTGGCTCATTGGGTTTTAGGATTTTGGTTTGAACAGAACTTGCATTGCACCTCTTGAACGGATGAAGCTAGAATACATTGTCCGCGGAGAGCAACGGAATCTTCTTGGACTCATTCAGAGGATTGCAACTACGGAAGGGATTAGAGGATTTTGGAAAGGGAATTTGGTTAATATTCTCAGAACTGCTCCTTTTAAGTCCATCAACTTCTATGCATATGATACATATAGAGGTCAGCTTCTGAAATGGTCTGGGAACGAAGAAACTACAAATTTCGAGAGGTTTGTCGCTGGTGCAGCTGCTGGAGTAACAGCTAGTTTGCTTTGCCTACCACTTGATACCGTAAGTGGAATCACAACAAAGACTTCCTTGAGCTTGTTGTACCATTCTCTTTAGATTCTTTAGCAGTACTTTGGTATTGAATTGCAGATAAGAACGGTTATGGTGGCACCTGGTGGAGAAGCATTAGGTGGCGTAGTTGGTGCATTCCGTCACATGATTCAGACTGAAGGTTTCTTTTCATTATACAAAGGTCTTGTACCTTCACTTGTTAGTATGGCTCCATCGGGAGCTGTGTTCTATGGTGTCTATGATATTTTAAAATCAGCTTACCTTCATACACCGGAAGGTAAGAAACGGCTTGAACACATGAAACAAGAAGGTGAAGAACTTAACGTTTTCGATCAACTTGAGCTTGGTCCCATGAGAACCTTGTTATACGGAGCAATCGCAGGGGCTTGCTCAGAAGCAGCAACTTATCCATTTGAGGTTGTGAGAAGGCGTTTACAAATGCAATCACACGCGAAAAAGTTAAGTGCGGTGGCTACTTGTGTGAAGATCATTGAACAAGGAGGTGTTCCTGCATTATATGCTGGCTTGATTCCCAGCTTATTGCAGGTATATAAACTTCTTAATTTTAGTCATGAACAAACTCTTAAATCTGTCTTTACAACTTTGTTATATCTCGCATAATTGCAGGTTTTGCCTTCTGCAGCGATCAGTTACTTTGTTTATGAGTTCATGAAAGTTGTCTTGAAAGTAGAATCAGCATAAGACAATGAGAAAAGACACGATAACTGGTCCTATTGCTGATGCTACTTCAGAGGAGAGATTTGTCCTTTTTCCTTTTTTGGGTTTTACTCTGATCTTTGAAGATTTTTTTTTCTTCAAAACGGGTTAGGTTGTTAAACATTTGATTGCAAGAAAAGTAATAAGATTTCCAAATTGGTTTGTTGTGTTCTAACTTCTGATACATAAAGCTTGGTCGAGTAGGAAAAAAGGATATAAACATACACAATTACCGTCTATTACTCCATTTCATCAATATCACAAAATGTTTGGAACAATGCCATAAAGACGGAAAACAAATGAAAATAGATTCTGTTCCTCGGAAATCTCCACTAATAGAATCACAATTGCCTTTAAACATAAAACCAAGAACACACCATATGAGAGTCTTTGAGCTCTTTTTACTGTTGCCATCCATATTGTTGGTTTCTACCACCACCCATTGGATTCTGACCTCTTCCAGAACCACCAGAGCCACCGTATTGACCACCACCTTGTGAGTAGTTAGGCGGTCCAACACCATAGCCACCACTAGGTCCTCTAGGACCGGCGCCATATGGTGCACCGCGACCTTGTGGAGGATATGATCCGCTGCTGTAACCTCCGCGGCTCTGATTATTATAACCACCAGTCTGGTTTCCGCTAGGAGGGTACCGATTTGGACCAGGTGCACCACCACGGGGCTTTCCATAGTAATGGCCGCCAGGTCCACCAGCAGCTATTTGGGGTGGTGGTGCATTATTGTTCATAGGGTGGTTTGGTCCAGCAGGCCAATGTGGAGCAGCATGAGACTGACCAACACTGTGTTGCTGTGGAGGTAAACGAGAGTGTTGCTGCTGTGGATGCTGCAGTTTCTGTTTTTTGGCTGCTTCCTCATTATGACGCATCTGTTGCCTCTTCTTCTTTGTCTGGAACTCATGTGATGATTCATATGTCGGTAGACTGTTGACATAAGACAGTTTCAGTTCGGGCTGAAGCACTCACTAATTGTTCTTGATTATCATTTGTTGATGTATGATAAACCAAGTGGGTTTTCATTAACAATAACAACAAACTTAAGAGAATTTGATTACCTCTTTGGATCACACGGTAACGGATCAGTCCAAAAGTACTCAGCATCAAGAGCATCCTTTGCGGATATTCTCTGGACCAACAAAAAGGAAAATTCTAAGGACTTAAATATCACGACCATAGCTCTTAATTTCTGCAATTAGCTAATATTCCAGACAATCGTTCTCTGAATAAAAAAAAAAAATTGGTACCTGGGATGGGTCAAGCACCAACATTTTCTCTAGTAGTTCAAGGGCATGGCGATCAAAGCTATAGCAGAAGAGAAGAAGAACCATATAAGATCTCTCTTGGATCAAAGTAATTGCTGTATAAGATTGTCCCACATAATGGTTTCACTTACTGTCGGTAGATCTCCCTTACGCGTCGCTTCAAGGGCCGAGATGATTTCATTTGGTTATACCAAGGCATCTTCGAAACCCCAGGCCAGTTATTTTCATCAGGTGATCCACAAAGTTCATAAATCTTATTTAATTGTTCACCCTGGAAAAACAATCATTTGAGTGAAATGCTGAAAGTGGAAACATCATCAAAGAACACTGTAATAACACCACAGATGATTAAAAGATAAAATTATGACCTCAGTTTTCCCAGGCAGGATTGGCTTTCCATTCAAAAGTTCAGCAAATATACAACCAACCGACCACATGTCGATCGCTGGTCCATATTTCGTTGCACCAAGTAGCAATTCAGGTGGCCTAATGCAGTAAAAGTTGCATTAAATAGGGAATAAAAAGCAGGACTAAGCAATACTTACTCTCCCACATTTTTATGATACAACTTCAAAGTTCGTAGACAATACATACCTATACCACAATGTGATGACACGGTTTGTTAGGTTTCCAGTATGATCATTAGAATATGACCGCGCAAGCCCAAAATCCGCAAGCTTTAAATTTCCCTCATTGTCAATAAGGAGATTTGAACCTGCACCAAGCTATCATAGGTGAACTAGCAAAAAAAGACGAGAGAACCAAAGCATCAACAAAGTATTTTGGGACAGTCACCTTTTATATCACGGTGAAGCACTTGATTGACATGACAATAGTGAAGCCCAGTGAGGAGTTGCTTCATGTAACACTTTTTTTTACATAGGTTTAAATGTCAGACAAAGTCGTAAGAATTAGGTTTTGCAAAGGCTACTACAACAAGGTATCTAGCCATGCAATACCTTGATCTGAGGGACCGTAAATCTCAGTCCAGGACGATCAGCAAGTCCAGTCAAGTCGTGATCCATGTACTCAAAGACCATGTAGATTCCACCCTTGTACTTGTTATTATCTAAAATTGGTGCAAAGGTAGAAGCTTTAGGCAAGAATAAAGATTTTCAAATGGATCTATCTTAGTCATATCCAAGAACTTGAAAAAAAAAAGTATCTTGAGTAGGTTTCACTAACCTGGCTTTCCTTGATCATCCTTGTCTCGACCTTTTAAAGAAAAAACAATCACAAAACTCTTAAGTATCAAACTTAAACGCCTCTTGGATCGAATTTCTAAATCAATTACAAGGTAAGATAAGTGCTCCTTATTACCTGGAGAAGTCACAATCTCTTTTAAATGGATGACATTTTCATGATGTAGCTTCTTCAGAATTTTTATCTCCCGGATTGCTGTTATCGGAAACTTCATGCAAACAGTGATAAGGGAATTTTATATAAGTCATACTGGACTCGCAAAGTTTGCAACTTTTCTAAGCTAGTAGTCACATGTAGCTTACCCCTTCTCTTTCATTGTCCATACGGATCTTTTTCAGAGCCACGATTTCACCAGTTTTAATTTCTTTAGCCATGTAAACTTGACTGCAAAACCAAATCCAATTACATAAATCAATCTATACCCTAACTACTACATTCCGGAAAAGCTTCAAATCAACTTGAAATCAGAAGATAATGGAAAACATATAGGCAGAGCTAGTTTCAGATGTTTATGCAATAGATATCAAGCATACAACAATCATGCAACTCGAATTCTGCATGTTACGAGGACCAATTCTTAAGAATCTAAGAATCCCCAATTCACTCAATCAACAAAAATCGAGTTTATAGGGCCAAGGTTAAAATTCTTCCAATCCACAATACATGGATCAATAAAAACGGGAATTAGAGAATCAAAAGCCTATATATCAAGTTGCCCTAGCGGAAGCACCTATACTAGAGAAAAATTGGATCTTTATCACGAACAATCCACAAACCAAATCAATTCGAATCCAGGAAAAAGACCCAGAAAAAAAAGGAGACAAGAATGGAGAAGAATACCCGTAAGTTCCTTCGCCAATCTGTTCAAGCTTCTCGAAGCAATCGACACTACGAGATCCCCAAATCGGAGGAGGCTCCTCGAGATTCAACTGCCCAAAAGCCGCACCCGACATAATTCGTTCGTCCTCCTCCTACAGAATCTCACAATTGTTGAAGAAATCCTCAGATAATTTAGCTACGCCCTTGTCGCTCTCTTCGCCTTCTCTCCGAATTTTCTAAGGTTTTAGCCCTTTCGGTGTTGGCTTCGCCGAAAAACCTAAGCTTTTTTAACCGGAAAAAATATCTGGTTTAAACCGGGTTTTAAAGTGAACCAAAATCAAACCGGTACAATTCATGGGTTCTCTTGACCGACTTGGTAATAATTCATGGGTCCCTTCTTTTTAAGGTTTTCCCGATTTTCTCTTTTGAATTTGGTTTGTTTCCTTTTTTTTTTCCCCTAGTGTGTTTGTATATATATAGGAAGGGTTTTACCTTGATTGATTACTAAACGATCAATTCAGAAGAACAAACGAGAAAGAAAAAAATAAACTTGAGAAAATCGATGAACCGAGGATTTGAGTTTGATTCTGGAATCACAGAAGAGGACTAGTAGCGATGGAAAGAAGAAGGTAGAGACCATCTCTGATGAAAATTTCTGATATTGGAAGCGAACGAAGATAGAAATCGCATTCGAATATGAGTGAAGCAAGAATAAAAAAAAACAAACTAAGCTCTTTCTTTCAACATCACTTGTGTACAAATAAAAGAATTGAGCTTACGATGATCAGCAAGAACCGGTCTGATAGTTTGTTAAATCCCATCATTACATCATATGAGAAGCTTCAAGCTTGTGAAGGTGATTCAAACTTGTCAAGAGGTACTTTTCACAATCAATTGCCTAAAATTTATGAAAATATTATGTTTTTATAAACTTTCAAATTTATCATGGGAGGAGCAAGAACTATCAGCATCACCATCATCATTCATGCGATGACCCTTATAAGCTATTAACAATTCTTCAGCATTCTCATCTCCAAATCTTACCACATATTTCTCTAAAAGAGCTTTCTCAGTCTTTTTCTTCTTCTTCTCCTCTTCCAATAACAACCCTTTTTCCCTCAAGATCTGCAAAACTTTAAGCCTAGGAATCACCCTTTTCTCAAGATTATACACCAACACACACGGCCGTTTCACCAAAGCTTCTCTCTCTATCCCTATTCTCTTCATGTAAAACTCTATCCCCACCATAAGCTTATCATCTGCGCACCGGGTCAAAGCTGGACATCTTCGTATAATGTCACTTATCTCCTCTTTAGAGAACCCATTAGCCACAAACAACTTAAACTTTCGATCAAACGTTGTCTTGCTGAAAGAACTTTGCGAGAGGAGAGCGTGCACAAGCATCCCTGAGTTCAGACTAAAACCAAGTTCCAGAGCACGAGAAACATATCCTCTGAGTTTTTCCTCAGAGACATTGAAGATCCTCCTGTCTTCTAAGTAAAGAAGCAAGCTGAGATCCAAACTAATCTTTATTGCAATATTGTTCGTTGTGTAGCTTCATTGGCTGTGGATTTCTATTTCAATTGTATATGTTTTGGAAAAGTCAAGAGTATATATTCTTTTTCAATTATAATGATTTCTATTTGACAAAACTAATTTATTAAAATAGTATAACAAATATTTCTGAGCACATACATCAAGTAGTATATATTTTTTACGAAACAGTTCCTAATTTCTACATCTCTACGTTGATAAATACCAGAGTCTCCTCTCCATTTCTAATGATTCAATAGCAAAAAAATGTACAAAGCAAGTTTTTAAGCTGTTCCGGTGATCAGTTTTTCGCGTTGATCAAACTTCTTAACTTTTATAACTCCAATTAGTACTTGGAGGCTGAAGAAAGCACAGACTGTATATGCTATTGTGGCAGGTGTCTGCGAACAGTAACAAACAAGAGTTTTGGTTAATTTTGAGACCTTATAGAGAGACTGGGTTTGATGAGTAACAACTTACTTTTAAAGAATTCAGATACAAAATCGTTGCGAGATTGACTAAACTTCCTGCAGCAACAGCCTGTTGGGAGACGCATTTAGTTAAAGAAAAGAAGAAAAGAAACCAACTTTAGCTCATAAAACAGAACACATGACATGCTTTCAAAGTTTCGACGAAAGATTCTTGTTTTAGAGTCTTTTTCACGTATGTTTCACCCTCTCAAAAGATATAGACAAAGACAAAGAAGAGAAAGCTCTACTTACACTTCCTACTGTTTTTTGAACAGCTGCAACACGTTGAAATGCCCTCTCAGACTCAAGCGCCCGGACCCTAAGCTTCAAATCACCTTGCTCCTAAGAAAACATAGAGATGAAAATAAACTCTTAAGATCGCGATAACAAATTCATGCAGCTTCTGACTGGTGGATCTGTTAGTATCTTACAAGTCGTTGGATGACTACAGCTAGCTTTTCAACTCGATCAGCTTGTCTAAATAGATTGTAGAATGCTTGTGATTGCCTGTCCCATCTCTTTCTCAGGTCCTACAAGAGTGAATTTGATTGAATATGAATATTAAGCTATGCAATAAGATCATCTATGGAGTAAAAGATAAGCCTTGCCCTAATACCTTTACTACAACTTCTACTCCAGCTTCCCGAAACCGTAGTAATTCCAAAGCGTAGCTGGAGAACAAAAGTATTTGAGTACTCTTCTGATTAACAAAAAGATATAAATAACATAGTCTGTGTAGACTCACGGTTTTGCAATCTCTGTTATATCAAATCGCGGGTCAAGACCTTTTCCGATGCCATCCAACACTGCAGAGAGAGAGAGTAAGTAACCATTAACATGAAAAGAATGGTCGAAACAAATTCAAATGACATTACCAACCTGAAAAGGCTCTAACAACAAATGTGAATGTGGCGGGGAACCGAAAAGGTTGATCAGCTGCAATGGATAATAAGTCTTCTCCGATTGCAGCCAACCGTTGCTTCTTTTTCTCTTGCTTTTCTTCCTTGCTTAGTGGCTTCTTAAACCCAAGCTCTTCTGCTGCCGCTAATTCTTCTTTCTCCTTTCTTTGTGCAGCAAGCCGCTCTTCGAAACTGTAACACAATCAGCTAACTGATATTATCAGAGCAATACTACTGGCATCTATTAAGCACACCACTCTCACACATACTTTAGAGAAACCAAACAAGAAACAAGGATTTAATAGGAAGCTAGATCGACACGAAATAAGGGTATAAGGATCAATTAAATTACCTGTTGAGAAAAAACAGTGCTGTTCTTCTGACTGCTGTCAAATCACCAGTTGGCACAAGCACACCCATTTGAACCATAGCTTCAATGACCTGCCACAACAACGTTTATTATTATATCTATGAGCTCAGATCCTACAAAGCGCCATTTATGTAGAAGATTGAAAGTGAGAACACCGTAGAAAGTATACCTTATCTGGGTCCTTCTCATAGACCCCGTAGAATGCCTCCAATAAACCTTCTCTAATATTTGGGCTGATACTGCAAGAAACAAGAAAAAACGATTGGTAGAAGAACCATAATTTTAGTCCAACCGGTATAATCGAGGAAATCATATTTTTTTCACTATCAATGAGCTGGCTTGCATATGTCATGATGAAGCAGTTTTTCACATGATAACATAGTTCTGTTGTAGCAGTAAATGAAGTACCTTCCCATCATTCCAAAGTCGTAAAATATGAGCCGCCCGCCATTGACATCATCAACCGCAATATTGCCAGGGTGCTGCAGAAAGATACACAAGCAAATTAGAGTGTGGTCCTTTTGTATTGGTACACCAAATAAAAATATAATCGACACTGATAAGTCTAGTGTTATTGGCTTTGTTACACTAATAAGGTTAAGGAAAATGATAGAAGAGATTTACAGGGTCGGCATGGAAGAATCCATGTGATAAGATTTGCTCCAGGTAAGATTCAACAGCATATCTCCCTAGCCTGCATTATCAAGTCATAGATCAACAACAAATAAACTATTTGGGCTTCAAAGAGAAAGGATGAAATATTCGAGGAAAATATGTAAGAAAATACAAACCTTTTTCGATCAACACCTAACTGATCTAAGGCTTGTATTTTGTTAATCTTAATCCCGGGGACATACTCCATTGTCAGGACCTACAAAGAACTTAATGTATAACTACTGCATATGAGCTTAAGGCTTCATAAATGTGAACTAATGGTCATAGGTAATAAAAGTACCTGAGGTGTAGTATATTCCCAGTAGATGGATGGAACTTTTACATACTCTAAGTTTTTAAAGTTATTAGCAAATAATTCCGAATTAGCTGCTTCTTTTGTGTAATCAATTTCCTGAAAAATTTAGCACATTTATTACTAGTTAGAGGTCACTTGAATTGGGGTAAAGAAAAGAAGACGCTAGGGACAGGTCACAATCACAAAAAAAAAACTTAATTTTTTCATCACTAGAAAATTGCTCCAAACTTATACATAAGAAATGATGAAAAATAAACCATATTGCTATACCTGGTACAATACACTGGCACATTCATCGTAAATTGCAACCCAATCTCTCTTTGCTCCATCTGACTTTGGGTCCACTTTTTGGAGATACTCAGCGATCACCTAAATAGAAGCATAACAAAGCCAATGACTTAGCAGAACATGATATAAGGACGCTTGTAACATGGAATAACTCTATATCGACGGTGGTAGAAACACTAACCCTCAAATTTTTAAGATCAATATCAAAAAGATCCTTCAGACCGGGTCTCTGTACTTTAATGACAACCTCTTGACCCTTTAATCTTGCACGGTGAACTTGACCTATACTTATTAAGCACAAAAACAGTTATTATTATCATATTCTTGCAACATTGTGCAGATTTTTACAAGAATATCACAAAGACTTTACCAAGACTAGCTGCGGCAATAGGTTCATAATCAAAACGGTCGAAGATGTCATCAACAGATCCTCCAAGCTCCTCTTCAACAATCGATAAAGCTGTAGCAGAAGAGAAGGGGGGAACTTGATCCTGCAAAACATACGGTAAAACTTAAAAACTACAACAAAGGAGAGCCTCACATGTCACAAGTAACATTCAAATTGAAAATGAAGAAATCAAACCTGAAGTTCTGACAATTGATCAACATACTCTTGAGGAAGAATGTCTACTCTAGTAGAGAATTGTTGCCCAATTTTAATAAATGTAGGACCTAATCTCAAAATGTTTTCCTTCAACCACTTAGCCAAAACCTTTCTTCTTAAAACCTTTTTCTCCTCGGTCATTCCCCCTACATATATACACAAGATTTTCTCAAGAATTAGAGAAATGAGAATGGTTTTTTTACATAAAGCAAAATAACAACAAAGTATCAACCTTTATATGAGAACTTCTGACTGCTTAACCATGTCCTGAAAATAAACGTTAAAACAAATCCCCAAATCTCCAATGTTCTTTGTATCGTCGAGTAAGTCTTGAATCTACTCCATCGACCACCTGGTGCTACAGATACCTGTAACAACAAATTAGCAAAATTTAAAGAAAATTGAATCAGGATTTAAAAAAAAAAAAAAAAAAAAAAAAAAGAGAAAGAATGTAACTTTAATGTTTATACACCTCAACTTGTTTTTGTTGACTTTTCTTAAACCAAGCGTCCTCTTGACCAATATCTTCTACTCTCTTCTTCCTCACTTCTTCTCTTTTCTTCTCTGTGACTTCCTCCGTCTCCACCGTTACGCTCCCGTTCGCATACTTCACCAAACTACCGTTACCGTTACTGTTTAAACGAGCACTTCCGTTATAATCTCCATTGACGGATTTTCTCACAGCGCCGTTACCGTTTAAACGGACACTTCCGTTATAATCTCCGTTGATCACTACCTTATCTCGATCTTCCACAGCTACATTATCGTCTTTAGAAGCTCTGATTAATCTCGTACGAAGCTGAAGATTGTGATTATAACTTAATCGATTTCTAGGTAAGAAAATTCCAGGGATTGAAACTGAACGAGAGATTGAAGATTGTCTGGAGTTGAAATTGATGTTTGGTAGAAGCAGAGATGACGATGGAGAAGAAGAAGAAGAAGCAGAAATCGCCATTGATGGTAAGAGATCCCAAAATGAAAACCCTAATATTCCATGGATCAATTGCGTAAGAGATTTTGAAGAAGAAGAAGACTTGTTGTTTGTTGGCACTTTGCAGTGAGAGGTTTTGAGGTTCAGGAGGAAACAGGAGAAGAAGAAAAAAAAATGATAAATAAAGGGGTGGATATGAAAAGGCCACGTGGCGTAAGATGAGATGAGTGAAGCAGATGTTCGAATTTTTTGATTGGTTATTTAAGACACATCATCGTGTTATCGGAGCCACACACACACACACAAAAAAAAAAAAGTGGCCGTCTATGTTAATGGGCCATTAACTAAATGATTTTGGGTTCAGATATAAAGTAGAGATCGCTTATAGTCTAATCTCGATAGCTTTTATGATCCATTACAAAAGTATGAAGTGTCCGGTCTGGCTAATGTGAAATATGATTTCACATTCATTGAACAAATTTAACTTTCCCCCCCCCCCCCAACAAAATTAACTTACTCATCTACTAGAAGATCAAATCATCGTTACAAAGAAAATAAAGATATTATTACCTATTTAATTGATAATCGTAGCATATGATTACATAATAAAGAACATAAACCTATCAGGATTCATTGAACTTGAAAATCTTAAAACCAACATAAATCCGATCAAATATCTGATTTCGGTATTTTTTTTTCCTATATTTAGTTAGCTAATTAATTACACATATTTAACAATCCAAAAAGTCAGATATTAGGTATCCCAAAATGTTAATTATACATTAATTATACTTCTCGTTCTTATTAGTTTTGGCATGGTCTAAAGATAAATAACCGATTCAAATAAAATTAATATTTTACAAATTATGTTATACAAAACGAAACATTAAACCATAAGAAAATAAACTAGCATGATCTAGTTTTGTTTATCAGATACCTGTCTCACTAGAAACATCAAATCATCGTTAAAAATAAAATAAAAGTATTATTATGCATAAACCTACTAGAATTCATTGAACTTGAAAATCTTAAAACCACATAAATCAATTGAGATATTTCGTTATATATTGTCTACATTAGGCTAATTAAGCAAAAATTTAAAATCCAAAAAGTCGGATTTCCCAAAAAAAAAATGGAAAAGTTTGAAATTCGACACTTTTTTTTCACCCACGAGACACGAAGCGGCGAAACTCTTTCAAGTTAAATACTTTCTCAAAGTTCCAAATTGACCCCACAAGTTATGTTTATTGACTATGGAAGCCATCCTCCTCTCTCCTTCGCCGGAACCCCAAAATTCGATCACCGATCCGGTGAATTCAATGGAAAATCATCAATCGGAAGAAGAATTCAAAGATGAGACGATGATGATGAAGAAGAAGACGAAACCATTGAATTTGGAAAAGAGAAAGCTTAAGGGAAAGAAGAAAGAGATAATGAATAACGATGAAGCTTCATCTTCCTATTGTTCTTCATCTTTTACCTCTAACTCCAATTCTACTCGAAGGGTTTCAAGAGTGGTTCATAGATTACGAAACCCTACTGTGCGGTTAGGTATGGTTCGACGAAGCGTTGGTGAACGACAAGCCGAAGCCTTGGCTCTTCCTTTAGGCATGTCATTTGCAGCTTTTGCTAATCTGGTTCGATCAATTCTCAAACTTTATATCTCTCTCTCTCTCTCTCTCTCTCTCTCTCTCTATCTTTATTGCATCACATGACTCTTTTGTTACGGAATTGGCTTTTGATTTATCGTTTTCTGTTATTGGTTGTTTCAGTTTTGTTCCTATAGTTGAATTGTTTGAAATTTAGGTTATTTTTAATGCTTAAAGTTTGAATCTTTAGGGGAGGAATCAATGTAAGGAGTGTTTAACCTAAGTCTTTTTAATTTAGGTCTTCTTGATTCAAAACTGGACTGAGGAGAGGATCTTCTGTTCTAATCTGAATCAGAGACTATAACAAATTTGCTATACTTGATTTTACCCTGAATCGAAGAGAGTATCTTCTCTTCAACTTTGAATCAGAGTCGATCAATAGAAGCTAAGTGAGCTTCAATGAAGCAATATTTGAACCTACTCTGGCACAGTTGAATTCGTTTCGTCTCTAACGTGTCTTAAATTTTAATCCTTTCTACACGAATTTGTAGCTGTGATTGTGATTTCACCAAATATCAACCTGATTTATATTGCTTTGCCACCAAAGTCATTTACTTTGCATTGCTCTGTAATTTTTACTCTCTTTTTCTGTTTTGTTTTCTTGTTCATTAGGTTCTTGAGAGAACCAACGCCGCAGGTCAGAATGTTTATGTTGATGATCTTGCAGTGGTAAGTACTGAGATTTTCAAATGAATTTTGTCGTTCAATCGCTTATTCGCTATAGTTTGTTTTTTGGTATTGATACACAATTTTCATTGGTTTTGCTCTGCAGATTTCTGCTTCCGCTGTCAGAGAATCTTTAGCCAATGTAAGTCAATAGTCCCCTGTTTTTTCTTCTCATTATTCAATTTATAGAATTTTTAATTTATGATAATGTGATTACAGGTCTATGGCGATAATCTTGGTTCCTTTGCGACCAACTTTGAGAGATCATTTAATAGTACTCTAAGGATCCTTAAATTGATCAATGAGTCTGCTGCATTTCCACATCAGTTAGACAATAATAATGTTAGGAATTGTAATTTAGACCGTTCTACAATAGATGGATGCTCGGACACCGAGCTATCTGCAAAGGAAAGTTCATCTACTATGTCTGCTTATGAAGTGCTTCAAGGCAGTGTGAGAACAACCTCTTCGATGAATGAGCTTGTCCTGCACGAAGAGACTCGACAACTCTCTAGTGTTCCAAGAAGCTCATCAATGTCTTTGACCACAATCGAAAGGTCGTTAGAAGAGCAAGCACGAGCAAACGACCTAAAGACCATGGAGATTGGTCTTACAATGAGAAAACTACGGTTGAAAGAGACGGAGGTAGCACTAAGCTATGAATCAAACAATCTGGGAAAATCGAAGCTAGAGATGGGTGTTTCGAAAGCTGCATTCAGAGCCGAGAAATTCAAAACCGAATTAGAAGATACAAGAAAGGCAGATATGGTCACAAAAATCATGGATTGGCTCATCGTAAATGTCTTCATCATGGCGGCTTGTATGTCATTCGGCATTTACAACTTTTCACATCAGAGAATCATGGAAGCTACCTCAGTATGCGAGCCATCCGAGGAAAAAAGTTCTTCTTGGTGGATGCCTAAACAAGTTTCATCGATGAACGCAGGGTTCAACATCTTCATTTGCCGTCTTCGAGTTTGGTTCCAGATCTTTTTCGGTGCCTTAATGATCATAATCTTGACTTACTTCATAATCCAACGCTCATCAGGTGCAAAGCAGACAATGCCGGTAACTTTCATCGTCATTATCCTTGGTATCTTTTGCGGTTTACCGGGTAAGTTTTGCGTAGACACATTGGGCGGTAGTGGCAAACTCTGGCTTTTTCTTTGGGAAGTGTTTTGCCTTTTGCAGTTCGTTGCAAATGTCTTCACATTGGCTTTGTATCGTTTGCTTTACGGTCCGATAAATGTGACTCAAGGGACAAAACCGAACACTATGGTTCCGTATTGGGTACGGCGCAGTTTCTTTGGGGTGATTCTGTTGGTTCTTCCAGTGATGAACGGTGCTTTACCGTTTGCGACATTTGGTGAATGGAGAGACCTTTTGATTGGATCAGGCTCTGTTGATTATTCCATAAATTAATGGTGTTTTGCTATGTATGAGTTTCTTTGTGGGTGAGGCTCTAAATGTTTGTTGCAAATCCCTCTTTGTATTTATAATTTTGTTGTTACGATTTGGATTTGGATTTGGATTTGGATTTATAATCCTTTCCTTTTTGGGAGTTTCATTTGTTTTTAGGGTGTTGTCGACACAATTGTATCGTTATTACAAAGTTATATATATTTGATTATGAATATGCAAATATATACTGTTTTGCTGTTGTCAAAATAAATTAAAAGGAAAGAAAAAAGTTAAGCCCTTTGATATGATAAGATATTGTTACAAGTCAATAAAGTAACCAAGAAAACTTACCTCTTTAGATTTATATAATAGCGTTATCTATAGAATATTCAATAGAGAAAAAAAAGTTAATCCAGTTTTAACCGAAGTACAACTCAGTTTTGATTTCCATTTGTGAGACAGATAAAATAATAAAAAGGATTATCTTATAATATTCTGGGTGGGTCAAGTGGATAATGAGTGCGATACTATAATGTCGTTGAATTAGACAATACGGAGACCTTTTTTTTTTGTTTTTCTCCATCCACTTGAATCGGCTTATCGGATCCGAATCCGGACCCGAAAGTCCGATTACCCGACGAGGACAACGATGTCCGACGTTTCATCGTCATCTCCCGATACCACGGCGTCGCACTGGTGCTACCACTGCAACAAACGCGTCGCCGTTGAAACTCTAGACGACTTCGTCATGTGCTGCGAATGTAACAAAGGTTTCGTCGAGTCTATCCAACCGATTCCCGCCGCTTATTCATCGCCGGCACCACCGCCACCACCAATTTCACCAGATCTGACCGTCGATGACTCGAGTATTGGCTCGCATTTCCTCCAGATGCTCCGCTTGTTAGCCCACGCGCCTTCGCCGCGGTCACCAACACACCTTGATTTATTATCTTACGAAGACGATTTCTTCAGATTGGAACTCAATAGTAGAAACGAAATCGATGATGATGAAGACGAAGACGACGACGATGAAGATGACGTAGATGAAGAAGAAGAAGAGGAGGAAGAGAATATAAACGTCAACGATGAAGAAGAAGAGGAAGAAGAAGAAGATCTGAGGAGGAGAAATCGATTCCCCCTCACAACACGATCGAGAACAGGGAGAAACAGGATTCTCGATTGGGCTGAGATTTTAATGGGAATCGAAGACAATTCGATCGAATTCCGTATGGAATCAGACAGATACACAGGAAATCCAGCTGATTACATCGACGACGCAGCCAGATACGAAGCTTTGCTTCAGAACTTAGCAGAAGGAGACGGTGGTGGTGGAAGGAGAGGAGCACCACCGGCTGCAAAATCGGCTATAGAAGCGTTGGAGACTTTCGAGGTTGGTTCTTCAGAGGGAGAGATGGGTATGGTTTGTGCTGTTTGTAAAGAAGGAATGGTGATGGGTGAAATTAGTAAGAAGCTACCATGTGGACATTGTTACCACGGAAACTGTATCGTGCCATGGTTAGGAACAAGAAACTCTTGTCCTGTTTGTAGATTCCAGCTTCAAACTGATGATCCTGAATATGAGAAAGAGAGGAAGAAAACTACTTCTACTTTGACTGATTCTGCTGCTGCTTCTTCTTCTTCTTCGGCTTCTCATCTCTAAATTGTGGCAAGGTCTCTATTTGTTGTTGCTACTCTTTCTATTTCGATTATAACTTTGTTTTAGTCTTTCAAAAATGTCTGGTTGCAATCAAACAAGTGAGAAACAGAGAACAAAAGAAAAATCCGGCTCCAAAAAAACATTTTAGTTATAAAGTGTGTTGTTGTATCTTAGGCCTATGTTCCCTCTCTCCCACTGCTTTTTTTAATTTTCAGTTGTTTTGAAGTTTGCCGATGATTAGAAGACTTCGTGAGCCTTCCCGAAGTACTTGTTTATAACCGAGGACTGCACACAAGACCAACAAAACATATCAGATTTTGGCTAATATGCAGAGTTCCATTGGCGAAATAGGAGAGATAGTAATTGTGTTGTACCTTAGTAATTCCTGCAACGTCGGGTGTGTCTGGTGAAGGCAATGGATAAAACTTGTACAACTTCATTTCTTTGTAGGCTTTTTTTGTTTCTTCGCTCATTCCTTCCGTTGCCTTATCTCGGGCCTGTTTCCCGTGCAATTGTTAACTCATAAGCATTTATATGTACTTCCTCTTTTGCTGAGAGTATTGACTCTTAATACCTCTTTATAAGCTGCCTTAACTTTGTCAATTTGCTCTTCCACAAACTCCTGAAAACATGAAACATATGGGTTAGTGATTTAGAGAAACCCCTCAAAAACTTTCATAAACATTTCTTGCTTACAATGAACTCGTCCTTTTGGTCCATGAGTAGTTTCTCCTTCTTGATCAGATCGTCGGTGAATTCCTGAAATTAACGAGATGAGAAGTAATTCAAGTATGGTATCGTATTGGAACAGTAAGATACAGCACCTCAAGTCTGTCTGTTGCCCAGTCATATTCACATACAACCCGCACAAAAGAAGAAGTTTGATCCAATATGAAAATACCAAATTGTTTTGTCAAACCCCATTCAGGAAGACCAAAATAACTTACTTCTGGCTCAGAAGGGAACGTTATTTGAACCACAGTGCTCTGCTCAGATTCATCTTCCTTAAATGGGTTGTTAATATCTGCAAATTTAAATAAAACAGTAATATTTAAAGGCTGATGTTGGACTCCAGGGAAAAAAACGAGATAAGAGCAGTGTTTAAGGAAAACACATTTCAAGCACATGAAGACATGGTACTGAGAATCTACAATGAATAAAACCAGCTATGCATCAAAATTTATGCTCACAAGGAAGGCAATGGTTGAATTTTTTAGCACGAGCTTCCTTCAAATGTTTGAGAGCAGACCTGCAAAGAATATATATACAAAGCTAGACTGAATACACCTATTCTGCGCTCTAAGTTACTGAATGTGAATGGGAATAAAAGGCAATGAATGCAAAGAAATGCATCACATTTTCAGATAAAGTGTAGCCATGCTTTCAAAAACATATGAAATGTAACTCATTACCCTTTTTCCTCTACAAAGCAATTGAACAAATAATGTCATAATGTTATTTACCTTCTCTGCGTACAGCCCAAGATAAAGATTGGAAAGTTCATTCCATCAACTGGTCTGTCCCTGCAGAAGAACAAACGCAGATGAAGTTAGCAACTCCCAATAAACTATAAAAGTGAAAATAGTAGCAAACAAAAATATTATCTGTTCCTCTTCTCATTGACTAAGACCCTCCAATGAAAAGTGTGCAGTTAAATTTAGAACTCAGGGTGTCTATATACCTTTTCTCAAGTGGGATGTAAGGAACCCAAGCCATTTTCATATTTTTCATTGGAATTATTTCCTCAACCCCTCCTTGAACAGATGCAACTCCTATCTTATCAGCAGGGGGAATGGATGAGTCAATCTGTACATATATATAAGAAACAAGATTAACCATTAACTATAAATAAACAATATGGTCTTGTTTGCCCAAGGAACCTAAATTCACCAAATCACAATGCTGAACTTATATATCAAGAATCAGTAACACGATGGAACATAAGAAACCAAAACTTACACAAACGACTGCAGGAACAAGGACATTCTTGTTTTCATTATTGTGAGGGACTAATTGAGCTGCAATGATAAGATAGAAGATATCAAAAGGGGAAGAGAGAAATGCACATTGCAGAAGCAGATGAACTTTCAAGTAAATCAGAAAAAAAGGTTAATAACTTACACTCAGTGCAACCAAAAACATAGACTCTCTTCCTGTGGAGCATTCCACCTTCCTCAAGAGCTTCCTGCAATACAAAGCAAAGAGTACTTGTTAAGAAACTAGTTAAGTAAAAAAACTTAACAATAGGCAATGAAACAGTACGATTGAAGCAGCTTACTTCAACATTTTTGAAATCCCAATTGAATTGATAAAGTGCATCCTGTTGGTCCCACTGTATATTCACAATTGACAGAGCATAAACCACAAACACAATAGAGAAAAGCCAAACTTGTTGAAACTAAGTACCTCCGTTCCCACTGGAAACGCAGCCTTCCATACATCCTCCTAAAATACACAAGAAGCATTACTATCCCCAAAATGAATAGAATCAAAGTCAAATCTTAAGCCAGATTAGCATACCAGATTACGTTTATCCTTGAAGTACTCAGGTTCAGCTTCTTGCGGCTTGATGGTTGTGGCTCTGGCTCGCTTGGCTCTGGGAGTCGGTTTCTTCTCTGCTTCATCACCTGCGGATCTCCTTCGCTTACCACGACGAAGTTCAGGTTGCGAAGAAGATGCACCACCTTGCGCCTCATCATTCTTGCTCGCACGTTTATCCTTCTTCAGATGCATTGCGGAATCAGGTTTCGCTTATTTTTTGACCACCACCTCATCTTCTTTCGCTTCTTCTTCGTTATTTTCCTCCTCCGTAGACTGAGATTCCACCTTAACCGCCGCTTCATCTGCCTCCTGAGTAGGCTGAGTCTGAGTCTCCTGTGTCGACGTCTCTACCACCGCCTCATCCTTCTTACTCGCCGACGAAGTAGAACCAGTTTTGCGGCCTGCTTTCGAAGCTCCCTTTCTCTTCTTCATTTCTGAGACTAACAAAACACAAGAAACAACAAAGATAAAAGCGCGAAGAGGAGAATGAGACTATTTAGCTTTCGCTGGAAGATGAAAGAAATTAGGGTTTAATGGTAGTTAGATCGGGGATATTCGAAAATCGGAGAAGACGAAGAGTTTTTTGGACTGTACCTCTTTTTCCCAGTCGTGCTTTCTTGCGTGATTTTAACGCCTCGTCCGTACACAAGAGCAAAATAGAGTTTGTTAGTTTCTTTTTTCTAATTTTCCCCCAAAATAAAAATATGCGCGGGGACTTACCACAGGGATAAATTCGTAATTATTTGAATTATCGATGATTTATCACTGACGTGTCATACATCCAACGGCGAAATGTTATCGGTTCTGTGTATTATGAACACGGAAATAGAAATTAGGTCCTCATTCAGCCCATATTTGTATAAATTAATACCCCAATGATATAGTTAGTTAACATAGGAAAAAAAAAAATTATCTCCAAAACTGGAGAAATAAGGGCATTCCCTAAAATGTAACAGCGACGAAACAAAGTTTGGGCCGATAAAATCATTAATGGGCCTATCTGATTTGGCCCATACTGCATTTAACTTTAGCAATTACTGTTCACACTCACAATCACCTGATTCGAATCAAAATAACCAATGAACTTCCTGTTAATCATAAGGTAACAATAAAAATAAAAACTCGATTTTTTTATTAATCTCACATTCAAAACTAAATGTCTATTGTATTACATCTAAGTCTGTATGCATTTGCATTTACAGTAATTAATTGTTTACAAGTGTCTGTATATGTGTGAGTATAGGTATAGGTTTATATGAAGCCTAATTGTGTTGGCCTGGTCTTCCTGTGCTTGGTGGTAGCGTACCCTTACCCTTACCCTTACCCTTCTCTCTGATTTCAACGGTCGTAGCATCACCTTCTTCCTCCTCCCTTATAACCATACACTCATCTTCCTCGCTGTGAGATGATGAAGAAGACGAAAGAGACCCAGAAGAAGAAGAATACGGAAAGGTTGATGATGAAGAAGAAAGTCTTTCGAGACCAAAAAACTTCAAGAGAGGACTTGTTATTGAAGATTGATGAAAGAACGTAAATGGGATCCAACGAGAATCGCTTTCTACGCCGTTTCTGAGATTATCCATGGTTGATTTCTTAAGATTCTTTCTATTTTAATCTTGTTGAAAGAGATCTATTGTGTGCGTGTAGTTAGGTTGATGATGGAACTTCGTAACGCAGATGCGACTCTTTTTATAGGCAAGGATCTTTCACTTATTAGTTGTTGGTCAACTAGTTTTGTGTGTTGACTGGGTCTATAATAAATTGGTTATGTTAGGTGAAACGCAGAGACTTTGAAAAACCAAGATACAAGTTTAATTATTTTGATACTATTAATCTCTGTGCGGTCAAAATATAGCAGCAAATACTTGGACGTTGGAGAATTGTTGTCTTGGTCAAAGTCAATTACGCTATTTGTTTTATTTTGAATTAAACTAATGTTGGATTTGTTGAATCCGTAATACAACAAACGAAAAAACTGTATATTATTCAATAAATACTTAATTTAGACCAGAGAACAAGATAGAAATTTTTTACAAATTACATATCGTGCTAAATTTGTTCCGAATATTTATGGATGATAGAGGTGAGTGATCGCTAGTTAGAGCGCTGGGACAATACTCGTATCTTCGTCAAAGGTGTAAAATCATAATCTGCAAGAAAATAATATTCATAATCTCCTACTTTCATTTTTCTAGTGTCAATAATGAGCACTTTGTTAAATAGTTTGAATTCATTTAAATAGTCAATGTTTTGGCAAAAGACGTTTCTGTTGCATAAAAAGAATAAAATAATAACTACCAGTATTCGTTTTCACACATTGTAATAGTAACCAACATTCATATTATTCCTTTGGCTTAATGTACTTATTTCGTCGCCATTGGCTTAATGCATTTATGGTCATAAACCCATGCCAATTGTGATCCCTTCTAAATTGTACAATGTTCATGTTGGGGGGATAATGATTATTGTAGGCCTAAACTTTTAGTAACAAAGACACCCAAACTTTTATCCTACCATACATTGTTGTGTAATAATTAATCATGGTTTTTCAATGACGTAAGACTTATCACCAAATATGGATTATGGGTTCTATCACTTTATGAAATGCTTCTTCTTCTTCTTTCTTTTTTTTTTTTTTTTTTCTTTTTGATGAAGAGGCCAAAAAGAAAAACCTGGTGTCTGAAAGTCACAGTGAAGAATGTTAAGTTGTTTAATATTTGAAAACTCCTCGTGGTGTATTTGTTTTATCAAATTATAAATCAATGCGTTACTCGTAGAGAGCACCCATGAATTTTGTATTTAATATCAGCAAGGGTTTATAAGGCATATTGTGAAATTTGTGATATGATCATCGCGTCTGTTTACATCATTAGAAGTATCGTATTAAAAATATAAACCTAAGCAAATATATGATAAATTACATGTTATTTTAATTTAAACCAAGATTATACCCATAGACTTACCTACCAAGAGGTAAAAATTTACTGATTCGTCTTTTAAAAGACTTACTGACCAATAAGTAATACTAAGACTATATATTAGGTAGGACGAACTGTTGACACTTAATTAATGTAATCCAAAATTATGTAAGTAAGTCTTTAATGTTTAACATTAGTTACGGACAGATACGTTCAATACTCGACAGGGAAGTTTATTAAATGCGTTCTATTAATAGCGATACTGGTAAATGACTACTGAATTGTTGATGGCATCAAATACTACAATTTTGTTAAACCCAAATATCACATCAAATACTACAATTCCATGGACTGCACTATTATAAGGACGAAACAAAAAATAATTCGTCAGTTTCATAAACAATGTATAAAGAGATTATTTAAAAGAATGAGAGATTGTTTTCAACTCGTAAATTAAACAGGAACATAATGGAATCCTAATTTGTATTTTGTTTTTGCGTAAAAAGTATAGAAAATATGAAACTTTGTAGAATAACTTTTATTTAATTACTGATGGACTTGCTTCAGTTTTTGTGCGTCGGCAGATTGTTAATAGTATCATTAAAAAGGTAAATATTACAAATAGCAATGATGTTAAACAAACATTATTGACTGCAAATCATTGAACTAATACTACTATAATTTAAAAGTGCTAGTTATGTTGCCCAGGACGGCCTGAGCTAACTCTTTCCTTCTTCTTTGTCTTCGCTTTGATCTTTGTCCCTCTAGACGTCGCAACGACACCGCTTTTAAGGCCCCTGGGCACCACCACCACTTCCTCTTTTGTAGCAATATCTTCTTCTTCCTCCTGCAATTAGAAAACATGTTTGGGTTCATTTTATAATATTACTAAAACCCATGTTCGTAGCTTTAAAAACCAATATAAAGTTCTTTATTTTAGTCAACATGTGATGTTATTGACTGGATATTAACATTTATAATAAAACCAACAAAAAAAACATTTGTAATATGATCTTTATTGTCATCCAAACTTAATTTGATATTTAGAGAAAAAAGAAACACGATTTCAAAATAAAAATAGCTAAATACTTTGGTCCTAACTCAAAAATAATTTTAAAATAAAATAATAAAAATACATACAAACGCTCATAAAAATGTTAATAATCCCATATTGTTATAGAAAGCTTACCGGCTGATTTAAAGTTACCGGAGACGACGCCGTTCTCGTCGTTGTTGGAGAATCTTGATGAAGAAGACCAAAGCATTTGAAGATAGCTTTGAGAGTTTGGTTGAGGAACTGAAAAGGAATCCATAGATAATTTAGGTAAGTTTCTTCTTCGCTTCGTCTGTCTAATTTCTCCATTGAGATTGATAATTATAATCTATGGATTAATTTTGGTGAGAGGAGTGAAGCTATCCTTTAGGTGTGAGTGATTGAGCAGAGAGATCAGAGAGATAACTTTGCCTTTTATAATGGATTAACTCGGTATTTGGTGTGAGTCTTTAATATAGAATACATTTCTTAAATCATGACTTTGGAATATGATAGTAACTTTATAAGATTAATTCATGCATATTTAATAAATTAGATCTGTTGTTTATTAGCGAAAATAAACATGTGGTTTTAACCTTTTGGTGGGTTTATGACTCTACAAATTATATTTAATGTAATGGAATAAACCTTACAAACAGAGACGAAAACAGTTCACTCGTCGTCGTCCAATGACGAATGTTGGACTGTAAATTGGATTTCATTTTTTTGTCTTCCTAATTTCTTATACAATATTGGGCCAGATAAAACGACTTTTTTTGGTCATTGATTTCTACGGTCATGAAAGTTTTCCAAAATAAATGATCGACTTTATAAATTGTTAAAATATCTTTGTAACAAACATTTATAAGGATTAAGCACAGTTTTTTTTTTAATGTAATAACCAAAATGTATGTTTTTTTATTGTCACACCAAAATACGATGTTATTACTTCTCTCACGGTTGCTTTATTTGCTTATTGAATAATGAATATTGTGAATATTGATTATTGATGTATCTAAAGCCACGAGGAAGATGTAAGACACTATTTTCTTAATATTTAAAAGTTGGCGTTTGGTTCTGGTGGTTGTCATTTGTGAGTTGTATGAATTTTTAATACTAGATTTCAGGCGTTTACTCGTGGAGACTGGCGAAGAAATTATGTTCTGTTATATGTTTGACTAACTTAATTATTCATTAAAAAAACTAACTTAATTATTATCCGTTCATTAGTATAGATAAAAAAAGAATATGTCAAATAAAGTCTGATTAGCTCGTACAAGCTGATATATTCATGATTTTTTTTTTTTTTTATATATTCATGATTGATCAAGAATGATATACGTCTTCAACAGTTAGTTCCGATTCAACACATATAGTTCTAGTCTGATTGAATCATTCGTTTATGAAAACAGACGTGTGGTCAAATATTGTTGTCTTGGACAAATGAGGAGACAAAAAGAAACGTCTTACGACTCTTTCATAAATTAATGAAATTTGAAGTGTTGAAAAACTAGAAAGAAAAAGGACAACGACTCATTGGCATTGGCTTTAATTGATAAGTTTAATTTGGAACAAAGACTCTTTTTTGGGTGTAAATGATATGTTTAATTTGGATTTCGACTCAATCTATATAATAGATTTTTCAACTTGAGTAATTGAAACCAAATACTATATTATGAATAGTTTTGATACGTATATTTGATTTTGACTTGTTGAATTATATATTTTTACTTTTATCTTGATCAAAATTCAATCATATATTCTTTTTTTCTTTGGTTTTCAACTCAGATTAGACTGATTCGGTTTGTCTATATTGAACAATTTGCAATGTAACATAACTTAATGGCAATTGATTTCCATTTATCACTTTATTGATTCAAAATTACTGACATTCGAAATCGGGATCACTTCCGTTAATCGAACTAATATACAATGTAATTCATGTGCTAGCTGGATGAGTTTGGCCTGGCCTGCCTGTACTAGGTGGTGGTGGTGGTTTACCCTTGCCCCTTGATTTGGCCTTCCTGCGCGTAGTCAACACAACGACGCCGTCTCCCCTGGCAATATATTCTTCCTCTTGTTCCTCCTGCAGTTGCAAACGCATGTTTGGATTCATGTTAGTTTACTACTAAAAACATATTTGACAGCTATTAAAAAGCCAAATAAACTTTCTAATTCTACTCAAAATATGATGATATCTGACTGAAGCCTAGCTGAATATAATATATGGTCTATATAGTCAGCCAAATGATGAAAGTAGATGTACTTGGAAAAATTTAAGTAGGATTCCATTTTTTTAGTTCATAAAAATAGTCCTACTAAAAAAGAATTGGAAAAATATACTGAAAACGCTTTGAATTAGTAATTGTTAAATTAAAATATACAGACACATCTTTTCAAATTTTAAAACAGAGCAGATTGAATAATCCCTTTATAAGTTTCCATGCAAAAACGATTTAGCATATAAAATTCGATAAATATCGTTAAAGAAAGCTTACCGGCTGGTTTAAAGTCTCCGGAGAAAGAAGACCAAGCCACTTGAGGAGAAACTGAAACGGAATCCATAGATAAGATTCTTCTTTGCTGCGTCTATCTAGTATCTCCTTTGAGATAGGTTCTTCTTTGCTTCGACTATCTATTATCTCCATTGAGATAGTTTGAGTTAAAACTTTGTTATTATTTGGATTAAATCTGGTGAGAGAAGTGAAGCTATATATATCTCTAAGATGTGAGTATTAGAAGAGAGCCAGCTTTGGGTTTTATGGTGGGTTAACTCGGTTTTTGGTATGACCGTACGAGTCTCCACTGTAGAACACATGTTGCTTCACGACTTTGAAATATGATCTATTAAAATCAGTTTCTGAGTTTTTAATTAATTAGTTGACAAAACTAATAAATTATGCTTATAAAAGTTTTAACATACATTATTTTGATACTATATATGAGTGTGAAAATAAGCAAGTGGTTTTAGATGACACTCTGGTCTGGTCTGGTGTCTTTCTTACCTACTAGTTGGATTGTCTTTACTAGTTGACTGAGTTGCGATGTGTGTGGACAACAATTTATTTCAAATACAATTCTCATAAATTGGTTAATATTTGAATTAACAAAAATGAGAAGAGTTGACTCTTTGAAGGATCTAACAATTGGGCTTCATGTTAATGTTTTCTTATTGTAAGCTGGGAACAAATGGAATCAACCTTTGAGAAAATACTGATCGCTATCATTGTTGAAAAATGACATGTCTAATGTATGAAGAGTTTAGATGAATAGAAATATCTTCTGTATTTACAGTTGCCTTCTTTTGGTCTTATAAGCTTGCCATAACCACGAGTAGTTATTAGAAATCATGTGTGTTATTGGATGATTGATCTAAACAACTTCAACGAGCACTTCTGTTACTTTATACCGAATTATGTTGTTTTAACCGCTGGTTTCAGCAATCAGTGACTACAACGAGCGACACATTTTATTATCTTCTTCTGTTTTCGCCAGCCAGCTATTAATTACGAAAATCAAATCATATTTGTTCTATATTTGCAGTAAAAAAAAAAAGTTAAATGGACATGCAGCCAACAATTCTTCAAACTTACCACCAAAAATTACCGCAGTTAAAATAACTTAACGAATAGTTATAACAACTCTCAAAGGTTCTTTTATGATAATCAAGTTGTGATCTCATTCTTTAAAACTCTCGAAGGTATCGTTGTAAGGGAGAAGAAGGAAAGTAAATATAAAAGGGTAATTAAAAAAAAAAGTTATATTCACGCAAAAAAAAAAACGAATCGCTGAGTTAACTCGTTCGTGTTGCCCCAACCATTTCACCTTTACAAGTTTCTTCATTCTCTCCTACTCAAAAGCTACAATCAACACATATTAAAAACGTGTCAGTATCTTCGTTCTTCTATTCACAAGAGCTCCAATCATCTCTGTTTCTTAGATTCTGGTCTCAGAGAATCCTCGGTTTCTTCGGTACTCTGGTCAAGCCCAAAACACTTAAGAAATGCAGATCCAGCCAGCTTAAACAAATTACACGGATGATGCAAACTCGAATCTTTTTCCAAAGAACACTCTGCTTCCTCTGTTCTTGTGACTCTCCTTGTCACAGCTGGTGTTATCTCTCCTTTTATACTTTGACAGCTTCCAATCTGTGTGATTACAAAAACTCATGAGTTCATTAACTGATTTAAGTCATGGAGCTTTTTCAATGACTTAGAAACAAAATGGGTTCATACAACACCAGTGGGTCTGTGATTAAATCAACAGACCAACACCAATGCGTCAAACGATGAAGCCAAGAAATGAGTCTGTGATAAAGTATTAGTAACGAACTTGAGAAACTTGATTACAACTAGTAGTGAGACAAACAAACATTCCATCTCAGCATCCTCACAGAGACACACCGCACAAACTTTGAAGAGGAATGTGATAGTTCTAACTCTATTCCAGATCCATAATCCAAATGTATGAAACGCAACTTAAATTTACAGGTTCTTATTTATAAGTATATCTTTCAAGAATCTCTGAGTCATATAATCCGGTTAAGGTTTTTCAGCCATATGGCACCACGTTAAAGAAGCCAAGAGAGGAATCTAATTGTTGCTTAAAGACAGAAACTAAACATCTCTTTTGAAACCTAAGAAAGCAAAAAGCTTTAAAACAAAGGAAACACCAACCTTGGTTTGTTACCTAAAAGTTATACTACCAACAAAATTAGAAATTGACAGTTCAAAAGAACATTCAAACATAGATTGAGAGATCATAATACATACACATGTAAACCCTGAAATGACCTGTGTGATGGCGTCAACGTGAAAGACCTTAGCCAATGGCAATTAACTGCAGCTTTATGATCCAGAAGTCATAATTATGAAGACCACATTTTCCTACATTTAGACCTAAATCAATTTTACACATCATTTTAAACGTTACACTGTCACTACATTCAAATGTAGCTACTTTGCAGCTAATTATAGCTGCCACTTTCTCTCTTTTTCTTAATTTGCAATCTAAACCCCTTAAGATTCATAAAACCTCTGCAAATTCCCCACTAATTTAACTCATTTTCCAGAAACCATAATGAAGAAAGAAACAACATCGATCTGACTGAAATCGTCCCAGAATACTAATTATCTAATTTAGTATTCAAAGATCAATTGAAACAACAAGAGATCTCAGTTTGGGAAAAAATGAGCTAAACAGTAGCTAAGTCAACGTAAAGCAGGTAAGACTGAATCTGTGATTCGTCGACGAAATTGAAAGAGACAGATGAAATTTTGAGTACCTGATTAGACTGGACGAGACTTGAATTGACGGAAAATCCCAAACCATGGTGGCTGATCGGAATCGGATTTCCGGAAAGAAATCGCTTAGAAAGAGATGAGCCGGAGGTAGAAGGAACGGAATCAGAAGATGAGCAACTGATATCACCGATATCTAAGGAAAAGATACCGACGACACAAAGGAGAAGTAGGAGGAGGAAGAAGACGAACATTTGGATCCAAATCAACCATGGGATACTGTAACTATCTACCATCAAAAACTCTTTCCCGGAGTCCACCATTTTTCTCGAGAAAGATAAGAAATTGCGGGAAGTGAAATTCTGAATCCTTCGAGAATCTCTTCGAGGAAACGATTGAGGAAGAGTTAAGAAGACAATCAAACGAAGACGACGGAGGAGTTGGGTGGGTGAGGGGGAAATGATAAAGCGACGGAGCTGTGATTATTTCTCAAGTTTGAAGGTCACCCGCGAGAAAATAACGGCAAAGGGTTGCTTTTGTTTTGTTGGTAGTCCACGCGTAACGCGTTAAATGGTTTAAAATTAAAAGGGTGGAATTTTGTAAGGAATTTTCCCTAATTTTATGTAGTTTGTTGTAGTGTTTATACAATTTTGAATTAGATTTTTTTTTTAAAGATACAATTTTGAATTATTTATTGCATTAAATTAGCTATGAGAGACTTATCTAATAAATTTGTTGCGATTAGTGGACTTTGTGTCCTGTATTTTTTTCTGATATGGATATCATTTGTAGTAGTTGATCAGAAAAAAAAAAGAAGATATGATTTGTAGTCAATTTTCTAGATTCAGATAGAAATCACTATAATTTTAAATGCACACATATAATACATATATATATATTAGCCTTAAATTATTATTAAATCTATTTTCAATATTTTTATGGGGCTTACATTCTTGATTTTTTTTTTCTAAATTATCTTACTTATTTCTATTTTGGAAAAAATCGAAATTCAATACAGAACTTTATTTTATTTTTTAAAAAATGGAAACAGTAGAATCAATGTAAGTCTGTAATTATAGGTTTTTGTTTTTAAATAATTGCTGCAAAAAAGTTATCAAATATTATATAATCTTGGGTGATGACATTTGGCATATGGAAAATTTTAGTAGTAGTTTAAAGGTGTTTTAAACACAAAAGGATGATTGGGGAAAATGGATTCTAGAGCCATGCAAGCAAATGAACAATGACAGTCACAGCCTTTTGTAAACTGCGGCTATTCTTCTTTCTTTTTTCCTTTCTTTTTTTTTTGGTCACAAACTGTGGCTATTAAAAACCTAATACCCAAAATGTAGTTATGGAATGCAACTACATTTAGATTTTTATCATAATGCAACATGCGATATAAATGACAGAAATTTCTTGGGTGCTTCACCTACATGGATATATCTACCATATATTATTACTTTCCTTTTATATATACAACTAATTAAATTTTTAAATAAACATAAAACACAACTAAAAATCTTTAAAAGAAAATATAAATATAGTTATGATATAAACAAAATATTGTTGATATGTTCAAACTATAAGATATCTACATAATTCAATCGCCATCATCAATTATATAATCTTGTCAAAAATTTCGTAGAAAGCACAAAAAGGAAAATCGTAGAATAGAAAGTACTAGAGGTTGAGTCTTAACAAACAAACTAGGAAAAAATCATTATATAAAAAAAAAACAAATTAGGAAATATATAAACTTAGGATAAACACGCATAAGATTTTGCATAATTGAAGAGAATATTTGTTACTTTCCCTTTTATTTTCCTATGTACGCGTGTATTAAGGACTTATATATAAACAAAATCATCTTATGATATCTCCACACACACACACAAAATCAAACTCGTTTTTCAGAAACAAAAAAATCCCTAAATTTCTCTAAATCTTAAGAAAAGCAAAAACCTTAATTTCAAAGAAGACGAAGAATGATTTACAAAGTCGCTAGAGCATCGGAGTATCTTGCGATCACTGGTGGTGGGATCAAAGACATAAAGCTTGCAAAGAAGTCATGGGTGTTTCCATGGCAGTCTTGCACCGTCTTCGACGTGTCTCCGGTGAACTACACGTTCGAGGTTCAAGCTATGAGTTCCGAGAAACTCCCTTTTGTTATTCCGGCTGTTTTCACAATTGGCCCGCGCGTTGATGACCCTCACGCTCTCTTGTTGTACGCCATGCTGATGTCTCAACACGATAAACACTCGAATCACGTCAATGAGCTTGTTCAAGGTGTTATCGAAGGAGAGACTCGTGTTCTTGTTGCTTCCATGACCATGGAAGAGGTCTTCAAAGGTAAATAAACATACACGCTCTAATCAATCTACTTGTTAATCGGAATCTTGCTTGATCTGTTAGTTAGATGTACAAATTTTACTTTTCTGTTTCTTTGAGTTCGTAATTACAACGATGAATAACACAAATTCTTGTGTTTGTGTATATGTATAATCTCTTTATCCCTGTTTCATCGAATTATAGGAACAAAGGAGTTCAATAAGGAAGTGTTTGACAAGGTTCAGCTAGAGCTAAACCAGTTTGGACTTGTAATCTACAATGCCAATGTGAAGCAGCTCGTTGATGTGCCTGGACATGAGTACTTCTCTTACTTGGGCCAGAAAACTCAGATGGAAGCAGCAAACCAAGCCAAGATCGATGTAGCGGAGGCAAAGATGAAGGGAGAGGTCGGTGCCAAAGAAAGGACTGGACTCACAATCCAGAATGCTGCTAAGATTGACTCTGAGTCAAAGATCATATCCACTCAGAGGCTAGGAGAAGGAACAAAAGAGGAGATCAAGGTGAAGACTGAGGTCAAAGTGTTTCAGAACGAGAAGGAGGCTCTTGTTGCTCAGGCTGATGCTGCATTGGCTATTCAGAAGGCTGCTTTGTCCCAAAATTCTCGTGTGGCTGAGGTTGAAGCTGCCAAGGCTGTTGCTTTAAGGGAAGCTGAGCTTCAGACTAAAGTTGAGAAAATGAATGCATTGACTCGGACTGAGAAGCTTAAAGCCGAGTTCCTCAGTAAAGCCAGTGTTGAATATGAAACTAAGGTATTAATCTCAATCTCAAGACTCTGCTTGGATTTTCTCTGTCTCTTTTAAAACTTTGGATCGTGATATGACATTGTTGTTATACAGGTACAAGAAGCGAACTGGGAGTTATATAATAAGCAAAAGCAAGCAGAAGCTGTTCTTTACGAGAAGCAGAAGCAAGCAGAGGCCATGAAAGCAGCAGCTGATGCTAGCTTCTATGCGAAACAGAGAGATGCAGATGGACTTGTCGCTATGGCCAATGCTCAGGGAACTTACCTCAAGACCCTCCTAGAGGCAGTTAACAATGATTACTCATCCATGAGAGACTTCTTGATGATCAACAATGGGATTTATCAGGATATCGCCAAGACCAATGCGATTGCAATTAGGGACCTGCAGCCTAAGATCAGTGTCTGGAACCATGGTGGTGCCGATCAGGGGATGAACGGTGGTGGTAATGGTAATACGATGAAGGATATTGCTGGACTCTACAAGATGTTGCCACCGGTTCTTGATACGGTTTATGAGCAGACCGGAATGCAGCCACCAGCTTGGATTGGTACTCTTCGTGGTGCTGAGCCCAAACAATCTCTTCAAGGTCAACAACACAGAGGTTGAGCTCTCAAGAGTGTCTTTTATTCAATTTATTTTTAGCTCTTTGGGGTTGTTTTTTTTCTTATGCTTTAGAACTTGGAAATCAGTGTTGGAGATCAACTGTGTTTAACTATTATTATTGACTATTGCGTGCTGAAAAATACATTTCTTCTCTAAAAAAAGAGAAACATCTTTAGTTGAATAGATTCAATTTTGATCAAGTTGATTACGAATGAATAGAAGGGATTATAAACTTTTGATTTAGGTTTGATTGCTTCAATAATTCAAATGGGACCTTCCAGATATCTCTCAGAATTTTAGTCACACTTTATTACGATGTCTACTTTTTTCTAATCTTATGGGGGACCATTCTCTAATTATTTGGCCATAATCGGAATATCTTTAAGAGTGGGCCTCACCTTTCTATGAACTGCAAATTACTCTTTTTAACAAAGAGAATCAATTAGCGAAGTTGTGTACTGAATTATTGACCAGTGGATGAAACTGCCAAGTTGGTAGGTACCAATTAAATTTAAAACTTATCAAAAAATAGTTATAAAAAGCTTGACTATATAAGAAAATAACAGCTAAGACATTTTTACCTATAAAATAAATATAAAACTATGGGGGTTATCAATCAGAATCCAAATATCTAATTTTGTAATTTTTATACAATCTAAGTTATTAATATGGTTCAACATTTTATAAAGAGTCTTACATCAACAAAAAAAAAGATAAAAAAACATTTTATATTGGGTAAATATACCGTCCAATGTGATTGATTTTGATCCATGGGTTTTAAGGATATAGGATCGGATCTCGTCGGCCTAATTTGGAGACATCACTAAAAAGCCCAAAATACGGCCTTGAAAATGGCGCCATTCCCGAGATATCCTCACACGTGACCTCTCACACTTTGACTCTCCCAACTGCAAAAAGAGCAACAAAATATCTTCACTGCTTTTGCCATCTGCTGTGTTGGATCTTTGATGATCATCATTATCCATGTCGATTCTTAGCTCGTCTCTTTCACTTTGCTCACTCAAGCTTTTCCGATTATCCTCTCCGGTATCTTTAATCGACGCAGCTTTCCTCGGGAACAGGACAAAGCCTTCGCAGTCGTTCCGAATGGATGTCGTTTCGAGTAATAATTCGAATTCTCTTTCATGTATTAGCGTCGGTGAAGATTTTTCATTAGACTATGAGCAATGGCTACCGGTTCCGGATCCGGAGAGCCGCAGAAGAGCTGGCGTTTTGCTCCACCCGACGTCGTTTCGTAGTCCGCATGGCATTGGTGATCTCGGAGAAGAGGCGTTACGGTTCATCGATTGGCTTCATTCTACTGGTTGCTCTGTTTGGCAGGTGAGTTAATTGTTTCTGTAAATCTGAATTGAACTTTGAATCATTGATTTGTAGAGTATAGGAAGTTTACGCCATTGATTATTTATTGATTCTGTATGAATAGTGAGTTTAATTTCATGAGCAGGTTCTTCCTCTTGTTCCTCCAGATGAAGGAGGATCTCCTTATGCAGGACAGGTTTCTGGTATTTTTGCAATATAGATTGCGAAATGAATGTTTCTTTCACTTTTTTTTGCTCAGTTATTGCTAATTGCTTCTAGGATGCGAATTGTGGGAACACATTGTTGATTTCTCTGGATGAGCTTGTGAAAGACGGCTTGTTAATGAAGGATGAGCTTCCACAACCAATGTACATTTCTTCTCTATGATTTCTAATTGGACTCAAATTTCTTCTTTTTGTTTTCTGATCTCTCATCAAGTCAGTAATCTTATATTAACCAGTGATGCTGACTCTGTGAACTATCAAACTGCCAACAAACTAAAGAGTCCCTTGATAACTAAGGTAAACAATGTGGCTGCAAACCATCTTTACTTGTCCTACGATGATCTGCTAAACCATCTCACTTGGCACTCTCTAGTTCACACAAATTCACCATTTTACTGTCGTTTTCAAGTTAATTTTTTGGACTAGCATTAATTCTCTCTCTCCCTCTCTGTAGTTCAGTTTTTTTTGGTTAACTATCTATCTTTTTTGTTGTTGTTTATATAGCCACTGATCTATTGGTTTGAGAATTTTAGTTGATCACTGGTCGTTTCTCAGGCAGCAAAGAGGCTTATTGATGGCAGTGGTGAACTGAAGAGCAGACTACAAGATTTCCGTAACAACCCCTCTATATCATGTGAGATATAGAAATTACACTTTTTTTCTTTGTTAACAGTCTGGTGGCTTAATCTGGATGACAAGTTTTCACCGAAGATGTCATGTTTACCATGTATAGGTTGGCTTGAAGATGCTGCTTATTTTGCAGCTATAGACAATACTTTATGTGCATACAGTTGGTTTGAGTGGCCTGAACCACTTAAAAATCGTCATCTTTCAGCCTTGGAAGCTATATATGAAAGTCAAAAGGAGTTTGTAAGATTTTGGTGCCTCTACCTAACTTCTTGGATTTGATTTCTTCATGAATTGTTTTGTGATATTCTTCGAGGGTAACCTCTTCTTCTTTGGTGCAGATAGACTTGTTCATTGCTAAGCAATTTTTGTTCCAAAGGCAGTGGCAGAAAGTTCGTGAGTATGCACGGCGAAAAGGAGTTGATATAATGGGAGATATGCCCATTTATGTAGGATATCACAGTGCTGACGTTTGGGCAAATAAGAAACATTTCTTACTGGCAAGTAAATTCTTACATATGGAGGCAAACAATCTTATCATATGTTCCAGGAAAATTTTAGACTTTTCTGAATGTCACTCTTTTGTTTCTTTTGAATCTTTATACAGAACAAGAAAGGCTTTCCTCTTCTAGTTAGCGGTGTTCCTCCTGACTTATTCAGTGAAACTGGTCAACTGTGGGGAAGGTATTGATGCTATTCACTCTAGCACTGTAGTTTACTGATGCAATGTTTTGTTTGGTCTTTTCACTTAGGTAAGTGTGCAAACGTCACTGTTTGTTTTTAGTTAAAATTTATCTCGATGTTAGCAATTAGATAAAACAGTGTTACTGTATCATGGTCAATGTGAATAAATTTTTGGCTTCTCCTAGACCGTTTGTTGTACTTCAGTTTGTATCCTACCATAACTTTGTAACCCTCCGATCCATTTTATTTTCCTTCGTCACCATAGTATTTACTGAACTTTTTCATTCTTTGATTTGAAGCCCTCTTTATGACTGGAAAACAATGGAGAGTGATCAATTTTCTTGGTGGGTTAATCGAATACGACGTGCACAGGACTTGTATGATGAATGCAGGATTGATCATTTCAGAGGATTTGCAGGGTTTTGGGCGTTCCCTTCTGGTAAGTTAAACTTCAAACTTGAAAAGAGAGTGACTGATCAGATTTGTTGGGTATATATTGGATTGGTATTTTCATTGGATTGATCAGCTGTGATACTCTGCAGAAGCTAAAGTTGCCATGGTTGGACGATGGAAGGTGATCTGCGTAATCCATTGATGTAAAGATAATCAGGTAGAGAAACTAAGAACTCCAAAAAGTTTTATTAATGTAGGTAGGACCTGGAAAGTCTCTATTTGACGCCATTTCAAGAGGCGTTGGGAAGATTAAAATCATTGCAGAAGATTTGGTAAGCTCATCATACTCGATTATACAAAGACTCGGCATTAACTTAATTTTAGCTTAGCTCAATAAGTTATCAGAAATGTGCATCTAATTTGAAATGAATTTGCAAGACGTTTTGGGTAATATATATAGAGCATGAGATATTGACATCTTTGACAACAGATAGGTGACCATTTGAATGTTGAACTGGTATAAATTTTTGATGTCCTGTGTTCCTCAAATCTGAGTACAGAATCATATGCTCGGTTTCAGCTCAGCAAATTTACATATGAAAAATTTGGCATGTGATTGTTTGCTAATAGAAGCTACACTTTGTTATCTGATAGGGAGTTATTACTAAAGATGTAGTTCAGCTGAGGAAATCTATCGGAGCACCTGGAATGGCTGTCCTCCAATTTGGTAAAATAGCTTGGAATGGCTGTCCTCATGTTCTTCACGGTCGTATAATTTCCATAAACTCTACTTGATTTTTGTGTAATTTCAGCTTTTGGAGGTGGCGCCGATAACCCACATTTACCTCATAATCATGAAGTAAACCAAGTTGTATACTCTGGAACGCATGACAACGACACTGTAAGTTTGCTTTGACCTTAAGTTGAGTTTACTTAACCGGAAGAATTGTATCTGCCCTGTTAATTTTTCTTATTAAACAGATTCGAGGTTGGTGGGACAATCTGGACCAAGAAGAAAAGTCTAAGGTCATTTCACTAATCTTATACCATAAACCAAATCGGTTTTCTTTTCAGTTTAGGATTGTAAGATAATCACAATCACGATTTCTTGGTGTTGCAGGCGATGAAATACCTATCGATAGCTGAAGATGACGATATTTCATGGTCAATAATCCAAGCTGCATTCTCTTCAATCGCTCAAACCGCAATCATACCGATGCAAGACATTCTCGGATTTGGAAGCTCTGCCAGGATGAACACTCCAGCCACTGTGGTTAGTCATAGCTTTTATATCTACTAAAACTGCAATGAAATTAATTTTTTTTTATATAGTAGTAATTCGAGATAAACTGTCTCTAACAATTTGGTTTTGGTCATGTGAAATACACAAAGGAGGGGAACTGGGGTTGGAGGATTCCGAGTTCAACTAGCTTTGATCATCTGAAAACTGAAGCTGACAGACTCAGACATCTTTTGGCACTGTACGGACGGCTTTGAGGAAATCATTCGACGTGCTGAAAGAGAAGAATCTCAAGTTTTTTTCTTCTTGTTATTATGATAAACGTTATAAAAAATAAAAATTCCGACCTGCCGGAATCGAACCAGCGACCTAAAGATTGTCTGCTAACACTACAGTCTTCCGCTCTACCAACTGAGCTAAGGTCGGTAATGATATTCCGTTCCTAAGCAAATTATCATAAACGAAACATTTATTCCGTTCGATGCTTAATCTAAAAATACTGAAATAGTCATATACCCAAAAAATACGTTTTAAGATCTGTCTGTTTTCACGACTTTAATATGGAAAAAGTTAAGAAAGAAAATGAATGTTGACAGTGGGATTTGAACCCACGCCCTTTCGGACCAGAACCTTAATCTGGCGCCTTAGACCAACTCGGCCATATCAACTTAGTTGTTTTTTCATCAGATTTAAATAATTTATACTATCATTTGAAATAGACGAATTAATCTTTTTGGAGGTTTGGCCATTTGTATTAAATGCGTGGACGGTGGGAGTCGTAATCATATCCGAAACCTCATACCAAAAACTGCGATTCTTTAATCTTGAAGGTAGCTATAGAATAAAAACTTTAAAAGGATGGTTGTGTTGAACATAATGTATGTGGTTGATCCTTAAATGCAATTGTGCAAACATAATACTATTTGAAAACAGAAATCAGTAAACACCATTCATTTTTTTATATAATCAAAGTGCATTATAGCAGTGTATCACATATCTGCTCTAAATTACACAACAACGAAAATTATCAATATCTAAATAAACCACAAAGAGTTGACTACATTTCACATTTTTACCAAACATAGTTAGATACTGTAAACTACACAGTAAACAACAGATAAATTCGATTGATGCATCTGTAGAAACATAATTTGAAAGGTGTCACTACCATTTCTCATTTCTGTCTTCAAATCATTATTGTAGTTATATAAATAATTAAACAACCTTCAAGCTTTAACACAGCAGTTGAAGCAGCTGAAGATTCCTCTCCTCATCTGTTCCAAGTCATTTACACGTAAGATTAAGAATGTTTTAACCAAAAAAGATATTTTATTTATGTCAGTTCACATGGTAGGTACAAAAATAAAGCTACACAGGTTTCTCATAAAGGATTTTGCTTTACTTTGATTGAAAGAAAGAAACCATTACAACAACTAAAAGAAACAAACATTATTCTTTTTTGTAGGGTAATATACTTTATTTTACTATATCATGAATATAAACCACACATATATTGTTTTTATCATGAATATAAACTAATCTTGAAATATAGTTTATGCCTTGATGTGATTCTCTAACAGTGTATAATCACAATCATATCCAATCCAGTTGGCAGTTGCAAATCCAATATAAACTCAAAAGCTTAAGTAATGAAGTTTGGTGGGGTATATAAAATTAATTTCATGTGTAGTCATAAAAAGCAATAAGCAACCGACTAGAACAAGCGTTGAAGGACCACATTTACCCAATTGCTAGAAATAGCCATATAATGCTTACAAAGTTAGATTCCAAAACCTAACCAACCCAAAAAAGACCCACACCAAATGAACACAAACATCCAATTCATCAACAAAAAAAATGAATCTTACAATGGATATTCAAAGTGTAAGACAAAAATATTTTAACATGTAAATGCAATAAAAATCTGTCTTTCAAATTTGGTGTGGGTATGAGCATGAACAAGTAACTAGAACAAACTATGTGTGACCCAAAAATCTACCCATTTTAGCCATACAGAGTTAGATTTCATAACCTAACCAAGTCAAATCACCTACCTACCGGTTTCAATGAATACAGAAGCTAATCCAAGATTCAAATACACCCATATCAAGACAAATGAATCTTACAAGTGTTAGACATTTTGCATGTAAAGTCAATCAAAACCTAAAAATCAATAAGTAACTAAAACAAACAATGCGTGATCCCAAACTCTAACCATATTAAGTACAAAGTTAGATTCCATAACCAATCAATGGCACACAGCTAATCCAGAATACAATCCAATCAATCGAATTCATATAATCCCACATCAACAAAATCAAATCTTTAAGATGCAAAATTTGAAAAGAAGTGATCTTACAGATGGAGAATGTGGATGGTGGTGAGAGAACTCATTGTGGTTGCTGTTGTTGGCACTGTGAACCGTTGTAAGCTTAGGCTTAGCAGTATCAACAGAGGGTTGATTATGAAAAGGGTTAATGAGTTCTTCCTCATTACCAAGACTGGCTCGAGAAGGATCTCTCTTGTTAAGTTTCCTCATCTCTCTAATCTTAGTGAAATCCATTGAATAATCAGGAATTGATCCTCCTTTTTGATCCCAATCTCCAAACTGTGGTACTGATAGCCATGGCGAGTTCTTGTTCTGCCAAAAAAATCCCCCATTTCAATTACTCAACTTTTTAAAAACAAAACAAATCAATTGGAAATTCTGATTTCAATACACCCAAAAAGTTTTTTCTTTTTTTCTTTTGCCCACTAAGATTTATCGATTAACCCAGAATCACATCGAAATCTTCCAATTCACTTAGTAAAAGGATTGATAATGCATCACTTGGAAGAAAAAACACACAGAAGAAGAAGAGACTATACAACAAAAAGAGAAAATGAGTGTGGGAGAATTTAAACCTCTTTTCGATCTTCCATATTATCAAAGTCTGTAGAGAGAAGAGAATCCCCCTTTTTTTTTCTTTTTTAAAGCTTGGATGATCTGAGGAAGATGATGAATATATAAGGTAAAGTAGAAAAGTCTGTACAGCAAAAGAACAGCTCGGCTGGTTGTACGACTGTACACTGTCTCTACACAACACATATCCAATATTTTATTTCTTTCCTACTTTTGTTTCGCCAAAAAGGGTAAGCTTTTTTCAAGTAATTACTATTATGCCATTCATTGGGACACGCACACGCTTTGATCCGCGTCAGCTCCGCTTTGCTTTCATCTTCGTGAACGCCGTCGTTTGGTACTGTCGATTACGGGCTTGGACTTGAAGGCCGGCAACTAATTTTTAAATTAAATCTGATCAAATTAGTGACTTTAATCAGATTGTAGTTCTTTTCGAGTTTTATTTGTAGAGAATTAGTGAATTACACACACTCCACTACTACCAAATATATCATAATCTATTGCCAGAAAAGAAAAGCCATATTTTAGATTTTGTTGAATAAAATCAAACCTCGCCGACTATATATCGTTAGTGAATATGTATCCACTTAATAACTCGAAAAGTCTATAATGAGTTATAAATAAGTACGACTTTGTTTCGTCAACTATATAAATTGGCTATTTAACATTCGAGATATAAATCATGCAGGCGATTAACATAAATCAATGTTTATGGTTGAAAAAAAATGTTCAATGTTCTGAGCCGATTACATGATATGAAGCTGTCGATTATTTCTTTTAGTTCACGTTTGCGATTTTCTGGTATGTTTTTAAAAAAAATATATATAGAACCCAAGTCCCACAATAATTATAAATACTAACTCAATTTACTAAAAATGAATAGATTTTGATCATATTTTGGCCAAAGCTAAAGCTAAAGCTAAACTATGAAAACCTTTTCCTGATTAATCTTGATTTAATTCGGCGATTATAGAAGAAAAGGAATTTTTTGTTTTATTTTTGATTAACGGAAAAAGGGACCAAAAAAGAAAGAAAATGACGTGGCGCGATGACTTCCACAGAGCAACTTACGTGGTTATATAGTTTGACACGTGGCAGATTATGCGAAGTATCTTTGATTCAAAGGAGTTATGAGAGCCACAAAGAGGTAACTTCACCGGATTGTTATCTTCTTCCGCACCACATAACTAATTCTTGTATCTTTTGTCTTTATTTTATTTTAAATCAAATACGTAATAATACTGAATATTTGAATTCGAAAATATTTAATATTTATTTATATATATTTTGGCATTATAGCAAAGACGATCGTGGTACAATTGTGGAATGCATTGGGTTTGTCATTCAATACATTTCCTAACTGTTTTTGTTTCCTTTTTGACAAGAAAGGGTAAATTCACATATCAACTTTATCCCAATAAAATATTTTCGATCCTTCAACATTACAAATTTTGGTTCAAATTTAATAATTTTTTTGGTTTTTAAATTGTAAATCTGCATTGCAAATTCATCAACAATATTCACTATAACACCGTTTGTTTTGTTGTCGTCCAAAATTATAAGTTGATCAAAAATTTAAAATAATAATTTTGGTTTGTGATCTTTTATTGATTTTATTTTATTTATAAATTATGATAATGATATGAATAGGGTTAAAAATAACAAAAGAAAACAAAAAAAAAGAGGCGAAACAAAAATTGAAAAAATCAAACGAAAAAAAAATACAAAAAAATAAAACGAATAAAATCTCTTGGCTCAGACTCAAACGTAAGAGAAACTCTTATCAAAGCTCTCTCGAGAGTTCTATCTCTGCTGCTGTATCATCTTCTTCAGTAGAGCCAGATTCTCTCGCGACGAGTTTGCTCCTATTTCATCCCAATTCCACATTCTTCTACTCTCTTTCAAAAAAATGAGCTTATCAACGAATCTCCATAGCCTCGACCTCCGTTCCACTTTCTTCACCGGTCTCCGTCCTTGTCCATCTCCAATCCCTTCTAATTTCATCAAAATCTCCTCCATTTCTAACCCTAGACGCGAAATCTCCACCATCAAAGCCCAAGTCTCCACAATCAGCCTCGAGACCTCTGTGAAAGAGCGACAAGACGACATCGAATCGCTTTTCTCCAAGCAAACCACCGAACACGACTCCGATCGGAAACGAAACGGGAAGAATTCAACAAAAAATGGAGCTTCTGGGATTTCATCAGGTGTGAAGCTGGAGAACATAAGGAAGACATACAAAGGCGTGACTGTGCTTAAAGATGTGAGCTGGGAAGTGAAAAAGGGTGAAAAAGTAGGGTTAGTGGGAGTTAATGGAGCGGGGAAGACGACTCAGCTTAGGATAATCACAGGTCAAGAAGAACCTGATTCAGGTAACGTGATTAAGGCCAAACACGATATGAAAGTTGCTTTCTTGAGCCAGGAATTCGAGGTTTCGATGAGTAGGACTGTGAAGGAAGAGTTCATGAGTGCTTTCAAGGAAGAGATGGAGATAACTGAGAAGCTTGAGAAAGTTCAGAAGGCGATTGAAGGATCTGTTGATGATTTAGATCTTATGGGAAGGTTATTAGATGAATTTGATTTGTTGCAGAGACGAGCTCAGGCTGTGAATTTAGACTCCGTTGATGCTAAGGTCAGTAAGCTGATGCCTGAATTAGGATTTGCTCCAGAGGATGTTGATAGGCTTGTGGCTTCGTTTAGTGGTGGTTGGCAAATGAGAATGTCACTTGGAAAGATTTTGCTTCAGGTAATGATTGATTCATTCTTAAAGCTTTGTCCTTTCAATTCGATTGAACAGAAAGCTAATGTGTGAATTGTGTGTTTCTCTGTGAGTAGGATCCTGATTTGCTGCTGCTTGATGAGCCGACCAACCATTTGGATCTTGATACTATTGAGTGGCTTGAAGGTTATTTGCAAAAGCAAGATGTGCCAATGGTTATAATTTCACATGACAGAGCTTTCCTTGATCAGCTGTGTACCAAAATTGTGGAAACTGAGATGGGTGTGTCGAGGACATTTGAGGGTAATTACTCTCAGTATGTAATCTCAAAGGCTGAGTGGATTGAAACTCAGAATGCAGCTTGGGAAAAGCAGCAGAAAGAGATCGAATCAACAAAGGACTTGATCGCAAGGCTTGGTGCTGGTGCAAATTCTGGCCGTGCTTCTACTGCAGAAAAGGTTAGCAAACAAAAAACGGCTAATTTGTTGAACTATTTCTGATGACATTATTTGAAATGTCTCTACGGTAACCTAAGCATAACGGTTTTCTGGCTTTCTCTTTTATCTATGAATTGGCTTGAGTAGTTTAAGCTTATGTTTCCTTTTTTTGTGTGTGGTTTATAACAGAAACTAGAGAAGCTCCAAGAACAGGAGCTAATAGAGAAGCCATTTCAGCGGAAGCAAATGAAAATTAGGTTTCCAGAGCGTGGCTCAAGTGGTAGATCCGTAGTCATAGTTAAAAACATTGATTTTGGTTTCGAGGATAAGGTGAGTTACTAGAATGAAATTCATAATATGAAAAACTCCTTTATTGTTC
Source organism: Cardamine occulta (assembly GCA_028015245.1). Taxonomy (NCBI): domain Eukaryota; kingdom Viridiplantae; phylum Streptophyta; class Magnoliopsida; order Brassicales; family Brassicaceae; genus Cardamine; species Cardamine occulta. The sequence continues at coordinate 16,606,902 of CM051393.1, read as the reverse complement.
ATGTTTAACCCTGTGGAAAATTGTGAATTGTTGGAACCAGATGCTATTTAAGAAGGCTAATCTATCAATAGAAAGAGGAGAGAAAATCGCCATCATTGGCCCGAATGGGTGTGGGAAAAGTACATTATTGAAGCTAATTATGGGTTTAGAGAAGCCTTTGAAAGGTGAAGTTATTCTTGGAGAACACAATGTACTGCCAAACTACTTTGAACAGAATCAGGTCTGTTTTCACTTGCGAGATCGGTTAAAGAGCTATACAGTTGGAGACAGGTTTGCTCACTTTATTGACATGGTTTCAACCCTTTGTTTTTCTTTTCGCTAGGCCGAGGTTCTCGATTTGGATAAAACAGTGCTTGAAACAGTAGTTGAAGCTGCAGAAGATTGGAGAAGTGATGATATAAAAGGTCTTCTTGGACGTTGTAACTTCAAAGCCGACATGCTTGATCGAAAGGTCTCTCTTTTAAGTGGTGGTGAGAAAGCCCGTCTTGCTTTCTGCAAATTCATGGTGACGCCATCAACTTTACTCGTTCTAGACGAACCAACTAATCACTTAGACATTCCTTCAAAAGAAATGCTCGAGGTTAGACTTTTCTACTTTCTCGAGATCTTTGGATACACAACTGTTCTTGGACCTGAAAAGTAATTAATTCTCGGGAAATTTTTATGAATCAGGAAGCAATAAACGAGTACCAAGGTACAGTGATCGCAGTCTCACACGATCGATACTTCATCAAACAAATTGTTAACAGAGTGATAGAAGTGGAAGATGGTTGTTTAGAAGATTATGCAGGCGACTACAATGTACAGTTCGAATTGCATTCTCTACTTATACCAAGTATGATTTGGTATCTGGATAACTTATACCAAATGTGTGAATGTCTCAGTATTACTTGGAGAAGAATCTGGAAGCAAGAGCAAAGGAGCTGGAAAGAGAGGCAGAGCTAGAAGAGAAAGCTCCAAAAGTGAAGGCAAAGTCAAAGATGTCGAAAGCTGAGAAAGAAGCGAGGAAGAAGCAGAAGATGCAAGCGTTTCAACAGGCTAAACAGAAATCAAAGGCTAGCAAGAATTCCAAGAGATGGAACTGAAGAAACTGAAAGGAGTCCGATTTATAAAATGTCTTCTTACAGTCACAAGATGATCATTATTGTGGAATGTATATATAGATACTTTTAGAATTGCAGAGAGTATAATGTTTCTAAAAAAAACACTTGTGCCCCATTGGTTAAATTAAGAAACTTTACTCTCAAAAATGGATCACTTTGTGGGATGAATCAAGTTGATCTCTTGTTTTTGTGAACCGAAGCGAACCGATTGAGCCAATTAATCCGTCAGGTGATAATATTTCAAAACCATTCAATTCAACGCAAACCAATTGGTTCAATTGAAAGTCGGGTTATCTCATAACCCTAACCGTGTTCTATTATTTTCTTCGATAAAACACAAGTTTCCAAACCTTGTAGGAGCTAGTGTCACCAAGATCTTAGCTCTGCTTTGATCGGAGAGCTGTAATCATGGTCGGAATACTTCTGGGCTTGCCTGGGCAATGGGCAGAAGACGAGCTTGAGGCTTCTGATCACTACACCACCAAAATCGGCGGCCTTCCGGTAAATCCTCTCCGTCTCCGAGTTCATACAGAAATTTCAACTCTTTTTTGCTTTCTGGGTTTTGATCGTTGTTTGCTTTTAGGATTTTCCGCCTCTACCCGATGATGCACTGACACCAGAACTTCTCAACTGTCGTACTTGTGGAAGTAAACTTTATCTTGTAGCTCAGGTTTTTGCTCAAATCAAAAAGCTTTACTCTTTTTGTTGTTTCAAGTTTTAAGAAGCTGAAAAAATAGAAGAATTTGGATTGTAGATTATATTAAGTAGGGTTTCTTTCTCTGCATTTAGGTGTATGCTCCAATTTCAACTGAAAATTCAGACTTCAAAGAGCGTACGCTCTATATATTTGGTTGCTTGATGCCTAAATGTGGAACTTCTGAACAAAGGTTCTCTCTCTTTCCCATATTTTTCTGTGATCACATTCACTCACTCGTCAAATTGTTATTTCCTCAAATCATGATTTTTCTGGTTATGTGAGAATGATCAAGCTGCGAAATTTCGTCCTTTAATGTTGCAGCTGGAGAGCTTTTAGCGTTCAGAAAACTATAAAAGAGAAAGAATCAAGTGGATTACAGGATTCCCCTGTCTCATCGCCTTTAGATACTGCTTCTAAAACTCATTGGTTAGACGATTTAGATGGTGATGATGATGATGAAGATTTTGATTTGAAGAGTTTAGCTAAGGCGATCGCCGAAGCTTCCACAACTGTGGCATCTAATTCGAAGAAACACAAGAGTAAACCAAGTGGTAATGCTAGTTCAGGGACAAAAGCTAAGCCTTCACCTTTAAAATCCGGAACAATAGTTGCGGATCAAATTAAAGTGGAGACTGGTGCGGTGGTTCCTTGTTTCTACATTTATACAAAGGAAGAGATCCCCTCAAAAGAAGTTGATCGTTTCTCGATGAATTATTCGTCGCTGTCCATTAAGGATAAAGAAACCAGCAACAATGATGAGAGTGAATCCGAAGAAACGTGGGAGGATGAGAAATATGAATATGACAAAGCCCTGAATGCAGATAGGACTTACCTTAAGTTCAAAAAACGGATAGATGCAAACCCGGAACAATGTTTCAGGTAATTGTAATTCGCTCGTATTCTATGGTGGAAAAATCTCAACTTTCGATCTTCATGAATTCACAAATGTATGCCATGCTCAGGTACTCGTATGGCGGTAAACCGCTAGTGGCTACGGATGACCTGAAATCTCCCGATAAATGCGGGAATTGCGACTCTCCAAGGCTCTTCGAGATGCAACTCATGCCTCCTTTAATATATTTTCTACATGAAGCTGTTGTTGATAAAGGGCTAAAGGAATCACTGGATAATTGGGATTGGATGACACTTATGGTCTACACTTGTTCCAAGGTATCAATTTTTATAGGAGCTTCTCATATATTCCAACGAATAAAGTAAATCTTCAAGAACATATTTATAAAAAATCATTGGAGCTTAATGTTAACTGTTTGTAGAGCTGCGCAAACGCGGTGAATGGCGATTGGGTTGTTGCTGAGGAGTGTATAGCAGTACAGTATGAAAAACCGATGAATCTTGATCATGCTAGCTTCTTCAAATGAACAGTTTCTCAAGCGGCAAGTCCTTTGATTGGTTGAGAAGATGTTACTCAAGTGATTATAGCCAAAGAATCTGGACAAGGATTTGATTGTGATCAAGAATGGTGGGATATCAAGGAACAGAAAACAGAGAAATTTCTTTTGGTACTCTTTATCAAAAAAGTTAGAGAGAAATATTTTGTGTATTAATAATTTACATATAGGGATCTCTATTGTCCCATTAAATCTATTTGAGAAAATCAGTCTAAATAAATCCAGTAAAAAAGCCATTGATGATGAAAAATATAAAAGAATTAGGCCCAAAATATACGAAAAGCCCATGAGGCTAATAAATGTGGGCGTAAAGCAGTCCGATCAGTCTCGGTTACATTACTTTTTACGATTTCCCATATTTTTTCAAACGTTTTGATTTGACATGAGAGTAAGAAAATATGAATGTTGTGAAACGGTAACATTTTTTGACCGTTTGAATTTAATAATTCCAATTTTCTCAAATGAAAACAAAAATTCACACAAACATGTCATCTTCAAATTTAGATGAAGAATTTGATCAAATTTTTGATGAACAACTTCAGAGTTTATTTCAAGAAAACATAGATAATTATGACCATCATCAAGAAGATAACAAGTTCAAGGTACAAACGATCTTGTGTCGAAAGAGAACGTGAGGATGGGCACACTCGTTTATGGAATGATTATTTCAGCGACAATCCTACTTACTCTCAACATATGTTCCGACGTCGTTTCAGAATGAACAAGCCATTGTTCATACGTATTGTTGATACACTATCCAATCAAGTACCATACTTTCAACAAAGACGAGATGCTACGTGAAATTTGGATCTGTCTGGACTATTAAAGTGTACAGCAGTCATTCGTATGATGGCATATGGTTGTGCAGTGGATGAATACTTCCGCCTCGGTGAAAGCACCGCATTGGTATGCTTGGAAAAATTTGTGGACAGAATTATATATTTGTTTCAGAATACTTACCTAAGAAGGCTTACACCAGAGGATCTCCAACGATTGCTCAATCAAGGAAAAGCACACGGATTTTTCGGGATGATAGGAAACATTGATTATATGCATTGGGAGTGGAAGAATTACCCTACAACTTGGAAAAGGCAGTATTCACGTGCATCTGGAAAACCTACAACCGTTTTAGAGGTTGTAACTTCACAAGACCTCTGGATTTTGCACACATTTTTTGGACCACCAGATACCTTAAACGATATCAATGTTCTTGACCGCTCACCAGTTTTTGATGATATATCAGAAGGTCGAGCTCCAAGAGTGGATTACTTTGTCAGTGGACGGCAATAAAATATGGCTTACTATCTCACTGATGGTATATATCCAAAATGGACAACTTTCATCCAATCAATTTCAATTTCACAAGATCTGAAAGCATCATTATTTTCTCAATGTTAAGAAGCTGCCCGAAAAGATGTCGAGCATGCTTTTGGAGTGTTGCAAGCTCGATTAGCGATTCTAAAAAATTCCGTTCTTAGTTGGAATAAGACAAAAATAGGAAAGATAATAAGAGGATGTATCATATTGCATAATATGATAGTAGAAGACGAACAACATGGATACAGTATGTACAATGTATCAGAATTCTATCAAAGAGAAGGAAGCAGAACTTCACATGTGAATTTAACGTATTCTACAAATATGCCTACCAATCTCGGTAATATGATGGGCGTCGAAATCGACTTCGTGGTACAATAATACATCAACAATTGAAAGCTGATTTGGTTGAACATATCTGTCAAAAATTTGGCACAACAATACATCAATAATTATATTTATTTTTTTATAAAATATTCTATAATTATAATTTATAGTTTTATTTTTTTATTTTTCATAAGTTTAACCCAACATTTATTATATTATAAATTTAAATTAAAAATACATTTTCAATATATCATTATTTTTTAATTCTTAAGACACCCTTAAGGGTATCACTAATAGGGGGTGGAAAACTAATGAATACTTAGTGATAGATTTTAAATTAAAATATTATTAAATTTAATATTAATTAACTCTTAAGACACCCATAAGAATATCACTAATAAGGTTGCACTAAACAAACACATAAAAAGTAAGTACAGTTGCGAAACAATACACGTAAGCCCAACAAATTGCGAAAGATCAAACGATAGACGAAACACTTAAAAAATGAAGTACACAAAGCAAATCTTAATCACGAAAGACCAAACGATCGCTAGACGAAATACATAAAAATTTAAGTACATAAATGGTTGACGAAACACATTAAAAATGACCAACGCAGACCCGCCAAAGATTTACAAAGAAAAATACACAAACACTTGCGAAACAAATAAAAATATTCAAATTTTACAAAACTGCTGGAAATTTTCAAGACTGCAAAACCAAATGGAAAATCTCCAAAAAACGGAACACTTATTTGCTTTTTCTTCTTTGATAGATGGAACATATAAAAACGGCTTTCTAAAAGTTTTCGGATGGGTCACCTAAATCGTTTTAAACATCACTAAAAATTAAGTTTCATCTTAAACATGGAGTATAAAAAGTATGGTATTTTTGGAGCTTAACGTTACGGTTTGTAGAGTGATCGGGTTGATGCTGAGAAGTACTTGTTCAAACGAATCCTTTGATTGGTTGAGAAAATGTTACTCAAGTGATTATAAGCTAAAGAATCTGGACTCGAGTGATTGGTTGAGAAAATGTTACTCAAATGTTACTCAAGTGATTGGTTGATGCTGAGAAGTGCTTGTTCAAATGAATCTCAAGTGATTGAAAAGATTCTCAAGCGAATCCTTTGATTGGTTGAGAAAATGTTACTCAAGTGATTATAGCTAAAGAATCTGGACAAGGATTTGTTTCTGATCAACAAGTCAAATGAGCCATGGATATATCATCTTCAACTGTTTCAGGACAGAGCTTCTCAAAACACAGTTTTTTTTTTGCCTATTTATATACGAAATAAAGACCATGTTTTTTTTTTTTTTGGTGAATGAGTCTTTGTAATGTTTAATCAAAAGATGGATGCTTTTATTGGATCAGTTTTGATTTAATTCTCTTAAAAGTCAATGCAAGTGTTACGCAAGAACCGTTCAAACCAAAAATGTGCTCTGGTTCTTATGATGCGAGAAACATGGCGCCAACTCTTTCTCACCTCTCATCTCTCTCTTCTATCATTTCCTTTTCGTCCCTTTCTTGATTTTTCTGAAACTTTTAAGTAATAGAAATGAATGGATCAAAAAGAATCAGCTTAGGTGTCTCATTCTTTTTTGTCATCATCATCTTCATCTCTGGGGGAATTTTTCTAGTATCTGCAGATGGGGAAGAAAACGATGGTGTCGCGAAGAAAGAAGAGAATCCCTCGATTATAAAGATCATGTTGGGAATTTTTGGCAAGAAATTTCCTCCGAGTTCATGGGAATTGATTCAAGGTGCAATGCAGAAGATCCAGATGAAGCTTTACCCTCCAAATCTAGAGTAAGCTAACAAGATCATATATACTATAAGCTCGGGTTTTCGCTAAAATCCAGTTTTTAAGCTTCATTTGTGTTGTTTTGTTGTGACAGTTTCAGAAGCAACAGCGACAAAACCAAAAGAGAGGAAGAAGATAAAGGAGAGAAAGTGAAAGAAGCAGCAACAAGGAGTCTCGAAGTAAGTAAAGAAGCCATTGAAGAGTCTGCAAAACTAGCAGGAGGTGTTGTAGGTGAAGTAGTTCATAAAACAGTTGAGAAAGTTACCAAACAAACCTCACATGATGAAATGTAACCATTACTCTCATAAAATGTTATATAAACTTACAAAAACTTGAGATTCAAATACCATTCCCATTTCAAAAGGCAAACAACTAATCATAGCTTTTTCAAATTCAAGAAGAGCGAGAAGAAGAAGAAGAAGAAGAAGAGAGCTTAAGGCACTCACTTTGACATCTTCTAAGACAAATGTCATTCCAATTAGCAACTTGATGCTGGTTAACACAGACGGTTCGAGCACAAGCATCAGAGCAAGCGTCAAGCTCAGATACGCCGCAGACAGTAACACAAGTGTCCGGAATCGGATCTTTAGAGAAAGCTCCAACTTTTTTCAGCATTCTTTTAGAAGTGCAAACTCTTTCACAGACAAAGATTTCATCAGAGCTCTTCTCTCTTCCTCGAGCACTCTTGATCCTCTCTTCTTCGCCACGTCTCTTCTTTATCCTCAATGCTTGACCTGCTATTAGTGCAGGCACTGCTGCTCCAATCAATGACCACCACACCTCCACCATTTTCTTGTCAAAAGGCTCTAACTTTACACTGCGCATTACAAACAAATTGATCACAAACACAAGTTACAGGAAAAAAGATTTTCTTTCTAAACAAATTGAACTTTAAAAATTCAAGCTTTCGTTGAGGCAAATCGATTACCAAATTTCTCTATGAAACATTTCTAAACAGAAACGGAAATCAATCAATTGAAATCGAAACGAATATAGAATGTAAGAAGAGCAAATAGTACAGATTTAACAAGTTTCTGAAACACGAGATCTCACAGGTCCGGAAAAAGTTGTCAGGGTTTAGGGTTTTTGCACGAATAGATAGGAAATTAGGGGTTTTTTCAGCTGATTGTGGCAATTCAAGAATCCAGAGGGTTCAAAGAGGAAGAAGATTCCATGGAAATGAAACTTCGATGGACCAAAATTACATACCTTCCTTGCCTTCTCTCGATGCTATGAAGTTGTCGTAACTCTGGACTGTAGCTCTATCTCCATTAAATTCCAAGGAATTATAAGTTTATTTCAAATTAATTAATATTCCAATTTTAAGGTAAATATATCAACAAAACTTCTCATTTGACTGCTTTTGTTTTATGAAATTAAAACTTGAAACTTTTTGGGTACGATACAAACTCAAATGATTAGATTGTACAAATTCAACAAACATTATTGTGTAGTCATTCACTGTTTTTATTCCGTTTCAAACAGTAGTAATACATGAAAAACAAAAAAAACACCAACATTCAAAGAATTTGCTATAAGATCAAAACCCAACAATGTATAAACCAAAGAGGGTTTACACACATATTCACTTTACCACCTACTAAGACGAATTATAAAAGAATAATAGATCCAAAAGCAAACATAATAGATCCATCATTCATCAAGTTTTCTTGGAATGAGAAGAGCAAATAATAGAGAGATTTCAGACGTTAATATCCATTCGCTTAGATCTGGCACTGCCATTGTTGGTTGTTTCTTGTACATTGGATAGAGAGTATCTCGGGATGGCGTAGTTATCAGGAGTAGACACTGGTTGTTGCGGATATAGCGTGGGAGGCGGAGTTAGGTTGCGTTGTGCTGGAAGTGGAGGTAATGTGTTGTTGTACTTGTATGGATCTCCATGGAAACTGCAACAATCAACCATAAACACCAAACCCGACCAAAAATAAAAAGCTTTGCTTTTAACATTGTTGTTACCTTGTTCGCTTGTAAAACTGATCGTCATCACTTGTGATCTCGTCTAACCGTTGGGATGATGTGGTTGGAACGGGCGAAATAGACCATGGTGAAGCTGCCGGTAGTTCTTCTGAGAAATATCTTCTTCTTATCAACTAAAACAGAACTCACAAAATGTTGTTATCCGTTAAGAGAAGGGTACTTGCAGTGTGACAAAGAAAAGGTGTGTTAATAGCACTAACCATCCGAAAAAATTTGTTCAAAGCTTCCTTATCATATCTGTTTTCTTTGGCGGCCTGTGCACCAGATCATATAATTAAAAGCAAACAATATATTCTACAACAGAAATTAGTGCTTCGTCAATATGGTTACTTACCGCTATGAGACCCCCATTACCAGGAAAGCTTTCAAAGAGAGGAAGATCCTCACTTGAAGGAAGCAAACCTTGCTTCTCAACCCAATGACGAGCTGCATCAACAAGATTTCCACTGCTTCCTTTTGTTCCTTCTTTTGCAGCAATATCTGCTTTGTTGCCAACAACAATGTATGGAACAGGAAGACCACCGGGACCTCCCGAGGGAAGAGGAGCTGAAAAAGTTCCAGTTGCTGCAACCTCAGACGCCCATTTCTGCAGGCTTGTTTTTGTTCTTCTTTGAGAGAGATCATGAACAAAAATAACTCCTGCATATAAAATATCTCGCTCTATGACATTGATTTTAGACACAATAATGATGAGCAATGTGGATAGGTTTGTGAAAGACCATTGATTTGTGAGTAGAATAATGAACGGCAATCTTTGTATCTCTCATGCCCTGATACATCCCAAAGTTCAACAAAGAAATCTCTCTCTGAGTCACCTTGAATGCTACTTGACGAACTAGCTGGACTCCCGTACGTTATGTGCTGCGCAGTGAGAAAGTAGGAGGAGATAAAAGGGTTTATAGTTCAGCTCCCTAACCATTGGAGAAAGAACATTTGAGACGATTAAGTTACCTTGACACCAACTGTGCATCCAATCGTTTGAGATGGGCGAACAATAGAAGAACCTTTGTTGATTAGGTGTACAAGTGATGATTTTCCAACACCTAACCAAAAAGATTCGAGATTCAGATATTGAAATTAACTCAATGATGCAGAGCGCATGAAATGACTCATGAGCAAAAGCATACAGAGGAAGTAACAGACTCTAAGGAACACAGTTGACTTAAGATACTAGACAACCAAAAGGTCTAATTCAATGCAGAGGATCTATCTTCCCGAGCCACACATGATCAGGTATAGCAGAAATATCCATGTGCATCAATCTGCGATTCCTATAAAACCCAATTTAACAAAACTACAAGTATGGTAACACTTGGAAATCTAAAACAACTAACTTGGTTTGGGTCCATACGATTGAAACGAATGTACATGAAACTAGAACTTGTTCATTACCTGAGTCACCAACCACCAATACTCTAACTTGCCCACATAATGGTGCTAAGATCTGCTCTTTATTTTCCCTTTCACGTTCCCTCCAAAACTTCATTCTTGCTAAATCACTACCTAAAAATTTTTAAAACTAACACTGTTCAATCAAGTTCCAGAGTCCAAATTCCAATCCAAAACCAGATGAAACAGGTTCCAGATACACTCATAGCAACCTCTGATTCCTCAAAGTAGAAGAATTTACGATTCAATCACCATGACATTACTCAAGCAACAACACACCGAGACTAATCAAAATCCCCGGAATCTGGGTGCGAGAAATTCTATAGAATCAATCGATCGAAAGAAGCAGCAGATCTCTTCGGATGCAACCGAGGATTTCAGATCAATTACCAATAGAATCAAACTTCTTCGAGCAGATCTCTTCGGATGCAACCGAGGATTTCAGATCAATTACCAATAGAATCAAACTTCTTCGACCAGATCTCTTGAGCTAAATCAATCAAGTAGGGTTCGTCTTCCTCAACGAATAAATCTGGAAATACAAATTTCTCTCGAAGTCGTTCCAAAATTGAAAGCAAAGATTCAGAGAGTAAAGTGAATCTGGATCGAGATCAGATAGAGATCTAAACTCGTATCGTTTATTTGAATTTACTAAAAACAAAGTGTTGAGATTTGGGCGGAAGAACAAATGAAAACGACTTCCTTTACCTGCTTAACTTTGTTCAAGGTAGAAGATGAGATCGGTTCGGTACTTTCTACCGCCAAGACCGGATCACAAATCAAACCGATCGAAATCCATTTTAAACCAATTACCAGTAACAAGTGAACCCAAGTAGTTGAAAACGCACTGTATTGTTATTTTTTAATACTGACCCTTTACACACATGCTTTTCCTCTGGTGTTATTTTTTCCGGTACAACTTTGAATTGTGCATTTTGGGTCAAAGGTCGGTTTAGTGACAAATAACAACAGAATACAATGTATTCGAGTATCAAAAAATGGATACATAGAACGATCTACAAGCTACAGAACAAGAATCAAGATTACCTTCCACTCACACATATGAATATCTGCTTAATTTATGCAGTCTCCATATAAATATTGACCTAATTGTTAAGCCAATAAAGTTCTGTATCAATTAAAATATTGAAATCGACTGCTGAACTTGATGTTCAAATTAACAATGAAAGACCAGTTCTTACAAATTGCATATATTTGGTTTGATTTGTATTCATTAACTCTAACTTCCAAAAGAAAACATTCGACATATTTTCTACTTATAAGAAGACCATAATTAACACTGTAAATTTCCAACTATACACTAATATTTGATATTTAAAGAACTACGTACAAAGATATATAGCCATTTACATACATTAAATAAACAATCATAACCACGAAATTCCACTCCTTTATTATACCTATAAAATTACACAAGGATATAACGTTGGTAGATATCTTACAATCTCAAAAGGAGGAGGATATATATATTTGATATTAAGATTGAAGAAGAGAGTGTTGGTTCCAATTATCATGATCATAAGACAAAACCATGTCACTGTAATAGACATGAGTGGGACTCTCATGGTTATGGACTCCTTCATACGTTGTAATTACATAAGCTGCATCTTCACCATCTCTCTCTACCCTCTTCTTTACCAAGCAACCTTCACGTGAGCATTTGTAGTAATTCCTATACATTCACCATTTGTTATATTTTAATCCCTTTTATAAAATATCGCACCAAGATATATATTGATTCTTCCTTACATTTGAATTTGAAAAGTAACCCATTATCTAGAGTCTGTATTTTCTTTCTAACCGTGCTTTCAAAGTGATATGTTCAGATGATGACTTCATTATATTTGCTTTTCACCCATGGAAAACTTATTTCTTCTATAATATATGAGTCAAATTAAATCTATACGATGAATGATTAAAACCCATGGATTGATACATTTACCACTAATCAATCAGAATTTTATATAGAGACCTTTTATATATTTGGATTAACAAAAACACACACATGGATGATATGGAATCTAAATTTTATTCCAAGTGGGTTGGTAGATAAGACGGGTCCATTAAATAGTATTCAACTCACTATATGATATTAGCTAGTGGGCTATATATCTGTAACCTTCAGATAACTAGATGATTACAGAAAATTCTCAAGCAACCATATGTTAAAGTGGTTTAAAACAAGTAATTAAAGACTTAGTATATAAATTAGTTACCTCTTGTTGATGTTGTTTTTGACAGATTTCTTTCCATACTTCCTCCATTTAAAACCATCATCCATCACATCAATCTTCGATCTCGTTCTGAATGCAACTCTATGATTCATCTCCTTCGTCTCACCTTCTTTACTTCCCCTATTTCTGCAATTTCTTACAATAAGTAATAAATAACTATATACTATATAACTAATCATGTTTTGGTTAAGAATCTTTGCAAACAATAATAATCAAAACTCACTTTGATTCCTTTTTACACAACGTCGTTACGCTGCCGGATCCGCCGCTTTCACCGGTAAATGTCTCAGACGAAACGATGCTTGTCGGAGATGAAGTTTCCTCCTCGATTATTCCGTTGTTGCCTCCTTCGTCGACGTCGAACATCAAATGGGAGAAATCAAGGTTATCCATAAAGGGATTAATTAAGCTTTCATCGGAGAAAAAAGTGAAATTAGGGCTAGGGTTTAGAGGAATATTCATTTTTTTTGTTTGCAAAAGAGAGAAAACAAATATTGAGAGAAAGAGAGAGGGAGATCTTAAAGCATCTAAGAACTAGCATAGAGCAAGTGAAGAAGGGAAGACAAAGTGTTAATGGGTCATTTATTTATATAATAAAACTATTGTACGAATTTTTGTTATATTCCGTAAAAAAAAAAAAGATAATTAAGAGATAAGATGATTAAACATTTACTACTTATGACAAGCAATTTCAGGGCAGATACTAGGAAGGTGCTTCAATGCCACGTGTGAAAGGAAAGGATGATGACGTCACTTTTATGACGTATGGACAGACGATCTGGTGGCGGAAAAGTGAGCTTCCACTTAAAGTAATAGTTTTGATTGGGCCTTACGGGCCCATGTTAGAGCCTTAATCGTCTACGTTAAGGTCCATGTTAACGTTGCGAAGGTAACGTGGATAATTGAATTTTGGTTATTGGATCAACGGCTGAGGATTAGAGGTGTATGTTTGCTTCTGCTGCGTCTGAAGCAGACAGGAAATTCTGTACTTTACAGTGTACACTGTACACCAAGACAATAAGCTTTGACTTATTGAATTCTGAAAATGTAATTATACTTTTAGAGATATTGTGTGTGACAAACTTTATCGATCTTTTTGGCCTAACTTTAGCCAAAATCGTTCGTTCCACAAGATTTTTAAAATAATAATTTGGTTATCCGGTCTACTATCTTTATACACTGATACAAATCAATATGTAGGTTTGTTGTTAAAATGTTATACTATATATTAGACCAATCCGATCCAGTTTTACCAGATTTAGTTCTTTTAACCAGCTTGAAATTGATCTATTTTAAAACCAAAAAAAAAAAGATTGATATGTATGTTTTCAAAAATTTTATAATCAACTATAATAAAATTTTGATAGGAAACAGTATATATCTAAATTTTATGATATAGTTTCTTATCGTCGAAATTTTTTTATATATTTTCTTCTTACTATTCGTTTGTTTTTTTCTTCCAATTTTTTTGGCACATTGCAATGTGTGATGAATATATTATGATACCCACCGCACACATATATACGAACGAAATTTTCGAAAGTCTATTCCTAAGTTAACGATTCAAAGTGGTCTTTTTAATCTTGTCTTAAAAAGTAAGACGAAATTTCCTGGTGCCTCTACTAATTATTTTTGTAACCATGATAATATTTTCACTTTATTGTGTTCAAACGAAGATGATAATTATAGCAGAGATGTGGCTTTGTTTTAAGAAAAACATGTGACGTACTCATATATATATATATATATATATTATTACTAGAACTATTAAGTAATTTACATGCAAATGGTTAAGAATTTTTTTAAATCAGATAGTGTTAACTATGATTAGCTGTAGTAATTAAGAAGACGAGAAAAAAATAGAATGGATAAAAAGGCTAAAATATAAACTGAACGACTGAAACTAATGGGCGGCTGGTCTGGTCAAAGGTAAAGGAGTCAGTGGGGTTCTCATTGGGAGAATCTAAAATGAAATAATTACGTATCTTTTTAATTTTTATGTATTGCTTTGAAAGTGATAGAGATATATTAATGACGAACGCCTACTACCTATCAGAAAATAAATAAATTCATCCTGCTTCAGTTCTTTAATAATCCAAGAGATCTGATTGACGTTTGGATAAAATCCTATATGGAATTGGTAACCAGATTTAAAAAAAAAAAAAAAAAAACCGACCTTTTCTATTTAATTTTGTATTTTTTTCCTTTGGATATCATTATTACTCCGATATTTTCATGCTAACCCATAGTGCTGGAAATTCTAATTAAATCCTAATTTTCATGGACCTCTGTTTTTTATTTTGGACTTCTTCGTTGAGGTCCATGCTTCTGTTGCAAATCAGTCCATGAATTGTGTGTAGTTTATATTTACTGCGATTTTTTTGGCGGATTGGCGGATTACAGTTTTTTGCATGCAGCTCATTTTCTGGTGTGCAGGTTACTCGTGGAGACCACGGGATTTTTGCGGGGCGGCCGAAGATCTAAAAAAAAAGTTCATTTCTTAGGCGGAGCGGATTCGCGTATTAAAAATTTAAGCTAAATCTACGGGTTAACGAACTATACGGGGCGGGACAGCCCGCATCTCAGAACTACTAGTAACCCGAGGTAGGTGAGCTTTAAACAATTTTCATAACAATAACATATTGTAATATAATGATAGTATGATACTGTATTATTACGTAAAAAAAAACATACTGAATTATAATATTTTTTGGATTTAATCATTACATATTTACAATAACAATTTTCCTCAGTTTATTCTATACGATTATTTTTGTTCAACCTCATGATGTCTATTCGCCATAATGGTCCAGCAACTTCGAATACACGAAATTTTAAATGCCATTTTATGCAATATTTTAAAGCTCACATAAACTCCCTCGAATTCCACCTCATAAGCTAGATTTTCTAGCCCAACCTTAAAAATACGAAGAATGAAAATCTGATACATATTGCATAAAATGGCTATTCTTTAAGAAAAAATATTAATCTCGAAAATCAAACTAAGAGATAATTATATACATATATACCCAAAACAAACAATTTATGAATTGGATGTATGTTGCATCTCTCATTACTCTACTTGTTGTGCAAAGGATTTGGACCCGAGGGGATAACTCGCTTCTCGTCTACTTCTTCGTCGCCGTCGATCTTTCTCCGAATTTTAGGCGATCTTTGTCTGAATTTATTAAACATTGACATCTCCGTGATCACAAACTCGTGATGATTCTTGTAAAATTGTGATCGAACCACGCTCAAATTATGCTTTCTTCTTGTAGTGAAGAATCTTCCAGCTTGGATCGAACTTGAACGCGAGAAAATGATTAAAACTAAGATTGTAAAGATTATTATAATTACAACATCTCGTTTCATTGCATATCTTGAAGACAAAACTAACATTTTATAATCGAAAAATAACAAAAAAGAAAAAAGAAAATATGCTTCAATCTCTCTCTCTCAAATCTCGATTACTTCTCTTCTTCTTCTCTCTCGTAGCTTCTATCGTTACGAGTTAAGAGAATTAAGTAAAGTAGGAGGAGCAAAGGGGAATAAAGATAGAAGAAATAGAATGGTCAGCAACATTCATTAATTACATTAAATCTGGCAGTGACATGACTAGCCAATTATCATAATTGATAATTTCGGTACAAGAATAAATATTTATATGTTAATGATTTACAATTGATCATAGATTTTTTTAGTATTTCCCATGATAATTTTCCAACAAATGCATTCGATTCCAATAGTTATATCAGTTGTACAAACTTTTCAGTAACTTTTACAAAGTCCAGCATGTTCAATCCACATTCACTGCGTTTAAAATAATCTAAGAAACAAATAGATAATTTCATTTCATTTGTTGCCTGAAGTATTATGTAAACATGTTACCAACAAAAATAATAATGTAAATATGTATTTGACTAAATATTGTTAAATTAATATGAAAACCAAAATATCAAAAGAAAAATATGAAAGCACTGGGGCATATATAGACATCCTTCTTTTGAAATAGCATTTAAGTACCCTCACCAAACTGCATTTATCGTCATGTCCTGTCTTTCCATTGGATGTAAAAACAACAATGGCCTTGACTAATTGAAAGAATTGTAGAAAAAAAAAACTTAACAGGATGAAAATTTTGTTAAATAAATTAAACAAATTAAATTGAAAATTTTCAAAATGACGATAGAATTGAACACTCTTGAGAATATGTATAATGAACTTACACACACAAGTAAAAACTGAAATTCAAATGGAAAAATCTATATATAAAACACATAGAAATCAACTAACTCAAATGTTATTAAACGAACAGTAAATAACCATTAATCATATAGAATGAATTCTCCCAAAAGTGCAAAAAAAAAAAAAAACAATTTATATAAGCGTGACCAATCCAAGAAAAACAAGTCCAAAGAGGAGGAATCTTCCGAACACAATGTTGATCCTGACATCGTCACTTCCATTAACAATCTGAACAGGGAACAAGCAACTTCCCACGGATGCATTGTTCTTAGTGATCATTGCAGCTCCTTTGAAATCACAAGCCCTAACGTCTTGGTCTTGTATCTGGAAATACATGTTAAATGCATATGATATGTTTTGGATTTTGGTTAGCTGACTACACGTTGACCCGTCCTGCATCGCGGTGCAGTCCCCGTGGTAACATGCGTAGTCTAGCTCCGGACCAACTTCGTCCAGATTTATCGTGTCGTTGTTCACTACGCACCATTGTTTTTCTAAATATTGCACACCTTTCGCTGCCATGGGCACGATTTTGCGTCCTTGTCCCGTGAAATCTAGCATAAACTTCGGTGTCCCATCGTATCTAATTGGATACATATTGGAAATAATCACAATTAATATCAGATAAATAGTACAAAATTCGAAAACGTTAGAAAAGAACGTGACGTGTTGTTCAAGAAACCTAGTTTTGGAAGCGAAAAGTTATACCTAAAGATTCCCCAATGTCTCTCAAAGGGTCCAGGAAGAATACTCTTCATGTCTTCATCGAGGAAACCGAAGAGATAAACCTCTAACCTCTCAGGTCTCAATGGAGTCCCACCGTCTTTAGCAAGTCTTTTCATAAGCCCTGCATAAAATTTCTCCGCTAGCTTCGGCGTCGCATACTTATGACCATCCGTTGGCCATCCCACCTATAGAAAATGATTAAAGTCAATAAACAATTTCAACATTCTTGTTATACCTAATAATTAAACAATAACTTGCTTGTCACGTTACCTCTCCAACGACGATCTTCATATCGTTAATACCAGCTTTCTTCAACGCGTAAACGAGGGTGTCGTAATTCGCATCGAACACGTTATCGTAATTCTTTCCGTTATCATTAATCGTCTGACCATCACCGTCAAGAAAAGCGAATTCGAAAGGAAAATGCTCGTTTAGGTAAAGACTAAGGAAAGGGTAAATGTTGACGGTAAAAGGCAAGCCGTTATCGTGAAAGTAATTGACGATGTCGAGCATAGTTTGCTTCACATCCTTGCGGAAATCGCCTTCTGATGGTTTGTCGTTCGCTGATTGATAAACTTCTGCGTTTTGTGGAATCGTAGCTTGGATTTTATCGGTGTGTCCAGCTTCTTTTAACGCCTTGTGAATGTTCTTTAACGCTGGAAATGTTGTCTTCAAGAACGATCCGTTGTAGGCAGACAAAAACGGTTCATTCCCCACGGCTACATACCTATACATAGCAGTCATATGCATGAATTAGTCGGATCCTAAGCGATCAAAATCACACCTAAAACCAAAATCGGTTTATTTCATCCGTCAAAACTGCGGGTTGGAAAATTCGATGGATATCTGATTTATTTTATATATTTAATTTTTCTTATAGTTGTTGCAAGAAACGAAGAATGTTAAAAATTAACTGAAATGGAAATCAATTGCCTAATGGATGTGATTAGTTTTCAAATTGGCAAAAAGCCAACCAAAATCGAATGATTAATTGGTTTAAGTGGTCGATCGGACCGGATAATCTAATATGAAAACAAAAAAAAGTTCTGAGGGTTACTTGATATTCACGCCACCCTTACGCATATATTGGGTGATGTTTTCTTTGACCCAATCTTTAGCATTATCGTAATCCTCGGCGAGAGATTCAAGAAGGTTATTAGGGATTCCGACCATAACCTCCATGCCCGTACCGGACAAAGCATTCATCGTCCATGAATCGGCGTCAAAAAGCTTAACTTTATCAATCTTATTGTCCTTAAGCATCCGAACAACAATTTCTGGATTCAATGGATGCGATGCAATATTACCCCAATTCACACCGAAGCCTTCGACCAAACTAGCCAGGGTCAAAACGGTCATTATAGCCGTCCCGACTTTAACGAGCATCACTGCTCCTCCGGCCATATTGAGAAGGCGACGACGACGATGATATTGTTTTTTTTTTTTTTTAATCTCGAAGATATGTTTTTGTTTGGTTTTGATTTGTTGGATTGATTGATGTTTTTTTTCCTAACAGTGGTGAATTTCTTTCTGGTGTCTTTGGGTGGTCGTTGTTGTAATAAGAATGTTTTTAGGCTGTAAGTGAGAAATTTTAGCTTAAAATAAATTTCTATTTTTAGGAAGAATCATGAGTTAATATAGGTGTGTTTTTCTCGGACATTGTTTGGAAGTAGTTAGTGTCTATTTTATTCTTCTTTTTTTTGGTGTAAGAGAGTATATTTTTTCCCTTCCAATTGCCTTTTTATTGATTTTAAATCGAGAGTATATATCTATGTGTAAAATTGGTCGAACTAACTTTTCTTAATATAGATTTAATTTGGTACATAAATTAGTTTGAAATTCAAAATATAAGATGTCCAAAAAAAAAAAGCTAACAAAAATACACATTTGTATAAACGCTACATTAACTCATGTCATGTTGATCCACCACAAGTATTATCGAAAGGTTAGTTATTAATATTAAGAGACCAAAGTCCAAATTACAAAAGACTTGCAAACTTTTTTGTTGTCAGGCCAAGAGTGGGACCCATAGAGAAAGAGAAGCGGGGCCCAATAAGTAGCATGAAATCCACGTGGCAGAATCTGTATGCCACAAGTCTCTCGTCATCTTCTTCTTCCCTTCACCAACAATCCTTCTCTTCTTTACCTTTAACGCACCCAAAATCCCTAATTTACAAACCAATAAGAATCTCGAAATTCCAGGGTTTTTATCCCTTCGAGACTTCAATGGGGAAGAAGCGAAAATCTGAGGCCACGCAGCTCGATGAGGTCGATCGAACCATGTACGGTGCATTTCGAGGTGCTGCTAATTCACTCTCTCAGCTCTATACACATGCCATGAACCACCAACGCGTCTCTTTCCTCGCCGGTGAACGTCGCGGCATGGTCTCTTCTTTCTCTTGACCTTGTTATATTTCTCGTTTCGATTTTGGTTTCTGGGTTCGATAGATAGGAATGGAATATGTATGATTCTTCTCAGGGAAAACATAAAAAGTTGAATTCTTTTCTTCCCGTTTCTTGTTTTGATGTTAATTGACTAACTCGTAAATTGAAGGCTTATGCTTTGTTTCTTTTGTTGTTTTGGTCAAATTGAGTTTTTTTCATATGGTTTGCTCTGCTTTTGTCTCTTTGAGTTATTTATGTTTGATGGGTTGTCGTAATTGAATCATTAAAGAGACACACTTTGAATTGGTTCTGATCAATGAAGCTAGTTTGGATATAAAGCTAATAAGCAGTGTTACTGTTCAAAGTTGTGGCCTTTTGATCTCGAAGTGCCTACTTTTGTTTTTTACGCAGGTTAACTAGATTGATGAACTAGGGATCGTTGTTCCCTTTTGCTAGCAACGTGACTTTCTTGGCATCATTCAATAATGTTGTTGTATGATATTTTCTTTTCTTTTTTTCTACAGGAGAAACTCTACCAATGGATTGTGAGACAACAAGAAGAAGGAACCAGAGTATCTACAGTTGATATTATTACCTACTTGCAGGTTCATTCCTTTGAAACACTATCTGATTTGTGATTATACTTTATACTCGAGCTTCAAGCTCGTGCTATGTAATTGATATACCTCTCATGAATCTTCCCTTGTTTGACTAGAGCTTCGTATACTAGTACAAAGATCTTGAATTTGATCTTTAAAGTTATTCGTGTTTACTCTTTATGCAGAATGAGCTTGAAAATGAACCTGAGGAGACGTCGATACCATTCCCCGTGCAAGAGTTTCATCACCAACAGTTCGCTCCACCAAACGTAAATACTTCCTTTGCTCATGTTCCTTCAATTCACATAGCACAACACTATGATTGTAACCAAGAGAAAGTCTTGATTCCACCGAATGGTCTCTCAAGCCCGGTGCGAAGAACCCTTCAAGATTTCAACTTGTGTGAGGCTGAGTCTGGTAATAACCATAATCCAAATTCTATAGTTGAGGAGTTATGTTACTGAAAATCTTGTTTCATTTGGCAAAAAAATGAAAACAAAACCATTCCATTGTAAAGTCTCAATTGTTCTGGTAAACTATTGTCTCATGTAATAGTAATACACAACACTTTTCATAATTTTTCAAAGACAATGAAGGAATTTGAAATTGACCCCTAAGATTGATAAATCTCTGATAGCGATTTTGCCGAGAGGAAAATATGATCATTTCATGTCTTGTCTAAGCTCTCAAGACTTAAATGTAGACTTGTTAACAGTAATGAAAGAGAGACAAAGACTGATGATTCAAGTTGGGGTCAAAACCTCCCATGTGCTCTTATGGTCCCTCTTTCCATTTTACTTGTCTGCAACAAAGCATTGCTCTGATGTTGATCTTCGACGAGCTACGTGTTTCTACGTTAACCCCGAGAACGTTGAAAAATCTATAGACAAATAAAAACAAAAGTTACAGAATCATATTTACTTGTTCTTTTGGTCATTGTGATATCTGTACTAACAAAACATTCACCAATGTTGTTGTCTGGAGAATGTCACTGGTTCTTGGTACATAACATTTTGGCTGATTTCTGGATTTTTCCAAATTTTGTTTCTTCTTCCTATTTTCGAACGTAAAAGTCTAATCAACTCATGTAGCTAATCATATGAAGCTGGCTGTTATAATTTAAATTATGAAGTTATAGAAACAGCTTGTCACAAAGAATTTTAAATAATAAGGTCCACACAAAATAATTTCAGGTCATATACATTTCATTGGGTACAAATAAAAAAGGTCAATAAAAGTTCAAAGTTCAAACTCTAACTCCATACGTCTCATCAATCATATCACAATACTATTTACAAGAATTGTCAAATTTTCTTCAAATATAACACCATATTAGAAGGGATAATTATGAGAAAAAAACAATTAAGAGATCTTTTTCTTAAATATAATTTATTATTTAAAGTATATGTTTTGAATTTAGACCGTTTTGTGAATTTTAAAAAGGGTAGGCTTCTTTTTAATTATTTTTTATTTATAAAATTTAGACGATCTTAATAATTGTCCCATATTATTTGGACCTAGCAAATCAATTTTAAACAAATAAAATATAAAATTATGCATCATATTTCATTCACGTGGAATAGTAATATCAATAAAATTTTATTTTTTGGATGATTGATTTTAAATAAATGGAAAAAGAAAGTAGACCAACTCATGTCAGAATTTATAGGTGAAGAAATTGGTTATAATAATGAATGGCTAATTGGGAAACACATGACTCTACAAACTTTACGTCCTTTTTGCTATATTTAAGCACTCTCTAACATGTCCCCGACCCCCACTCCGATCGACATCTCTATATGTGGTCCACTTTATTATTTCTAATCGGAAGTTTAGGATCATGTAAATTTCACGTTATTAACGAGAATCTCATTCACAATTGGCTAAATGAAATTTTCTAGGCTTAATATTGTCTTTGAATTTAAATCCTATAAAATTCATGATATATAGATAGATCTCTTACGCTTCTTCTCGATATGAGGTTACTAATAGTCTAATATCTCTCTTCGTCCAAAATTTAACTACATAAAACATTTATATGTGTATGTATAACAATATTGGATGTAAACTTTATATAGGTTGTTACGTTATTAAATGGATACATTGACTTGCGCATAAATAGTTTGTTCTCCATTTTCTGATAGATCACATTCCTTTGAAGGACCACAACAACTCCATCTCCATAATCAAAGGACCACTCGATCTCCAATCATCTCTGAAATAATAGATGATATATATAGAGATGCAGAGATTTCAAGTCAAAATAACTCAACTGGACATCTTTTATATACTTATTTAATCAGTCTAACAAGACATCAAAACAGATTTTTGGTTTGTCAATGACCAATTCCTAGATTTTATACCCAAAAACATTGTAAAAAAAAGAGTTGGATAATTGCAAGTAGAAAGAGAGTAAAAACGTTTTCAAC
This sequence comes from Cardamine occulta, assembly GCA_028015245.1. Classification (NCBI taxonomy): domain Eukaryota; kingdom Viridiplantae; phylum Streptophyta; class Magnoliopsida; order Brassicales; family Brassicaceae; genus Cardamine; species Cardamine occulta. Next base: position 16,584,219 of record CM051393.1, on the reverse strand, counting down.
CACAAAGACACTTGAAATGTGCTTGTCTCTCAATGAACTTTTGACGAATTTCACCGCAAAACCGTCCGGAGTATAGTAACGCTTATACATAAAATGTCTTACGTAAACAAACTATGTACATATGTGAAACGAAGCATTTTTATTTGTTGCCAAAATTCTATTTCTCATTCAAAAGAAGTGATGGCATAAATTATCATCATTGAATTCTTCTTATTTGCATTGCAAACAATACAATTTAATTTTGTGGGGATAGATCTATGTTAATGTGGGAAGACAGAGAAATATCGACGTCAAATTCTTAGACCCATATGTCTCAATAACTTCCAAAACGTTATTCAATTCTGATATAAAATTGGGACCAGAAGATCATCATAGAACCATTCATCTCTTATATATAAACACAAAAAGGTTCAATATAAAAGATAGACATATAGCCAAGTAAAAAAAAGACAGTCTCTTCCAAAAATGGCAATTAGGGTTTCCTACAAGTCTCTCCTCGTTGCACTTCTTCTCATACTCTTCATTTCTTCTACTACTCAAGGTAAATTTATAGCTAATGCACACACACGCATCACGGATTTATAGTAATATCAAGTATCAATACACATAAATTTGAATGAAGCTTTTTCTTTTGTTCAATGTCAAAATATATTACCAAAAAAATTAGTTTTTCCTTATAAAAATTTTCTATTTTTTTCTTCAGCACGAAGCTTACGAAAGATCGTGAAGAATAGAACGCTATTGGTTGTGGAGAAGGATCAAGAGACTCGGAAACTAAGGCACGACGGTACCGGTGGAGGAAGTGATAGTGATGGATTGGTGGATATGGATTATAATTCTGCGAATAAGAAAAGACCGATACACAATCGCTAATAACCACATATGAGCTCATCGATATTCTTGTGAGATATCCAGAGATTCTAAGATATCCCGAGATTCGATCTTTTATCTTCATAAATTAAAAGAATTGCCTCTTTTGAAAAAAAAAAATTGCCTCTAAAGAAGAATTGAGGATGTAAAATATGTTTATATATGAACATATGATTAAATATAATCGAGTTTGTATGCATATGTGTACAGCCTTATATATCTCGAGAGAAAACAATTATATATATAAGAAAATCATAGTTTGAGTAATTGAGTGTGTGTTTATGTATGGATTGCATCATATATATATATATATATATATATGGGTTTCTTTTTGTGAAATTAAGGTCAATCGTATATTATATGTGTAAGTGTAAAACACAAATATCTTCTTTAAGTTTAATGCTAAGTTGTATTAGTTCCTACAAAAAAAAAAAAAAATTACACCTCAAAAGAATATGTTTGATAACCCGCGAAGAATAATATCCCATGATGGTGTGGACTCTGGGGATTTGAACGAATAAAAAAATTACAAAATCGAGAGAATGTTCATTCGTTTCAATATGTAGATGTCGTTGGTTTCACTTTATATTCAAAATTTTGATGGTTCACGTTACCTTTAAATTTAATACACACAAAACTGAGACGGAGAACGCAAACTTTCCAGTCACAATCCGGATCACGTATGTCGGGGACATGACGCTAAAGATATACCGAACAAGTTAGTCACTCATTTAGAGGCTATAAGAGTAATGGGCTTTTTAAGTTGACTCAAATGGGCTAAATCTAAATATATGGACCCTAGAATTTTAGATGTACCCAATAGTTTTACAAATGATTCATAAATGTCCCATTAAAATAAACCGTACTAATTCGGCCCAAATAGTCTGAGGTTTTTTTTCTTGTTCAAGGGGGTTTAATCGACGATTACAGTCTTTCTCTCAACTTTAGAAGTTAAAATCTGTTTCGTCACCTGAAGTTTTCACTAATTCTTCTTTCTCCCTCGGAGTATTGATTCCGGCGTTTAGCAATGCCAAGTCTCCGATTTCGCAGATCTGAATTTCAAGTATCCTTTTCTAAACCAAATTTGTTGTGGTGTTGATTGCAGGAAGAAAGAGGATAACTCGAATCTTAACGAAGAGAAGCTGATGAGGCTCGCTGAAAATGTCGCCGGAACGAGAAAAGCCGCTACTGAGATTTTAAAGCTCTGTTTCGAAGCTAAGGACTGGAAACTTCTCAACGAACAGATTTTGAATCTGTCCAAGAAACGTGGTCAGCTTAAGCAGGTTACTAGCTTCCACTGAATCCTGCTTAGTACTTTAAGGTTTTCGATTACTTGGTAGCTATTTCTACTGAAATTGAGCAGGGAGACAAAGTTTTGTGAGGATTTGAAGTTTGAATTAAAAGTTGAAAGGTCTCTAAATTTGCAGGCTGTACAATCTATGGTGCAACAAGCAATGCAGTATATTGACCAGACTCCAGACATAGATATTCGGATTGAGCTTATTAAGACTCTAAACAATGTATCTGCTGGAAAGGTGCGGATTAGACTTTGCTAGTGAATGAATCTTATCATTCCGTGAAAGTTTTCCCAATGAATATTGTGTGTGTGTAGATTTATGTCGAAATCGAGCGAGCTCGTTTGACCAAGAAGCTTGCTAAGATCAAGGAAGACCAAGGTCTGATTGCTGAAGCTGCTGATCTTATGCAAGACGTTGCTGTAAGCTTTTCTTGTAACTCTCCTGGAAAATCTTTTTTTTTTTAGTAATCCATATTAATTGATTATGATTATGAACTATAGGTGGAGACATTTGGTGCTATGGCAAAAACTGAGAAAATTGCATTCATCCTTGAACAAGTAAAGACCTTCTGTTATCTTTCAATAATCTTTAAGCTATGTTTTGCTTGTATTTTGTAGTGCTAATTCATTGGTGATCAAAACTTCTGAAGGTTCGATTGTGCTTGGATCGACAAGATTTTGTCTGTGCGCAGATTTTATCTAGGAAGATCAACCCAAGAGTGTTTGATGCAGATACTACGAAAGAGAAAAAGAAACCTAAGGAAGGTGAAAACATGATAGAAGAGGCTCCAGCTGATATTCCAACATTGTTGGAGCTAAAGCGGATTTACTATGAACTAATGATTCGGTAAGGCCTTGTTTTTGGTCTAATACATTCTGCACCAATAATTTGCATATGTTCCTCCGGATCTCGGTGTCTCTATGGTTGTGTGATCTTTACTAGTAAACATAGAAAGTGCTGCTTCTACCGTGTAGGTATTATTCTCACAACAATGAGTACCTTGAGATATGCCGTAGCTACAAGGCAATATATGATATCCCTTCAGTAAAGGAAAACCCAGAACAGTGGATTCCAGTAAGTCTCAGATCGTTGTTGGGATACTCGGTAGTCTGCATTTGATAGTAAGCTTGGATTCACTTTTCTCCTGATCCTCTCAACGTAGGTCCTGAGAAAGATCTGCTGGTTCTTAGCCTTGGCACCACATGATCCGATGCAATCGAGCCTGCTTAATGCAACCTTGGAAAATAAAAACTTATCAGAAATTCCTGATTTCAAGTATTTCTCTTATCTTGATATAGACTTGAGTTTTCACTGCTCTTCCCCATCTAAGACAAATTCTCAATCCTTGCGATTATATACTGTTGCAGGATGCTTCTAAAGCAGACTGTCAAATGGAGGTGGTTCAGTGGACGTCTCTCTGGAGTAAATACGAGGGCGAGTTTGAGAAAGAGAAAAGCATGATTGGTGATTCTTTGGGTGACAAAGCTGGTGAAGATCTCAAACTACGAATAATCGAACACGTAAAGACTCTTTGAGCTCTAATCTATTTCTTTGCTTCAATTGCTACCGCGTGTGGCTCTTCCATAAATAAATTTCTTCACATCTTGTGCATAATATTCTCGTTGTCTCTAAGTATTACTCAAGGATTACCTTAAAGAGACTTGCAGAACTTTTTTTGTCTAACCATTGAGGTAAATATAGTTTGAAAAAAGCAATCTAATTTTAACCAGTATTTCTTTAAATATATTCATTACTGGTTCGTTTATATTTCAGGAAGCAGAGAAGCATCTAGCTGAAATGGTTGTGTCCAAAGCCCTGATAGCAAAAACCGATAGACCATCAGGAATAATCTGTTTCCAGATCGTTAAAGACAGCAACGAAGTTCTCAATTCATGGGCAACAAACTTGGAGAAGCTTTTAGATCTTGATGAAAAGAGTTGCCACCAAATTCACAAAGAGACAATGGTTCATAAAGCTGCACTAAGAGCTTGAGAAACCCGGTTTAGCCACACACCACAAGGGAAAGAATCTTTCAGGTTATCTTCCTAGAATCATCCTTCATTTGAATTTTGTTTCTGTTTGTTCGAACACTTTTTTTTTTCTCTTTGGGTCTAGGAAACCAATTAAGATTATAACATATATAGAACCTTCTTTTTTTTTTTTTTTTTTTTTCCTTTTAGATGTTTGTTACAACGAAACAAAATTATTATGCAAAAGTAAAATAAATAGTAGAAGAAAAAAACATCTGAATATGAAAGCAAAGCAATACAAACCTAAACCCTATAATCTTTTGGGGAAAAAAAACCTAACAGTATATAATCATTTTCTTCTTCTCTATTACTATATAGTAACAGAAAAGAAAATGAAGCAGTAAGCAGTCCATCAGGAAGATGGACTATTATTATTGTTATTACTCGTCTTGTCTGATGACCATTGTGGATCCTGGAGATAGCCGGTTTCGTTAGCTGTTTCCGGTGGCGGCTGAATCACCCCCGGGGAAAACAGAGGACGAGAAGGAGATGATGATGATGATGATGACGTGGATTGCATCATTGAACCTCCGGTGTGACCGAAACGAAATGGAAACGACATTTGATCATATAATAAACCCATAGATGGTTGATGATGTTGCTGAAAGTGTTGTTGTTGTTGACGAACCATCTCTGAGTAACTCAAATTGTAAGACTGCATCAATGGCTGAGGATGAACGGTTTGATCCGAAGCAGGTCTTATGGGCAAAAGGATAGTCGTAGAACCTGAGTTCCTTGATTGGGTTGGTCTTTGGACAGCGGTTTGGGGGACAGACTCTGCTGCTGCAGCAGCAGCGGTTGAAGCAGGTCTAACGAGTTTGACGTTTTCAGGGAAGTTGAGTTTGGCTTTATTGCCTCTAAACCGAAGTGCAGCTTCGTCGTAAGCTCTTGCTGCTGATTCAGCATTGTCGAACGTACCAAGCCAAACTCTAGCCGCTTTGAACGGATCTCGAATCTCAGCCGCCCATTTTCCCCACGGTCTTTGTCTCACTCCTCTGTATCTTCTCCGAGGTTGGTCCCCACTAAACGACGACGTTTCGGTATTAGTATTGGCTGTAGTCGAGTACTCGTATGTTGGGCCTGCACCTGACATGTTACTCGAAGCTTCTCTCCCTGCAAGCAAACCAACAAACAAACAAACATAAAATTTCACACTTTTGTTTTGACTTGTTAATTAACAACTTTTTTTTTGCATTAAAAAGATTCGAAGTTAATGTCTCGAATAAAAGATATTATAAAAAAGTTATTTTGGAAGAGTGACTATGAAAAAGTGATGAGGCCAAATTGGTGACAAGAGGAATGAACCAAGTAGAAAAATAAAGGAAGTGGAAAACGACTCTTGAAGCAAATGGAGGGAGATAAATTCTTTTAGCATATCATCATCATCATTTTGTTAGTTTTATAACATCCAACATTTTTATAACAATTCTAAAGTATTTATGTCTTAGGATCAAGTACACTTTCGTTATTATTATTATTTATGTTTTGTCAACACTTTCGTTATTTATATACATCCTTACTATTTTTTTATTCTTATTTAAGTTGACATAGTTGAAGAAATACCTAGCTTACCATATTATCGAATTGAGATTTCAAATAGTATTTGTGAAAATCATGTTTTTTTGTAATTATCCAGCCTACGAAAGAACTGATGGAAACTATGGGTAAAAAACATTATAGTTATTTCTCGTTTAGTCATTTTAGGTAAATTCACAATCTTTCTTTGTATTTTTTTTTTCTTGTTTTTTTTTGATAAAACGCTTAACGTTTTACATTTTTGTGTTGCAAGCAAATGATGTGACTCATACCTTGATGTATATACTAACATCATAAAATTATTTAAAATACCATCAAATATGATATTTAAAAAAATTAAGAAAAACAAATAGTTTTAATGTCGTTGCGGTGGTTTAAATATTAAGAAAAACAAAATTTACCTTTAGAAGTAGAAGTACCGCCGGAGAAATATTGATCAACCGTCAAAGTATTAGCTGCCTTGACCGCTATGCTGCCACCTTCCTCGACCTCTCTCCTCCTTTTCTGGCCGGAGGAAGAAGAGGAATTCGAAGTCCCTTCACCACTGGCTTCACCGCCACCGTGTTGATGAGGAGGAACATTTCCGGCGACAACGTGAGTCAAAGCAGAGACGATTGCAGACATCTCCTTTTCTCTGCTGAAACTCGACATAAGAGATGAAGATGACGATGAGGACGGAGGAGGAGGCGCCGTTGCGAAGTTATGACGGTGGTGGTCGTCTTCCGCCGCGAATAAATAAAGCCATTGATCGATCTCCGATAACGTTCGATGATCATCTTCTTGTCGAGTAAGCTCGGCCTTTTTGCCAACGTTATCTCCCTGATTTGCCACTTTTAAGGCACACATACAAATCCCCTCTCTTTCTAATCCTCCTCTGAAACTTAAAAGCTTATAAAACCCACACAAAAATTTAATTAAAAATATTTTTTCTTCGAGGGAAAGAAAGCTCTGTAGAGAAAGAGAGAGAGAAATAAATAAAGACAGATTTTAGACGATGTTTTTTTAGGACAAAGAACGAGGTTTAGGTTGATAGATATACAATTTATTTTTGTTGTGTAAATTTTTCTTTTATTTCCAGCGCCGCCAAATCAAAAAGAGTCGGCTTCCCCTCTCTGTTTCGGCCGTGTGAATTGAAAAAAAAAACACGCACTTTTTAAAATTATATAGATAGGAATATAATAGAGCAAATAGCTAAATATTTTAAATTTGAACTATAATAACAGAAGAAATTTTGATTTTGATGATTTAAGTCAATATGAACCAAAACATTTTTTGTATTACTGGGTACTGTACACGAAACGGATCTGAAACTTTTTGCAACTTGTGGGTACTACTAAATTAAAACTGTTATAATTAATACTTTAACAAGCCTACTAAATTAAATTAATAAGGTAATAAATTAAGAGATCTACTAGTATAAGATATGGCTCTAGGGAGGTTAGACGATAGAATAGAGTCATAAGACAACTTGCACAGACACAGTAAAACTAAAAGTTATAAACACTGTTAAAATATGGAGACATTCAGACACGACTATTAATTACAAATATGTATGGTTCGGTGATTTAATAAATTACTAGTATAAAAATGAATCGCTGAAAAATAGGTAAACCATTAAATGGAATATTATTATTATAGTCGGTTATTTGCCTAAACGGTGAGCTTGAAGATCAAGTTGAGAGAGGAGCCGTGCTGTACGAAAGCGCGTGCCCAGCACGTGGCTGTTCTGGTCGACGTCAAAGGCTCCGTTTGGACGGTGTCGGTGATGAAAAGGCTAATGCATGTAACTGTTTGGGCCTTACCTACGGCCCACGTTTTTCAACCGTCTCATTATCTTTGACCGTTTGACCCATGAAATCTTCTTCGTTTTCGTTTGTTCTTGCTCAAAAGGAGTCATATTTATTATTATTATTATTTATTTTTTTATTGAGCATATTTATTATTGGGATTTCTATTCATTTTATTTATATATATTCAGTATATATATACCACGTAGATTCAAATATACAGAATGCAAAAATATATATATATATATAGAATGCATATTATTACCCAAAAAATATGTATAAAATGTTTTTTCAAAAAAGAGATCTTTAAATATTATAGCTGCGTTAGGGGAAAAATGTCATTGACCACGTTTTAAAGGTGATTGGTTGGGATTGTGGCACTTCCAATAGTTGCATGTTTTAGTGTAAAATCTCTCGCATCATTCTCAACTTAGATGGAGTTCGAACTTCCCATGTAGAAAGGTTAAAACTTAAAAATATTCTCCCTTCTATTTAAAATAAAATAAAAAAGGATTATATAAAATAAAAAACCCTCTTATAACAAAAAAGGATGCTAGCTAGAATTTATTTTTCCAGAAGCTTTAGTGTTTTGGAATTTTTTATGTTTCGGTTTCTTCAACATTTGTTCTCCCTATAATTCGTCCGGTTCGAGTGTAATGGAACCAGTAACAAAAAATAATATTTTTGTCTTTTATAAAAAAAAAGTTGAATATACATATTTTTGTCCACATTGCTTTTAAAGCTTTAGAATGCTTCAGATCTACTCGTAGGTTCTAGTCTGAACTCTGAACACTATATTATATGTGTGTATATATATATGGGACGACTGCCTGATACTCTTTTGCATTTCCATCCAGACTCTCAAACTTCTAATTTTTTTTCCTCTCATAGTATTACATTACTTTATATTTACCCCCATACTATTTTAATCTGCCCAATTCCACCCCAAAATCCCAATTGCGATCAATTTTAATAAATAGCACGAAACAGTAATTACAAATTTTTTCCTATTCAATTGAACTAAACCGACCCTAAATCCGATTTAAATCCAATTAACCGGAAATCTCTCTCTCTCTTTTCTTCTTCTTCTTCATATCCCTATGCTGAGCTTATCACTGAGTAATCATGTTCCTCCATTAACGCTCTTGCGTCATGAACGAAGAATCCTCAAACTCCGATGTCGATCATCTCTTCCGTTTCATCAACTCTTCCGCACTAAGGTCCTACTTTCGAATTCACCCTCTTCGTCTTTTTCAACGGACACGGCACCGACTCAGTTTCCGAACCCGAACTCTTCTCTCTTGCCGGCGTTATAATTACCAGGTTTGTACTGTTTCATCGTTGTTTTCAATGTCGCCTGTATTTTAATATTTCCTCGATAGAGAAAAAATATTGTTTATGATTTTGATTTGATGATTTGATTATATTTTCCTTATCTTTTCCGAAGATCTGAATTGTTTTTTTATTGTAATTTAAACTTTGATTTTGTAACTATGTAACACAATTTTGTTTGGTAATGAGACTCTTGACTTGAATTTGAATCTTCTTTATTCGAAATTTTGAAGTGATTATGAAATTTTGTTTTGGTTCTTTGTCAACCACAATCCGAGCATCACCAGCAACAATGTGTGGACATAAACCAACATAAGCTCTCTCTCTGTGTTGCAAAAGAAGATAACAAGCACCACAAACCCTAGTCCCCCAAATCTTTGAAGCTCTCTCCCTCTCTCTCTGTCGCTAAAGAGAAGCACCAAACCTCACCATCAAGTAGCTCAACCTTTTCACCAGAAGAAGAATCTAAAGGAACATAAAAGTAAACCAATCGATCTGCATCACCATTACTCAAAGACCCTCTAAGTTCTTCAATCTTCTGTCCACCAACACCATTAGCTCCATCTACAAGCAATTTACTCATCTCTAACTCATTGTCTCCACCCAACACCTAAACAAAGCAGACAGATTCTCAAAGTAATCATTTTCAGTTGCCTTGACACCTTTATTCTTAGCTCGAACCATCCAATGTAATTGTGGAGTTGTCAAAATCCCAATGTCAATAGCAACAGATCCCAAAGTATATCCAACTCCAATCTCCGCAGCTCGGAGAAGTGATTCACCACTAGGTCTAGTATCTCTTCCTAACCAAACCTCTGCACTCTCCTCTCCGATTGTAATGTCTTCCTTCTCCATAAATTGTCTAATCAACGAGACGAGTTCTCCAGGAGAAGATGCGTTCGCGATCTGATTTGTGAAAGGCTCCTATTCCTGATCAGAAAGCATACCTCCTAATGGATCTGAAACTTTAATGCCATTGTCAGAGACTTTGTTGTGCGACGTTGTGATCATGAGCCTGATGGTTGCTGATCCGAGCTTGAGCGATCGGAGAGCTGAGAGAATCCCAACTCTATATACAGTTGATTCCAGAAGCTTTGCATCGCCTCGGAACCCAGCTGTTTCCTATGACAGCTTGAGGCCTTGAGAAATCGGAAAAAGCTCTGGTTCGTGTCCACGGCACTTGTGAGAGAGACAGAGAGAGTGAAAAATGAACCAAATAAACGTAAAAGAACCATTTTTATTTATTTCGTGTTTTTTTCTGAGCAAATTTTATTTATCTTGTGTTTAATTGGATTTAATCGAATTAGATTTGGGTTTAATTTGAATTTTGGATTTAATTGGATTTGGGTTTAGGTTGGTTTAATCGAATTGGTAAATGGGTCTAAATATGGATTTTTGGGTCGGGTTAACAGAGCTAAAGATAAAACAATATGATAATATAGAGAGAAAAATCAAGAGGTTAAGATTCTGGATGGATAAACTCAGTAGCAAGATTATAGGAGGTCTCAGGCAGTTGTCCCTATATATATATAAATATATTGTCATTATATTTTAACCTGGGTTTTATTTTATTTTATGAGTAAATTAATTGAATGTTGGGGGAAAAAAAAGTTGAAGTTAGTCTAGAAACGATATCGTATGACTTTTGTTTTGAACAAATCTAAGCAAGTGTGCTCCCGAGTTGACGTAGTGGGTATGCCTTTTTACACGCTACGCTTTCGTATCATAAAAAGTAACAAAAATAGATATTTATCCTGGATTAGTTTCGCACTTAATCAAATCTCATTTTGTTACTCTCTCTGTTCTAATATATAAAATGTTTTGGATAAAATCATAATTTTAAAAAAATCAATTTTTACATAAAAATTAAAAAGTATTAACTTTTATTTAAAATATTATCTTGTAATTAACAAAAATTATTTTAACTATGTGTTTTACAATTAAATAAAGTTAAAATTGTATTAAAATTTGAAAAATATTTTTATATTTTAAAACATAAAATTTTCTCTAAAACATCTTATGTATTGAAACAGATGGAATATTTTATTTTTAAGATTACAGCCACAAAATTTTACTTTCCCTCAACAAAGCTATTCCTACCGATAATTTAAATACATAAATTGGTAAAACAAGACATTCAAATGTTATTGATGTGACATTTTTCTTAACCTGATATTCAAGTCCATTTTTACTAGTTATTCAGTGCGACAATATTTTCTTATACTGCTTAAAAAAGTGTACGAAGATATCTGGATAAAGCTTTTCACCTGTCAATTCCCTTTTTTAAAAATAATAGTCGAAGTTTGATAGCGATTGCATCCTTCTAATCCAGTTTAATTTATATTTCACTACGTAGGTAAAATTTACTTGGTCGATAAGAACACCGAAAAATGCCTACTCATCATGGAATAAAAAATTTATTAATATAAAACAAACTTAGAGATAAGAGTCTATGGGGATTCAAAGATCGATCCAAATACGGAAACTCAAATGATTATTTATTTTTTCCTCGTGTGTGTGTGCCTATCGCCTAACCTATTCCCTGATTAAGTTAACATTAACACGATGATTAAGCATAAGGATTAATTACCTGTTATATTATATGAATATCCATTCGCCTTGTAATATTTAAACAATATTTGACATGGCAAAACCGGAGAACAAAGCGTGATCAGCTTAAATTAAGATCAGGCCTGGGAGTACGTAATGTCTTTTTCATCAACTTGTATTTTTTTTTATAGAAAATAAATAAGAAGAATAATGTATCAAACTATGTACCTAAAACTGATATCACGAGTGCGGTTTATCGGTATTCTTATAGAAGAAAATTAATTATGTAATAACGTCGAGTTCGTGTATGTTGCACGTACACACCAAAAAAACCTAGAGTTCATGTATCAAAATCGTATGTAATCCTAGCTATATTGAGATCGAACCTACGTTAGTATAAAAAAATATAGAAGAATATTATAATTGCTAACTTGTTTTGATCGACTTGAAACTTAATATCGTATAGATTTAAAATGGATATTTTTTTATAATAAATTGTGACTTTTAAAATACTTTTCACTAGAATATTGTAAAAATAGTCATTTTTTATATCTTATTATATAAATCTTAGTTGGTTTTACTAGAAGTTGACATGTGCAAAATTATAATTAACAAAATTATGATACATATTGGGTGATTGATTAGATTATGACACATGTAAGAAAATTATTTAAATAAATAATCAAATATATAATATTTTCTTTCAATTTTTTACATATTATTTCTTTATCAAAAAAAGAAAAAAAAAATAATAATAAATTAAAAAAATTATTTTGTTTCCTAATACAATTTCAAGATCTACAACAAAATTTTAATTTAATATTTTTGTTTAAATATAATTTATTTTTAAAATTTAAAAATTCTTTCATCGGACGAGTGCTAAGTTAGTATGAATATATATAACAGTTTTATTTATTTTGTAATGTGCTTATATTTGATTTGAGTTGATAGAAAAAAAAACTCTGGAAACTGCGGCCACTTGTATATATAATATAACTATCCCCAACAATTGGCAATTTGGCATCGCAACTTGATAGTTGTCTCTATCTAAAGGATATGCGACGAAACATGGGAAATAGTGATATAAAACTAATCAGTAATGCGTTAGTTATTAATTAATATTAGCTAGTTAATTAAAATAATTTTGGACCTTAAATGGTACGGATAAGTAATTATACAGTAACACAATCACCTGCTTTTAGTCGCAAACAACACGCGATGACGCAATTTTAAGAAATGGGAAACAGCCAGCATACAAAACCTTTACTTCCATTGTTATGCTTTAAATACATATAGTTATAATTAAAATATGATATGAAAAGATGTTGTCGACATGAAAAATTGTATTCTACTTGTTTTTTTTTTTTTTAAAATAATGCTAGCTACTATGTATGAAATCAACTTTAAAAACCCTACTATAAACCATTGTATTTACCAAAGATGTAAGATAAACGACAAAGGCGTTACATCTATATAGTATATAACTAATACTTATATAAACATTATGTCGATTACTTGATTCATTGTATCTACCACGTGTTTTAATACTTTTTGATATATATATATATATATATATATGTGTGTGTGAGAAAAGAATTCTAATTTGGGTTCTTACTATTCAAAATAGTAACATCTCAGATAGATGGTTACCAAAAAAAAAAAATCTCAGATCGAGAAAGAATTCTTGATTAAAAAATGATATGGTCTTTTTTTATTTATTGCGAATTGGTTTTGAATTAAAAATTTATATTTTAATATAATATTATCTTATATGTTACAGTAAAATCTCTATAAATTAATAAAAATTTTTACTCACAAATTGATATTTTAGTCCAAATATTATATTTATAAATTAATATACGATAAATTAATAAAATATCGTAAAATAATTTAGTCTCAATATTATTAATTTATAGAGGTTTTACTGGATATAGTCTTATTTATAGTCAGATGATCCATATTTAGTGGCTTAAAAAACCATCATCTTGATAAACATAAAAATTAATATCATACTTATGTACAGTAATTTTGTGAAAATTACAGTTTTAACATGTATCAAACTCTTGTAAGAATATTTAAACATTATATAATAATATGCATAAAATACTAAATTGAACCTCTAATTCAATAATTATTGTAAAATAATAATTTAATACTGAAAATCTTAATTTTGAAATATTATTAGGATCTTTAAGAGTTTGCCACCGTTGTAAGTTCTAGATTTATGAATATGTACACATACATACATGAATACGGCATCATGATCCTTGTATTTTTATAACGTCAAATCATATATGTATTAGTTAAGCCATATATATTTTAATTCAGAAGACTAATTTTCTCGAAAATCCAAGATTTTAGAAAATTATCATTTTCTAGCTTGTTCTCGTCTAGAGGTCTTATAGACCAAGTCTTTGATACAAATAAACATTAATTTCTATATAATAATCTGTTTAAAAATTTAATTAATAAGGTCTTATGAATGAAAATAAAATGTTGATTCCAAATAAATATTATAGACCTCTCATAGTTTAGAGGCCATAATTCATGCGTTAGTATTTGCCCACAACTTAAAAAAACCATGAAATTTCTGAATAACATTCACGTCTAAATCTAATATACATAAAATTCATTCTTGACCCAAGAGGTTCAACACATCAGAGGACCGTACATCATATTTAGATAGCTATAAATGCTATGAATACTTTTTGGTCGACAAAGAAAGACAAAAAAAGAGTTATCAAAAAAGAAAAAAAGGACAAATAGTTAGTTTATCGTTCCTTATTAATTACAGATCTTCTACTCCTATTTGTATTTCGCCATCGACTTAACAAACAGAAAACTAAGATCGTGACTAACACGTGGCAGAATATGGTTGACTTTGCCTAAAATAGTCGTACTCTCAACACCGACAAGTCAACCACTATTTTATTTTATTTCAAATAAAATCCCAAATATTCAACAGTCAAACTAAATATCACATCATAACTAATACTCCATTATTATCTGAGGGACATTCCATAAAATCCTTATGCCTCCGTGTCACTTACGTACTAACCCAATCCACATTTTGTTTTTAGCCGCCAAAGTAACAGTAGACATATGTGTATATACACACGTTCTTTTGATATGTAACTAACTAATTTCGATTTAACAAAAAAAAAACCTAACTAATTTCGTCTCCTTAAAGACATTCGATTAAATTGAACAATACAACAACAACAACAAAAATCTTAAAATAATTCAGATGTTTAAACCAAAAATCTAATTGATCAGTTCTCTCTGCCGCCTATACTACACAGCTCGTCGATATAAAAGCACCTGATCACTTGTCAAAATTGAGTGAAGAAATAAAAGCAATATGTAACTACGGGCCGGAACGTAATGGGCCTTATAATTCTCCTTGGGCCATTCAATTGTTTGTAATTCTTAATCTTAGTATATTTTGTATTTTATCCGGTCTAAACTAAATGACCGTGCGATCAAATCTGTGACCAGGCCAGATTTATATAATCGAAGGCTCACCAAATCGGAGTACGGGACACAGTAATCTTTTTGAAAATCGAAAAGAATGTCTACTATGGGTTAATATTTTTATTGTTTTTGGTCAAAACAGAATAGGTTGATTATGATTTAGAATTCTTGAGCTTTAGAGCTAATCCGTCAAGAATGTCCAATATGTTTTTTTTAGTTCTATTTATTTTACCATCTAGAACTATGGATTTCATTAATAACTAGTCGAAACGATATAATCATTATGCAAATCAATAAAGGAACCTCGTTTTTTATTTTTTAAATGAAAATAAATCAAAGTTCTTTTCATAAAAGATTACAGGTTGAAATTCCTCTTCTGTAATATTCAAAAGAGATCAGAAATATTCAATTAAAGAATAATTTGACAAATCTTTTCTCTCACCACCAAAGAACAAAACAAATAGACAACTTTCTTCTTCATCTCTATATCTACAACACATTCTTGCAAAAATAACAATCTCGTAACAAAATTAAATCTTTTTTTTTCTTTTTCTTTTTCATCATCTAATGAACACAATGAAGGAGTCTTTTAGAGGTAAACAATCTCTCTCTCTTACCTCTCTTGATCCGTGGGAATCAAACCTTTTTCCACCAATCGATCAATCAAATCACAAGCAGTCTAAACCACATATCTCGAGGATAGGACCGCCTTTCGCCACAAATGGATTAACCCGAACCCAAAGAAGTGTAAGAATTGAGGCGAGGAGGATCGACCAGACGACAATAATTGTCGGCATTCTATCTTGTTTCCCAAGCAAACCTTTAAGGAACGGGTAAAGATGAATGATGACCCAAAGTGCAAAGAACAATCTTCCGAAAAGCGGTCCCCATGAGTCATATCCATTGCTTATGGCATCAGAAACTCCGACTATGACTCCAATGATGTTTATGATGAGAAGAGTCATTGGAGGGATGAGAAGGGAAGTCCATTTGAAGAGGTATAGTTCAGAGAACTCGCCGTCATCAGCTGCTTTTGATGTGACTGTGAAGTTAGTGTTGACACCAGCAAGCACCTTGAGGAGACCTTGGAAGAGAGCAAACAGATGTGCTGAAACGCCTCCAATGACCCAAAATTGTTCATTTCTCCACCAATCATCAATACCAACTTTTCCCCATTGCATCTCGAGAATACCCGTTACTGCAATCGATGAGAAGAGCGCCATGAAGAGGATACTCGCATAGTTGCTTATCTGCAAAAAGAGGGAACAAGAACCGCTTTTCCGGTCTTAGAACACAAAACTTGGAATAAAGATTCATACTTTGAGAGCTCAATATGATCTTTTTCTCCTGGGAACGACGAATTAATGCACAAAATGGAATAAAGATACATACTTAGAAGACTTAAAGACGATTTTTTTTTACCTCGGGAACGATGAATTTTCCGGTGAGAAGACAGATGGCGGGGAGTGAACAGTAAACAATGAGTGGGAGTGAGGTCCACGGGTAAACCACAGAGTTAATGTAGGACAACCTCTCAAGCCATTTCAAACCACCTCCATAACCATACCAAATAGGACAATGCCTACTCAAGAAAATCTCAACAGACCCAAGCGCCCATCGAAGTACTTGATGGAGACGATCTGAAAGATTGATTGGAGCTGATCCTTTGAAAGCCGCTAACTTAGGTGTACAGTAAACAGACCTCCAACCATGAGAATGCATCTTGAAACCCGTAAGAATATCTTCAGTAACAGAACCGTAGATCCATCCAATCTGAGATTTTCATCCACAAGGATCAACATCAAAATCAAGAACCGATTGCATAAAGCAAGAAAGAGTTAAAAAAAGGGCTTTGCTTACCTCTTTTCCCCATTCGGTTTTATCTTCATACCCACAACTAATGACTTGGATGGCTTCTTTAAGCAGACAAGCCGGGCTAGCGTTTCTAGCCATCCCACCATTCTCCAAACAGGCAGATGCAACAAAAACAGGAGACTGCCCAAACTTCTTCTCCAACTTCAATTGCATTGCCTCGGTTGATTGTTCTACATTAGAGCCTGGAATTCAAATAAGAATTTTTAGCGAAATGCACTGACCACCAAAAGAGTTTATAACAAAGGGGCTTTGTAATGTACCTTTAGTGATGCGGCCATCTTCGATATTTTCTAACGCGTGGATCTGCTTCGACGCTTCCCTATTCTTCTTCTTCTTATCCGCAGCCACTGTCTTTGCTTTACGGTTCTTTCTTGAACCACAGCATAGAAAA
The DNA here is from genome assembly GCA_028015245.1 of Cardamine occulta. Classification (NCBI taxonomy): domain Eukaryota; kingdom Viridiplantae; phylum Streptophyta; class Magnoliopsida; order Brassicales; family Brassicaceae; genus Cardamine; species Cardamine occulta. The sequence goes on along the minus strand of CM051393.1, from coordinate 16,567,076 downwards.
CACCATTTTGGCCAGCAATTACATGTCTTACGTGGAGCCTTCTTCTTCTTAGGTGCATCAAATCCGTAAAGTGCTTGCCTCCTGAAAACACAACCTGTCCCGACGTATATAGGCCCTTGTAACCCATCCAAACCTTTCATATTGATCTGCAAATAAAGATTCATTAGTTGGAATGTACAAAAATCTCCAAAAAAAAAGATACAACAGGAAAGTGGTGGATGCACTTACATCGAAGAACACAACATTGCGATTTGAGTATCGATCATGCCTATCAATACCATCGAATCTTTGAGGGAACTGAACATAACAGATTTTCTTTCCTGACTGAGGATCCATCATGAAACACATTGCTTCTCTAAGAGCTTTGCTATTGTTGATGTAGTGATCACAATCAACATTCAGAAGGTAAGGAGCATTGGATAGAACCCCTGAGACTCGTATCTTCAACAAATTTGTAGATAAATCAAGAGTCAGGAACCATTTAAATGGCGGGAAAACTTATAGAGGTTTTAAAAGCACATCATTTACCAGAGAATTCATAGCTCCAGCCTTCTTATGGTGATCAAATCCGGGTCTCTTCTCACGAGAAACATAAACTAATCGAGGCAACTCATTGTTTTCAACATCACGAACACCGTCACTTCCAAGGAAGACCTTTAACATAAAAAGGGGTAAAGTTTTGATTCGAAGCACACCACATAGAAAGGGTTTTCGAAAATATGAAGCATTTGAAACTCACCTGGATCATGCCGGGATGATCTCGCACACTATTACCAGGCCAAGGTGTACCGTCTTGCATAGTCCAACCATCCTCAGGCACTTTCTGTGCCGTCGCTACTAAAGCATTGATCTTTACTTTGAATTCTTCATAATCTCTCTGTCAGAACCAGTAAAAAACACAATCTTTTCAAATTAATTTCCAAAGCCACATCTTTTAAAAAGAGCCAAAACTTTTCTCATGAAATCAAATTTATAAAGAAGCAAAGAAGTAGTAACCTTCATGGCTCGCCGTTCCCTGACAAATGCGGGATGGACTTTATTCTTCAAGTAGTCCATTTTATGGCAGAAATACCATTCGGGAGCACGAGGCTCGATACAGTATTTCTTACAGAAAGGAACCCATTTCCTTGCGAATTCCGCAGTCTCAGAAAGAGCTTCGAAAGTAAGCATAGCAGCACCATCATCAGATACATAACAAGCAACCCTATCGACCGGATAGTCAACCGCTAGAATAGACAAGACAGTGTTTGCTGTAATAAGAGGAGGCTCTTTCAGCGGATCCACTGTACTGACAAATACATCCACGGGGGATAGTTCCGATGGTTTCCCTTCTTTCTCATATCTGCAAACAAAAAACTGAAAGATTATATCTCCAAACAAAAGTTAAAACATTTCCAAGTGTAATAATCCACAAGATTCAAGTACCTTAACGAGAGTCTGTCCAAGTATGTTTCTCGCTCGATTGGATACCATTTAGGGAACTGATCAAGAACCCATGAAACCGCAAACCATATCTCACATATAACAGATATAAGCCACAAGGCATATGCATCTTTGACGGGGTGAAGAATACGGTAGTGAAAGAAGAGACCAAGAATCACAAGACGTAGAACAATTAACATGCGGTATGGATTTATCTTGCTCGATTTGATTGGTATCTTCCTAGACAATGGCTGCCTTCCCTCATCCATCCTAAAAAAACAAAGCTCCATAAATATCACTCCAATAGAACATTACATAAACCAAAGTTTTTTTTTTGTTTTTATTGTCTTACATTGGAAAATCGGCATCCTCGCCATCTTCAAAATCAGGATCTCCTTCATGTCTAACCACCTGAAGTTTCTCATTCTGTTTTCTCTTCCATTCCTCCATCCGATCTTTCCAAGCGACACTTCCATAACCATAAACCGCAAGATCTTTCTGAGGTACCATAGGTCTTGGATGTGCTGCAGTTAGACAAAACAAAAACTAGGTAACCATAGACAAACAACACAGATTTTTTAAAAATCAAATAGTAAACTTATATAGAAAAAACTTTACCAGCCACGGACGGGTCAGCGAAAGAAACAGGATGAACTCTATTGCCATGACCACCAAGTGAAGGAGGAACAATTAGAGCATGTCTATCAGAAGAAATCTCAACATCCTGTAATAAACAAAAGAGAAATCTGAGAGAGACAGTAGATAAAATTACTAAAGATGGCTGATTAAATTATGAGACTTTTACCTCGTCACCGTAAGTCAGCAATGGAATCTGAGAGCCAGGTGGAGCTGAATCCAAATCAGATTGTGGGAAACCGGAGTTGCGACGAGAGATTGACATACCTTCAGAAACCTGATCAAATCCAATCCCATTATTCCCATACTCAAACTCATTGTCTAAATCATCAATGTCATCTTCCTCTTCATCACCTTCAACCCTTGGACTTCCTAACAAACAACAACATAGGCTAAAAAAATAAGCAAATCTTATACATAGACAAAACCAAAGAAATCGGTCTAGCGAAAAACAAACCTTTAAGACGTTTGAAACGGGTTTTGCATTGAGGACAAGCTTGATTGCCTTCTCGTCTTTCGTACTCATAGCAAGGTCTACAGACAGGGAATGCACATTCGTTACATGCCACAAAAGGTTCTCCATCGACGGTCAATTCGATCTCATCTCTGCAGATTTGACATGTCTGTCCACTCAGCTCCTGCACTGATCTTATCTGCACAAAAACAATAGAGTTAACAGGCCATAGTGACAGTATCAAAAACTCTATCTAAGAATCAAGCAACATAGATGATCTCACAGATAAAGAAACAGCACCAGATTCACTACTTAGCCCATCACATTGAAAAAAATCTCTTAATTAGTAGAATTTAGAGATGAAGGCGGAATTCAAATCCGCAAAAATCCTTACCACCGACACACGCAATTGGAGATAAAATAAGCTACAAAAGTACGGAATCTAATATCTAGTACGAAAAACCCTAAATCGTAATTGAAATCCACGGGTCAAACCCAGATCCAGAAGAAGAAAAGTAAAGTCAAGAGACTTTTGCACAAAGATAGAGAAACCCAGATCAAAAAACAGCTAATTAAAAGAAGAAACTTACTCTGGCATTCTCATCGGCATTAATGAGGACAAACTCGTTCCTATTGTGAGAACCGGCGATTAAACGACCACCGGTGTTCATATCGTCGGAACACAGACGCTATCAGTCTTGGATTCACAGATCGATTCAAAGAGATAGAAAGAAATGATTAATTAAGCAACTCAGGGTTGTGAGAGATCCAGAGACCATAACAGAAGGTAACTTCACCCCACCGGCTAATCGGAGTCTGAAAAAACCCAGACTTTATTGAAAATATATAAAAAATACAATGAAGAGAGGAGAAGAGAAGAAAGGAATAGTGTATAATTGTATATATTGTGAATGGTGATGGTATTGATTCAGCTGCAAGCCACAACCTTTTTTTTTTTTTCCTTTCCTCTCTCTCAAAGTACTTTCACAGTCACAGAAATAAAGGACGATTTCAGCGCGAGAAAGAGAGAGTCAATGGTGGAGAGAGACAGACGCAAGCTACGAAATGATAAAGAGGGTAGCCCGAAAATTTACAAACGCGTAACGAAGAAGAGAATGTGTGTGAGAGAGAGAGAGAGTGATTAGTTAAATGCGTGAGATTATTAAAGGCAATTATGTGGATGACGAAAAACCCAAAAGCCATATTTTTACCAAAATCAGAGATTATTAATTATTTTTTCTGTGGGGAAGGAGAAGTAAAAGTGTGTGGGACCCGTTTAACCGGTGTATCTCTCTCTCCTCCACTCCACTAATTGTATGAGTTAGTAAAACACTAAAAACTATATTAAAGCTTCCAAACACACTTTATTAATCATTTATCTATCACATCTATAGTAATATATTTTCATTTTTTATTTTTTGTATTTCATGGTTATGTGCATTGAATCACTCTTAACATTTATAATGTCTCTTAAATTTAGGTATTTTGAGTCCGCAATAAAAAAAATTGGTCTATTGATTTGTTTTGTTACAAAACCACCTATTTTAGAGTAAGCTTCACATTATTTTTTCTTTGGAAAAGTTTTTAGTTGGGTTCGGTTAGATTTTTTGTATTGAAATACTTTTCTTTTTTTTTTAAATACAAAAATCAATCTAATCTGGATGGATTTTTTTAATAAAATTTGGGAATTTGGATGGATTTTTTCGGTTTGGTATTTTAGATCATATATATTCTTGACTTTGTGAACATAATAGATATGAAATTTCAGAAGGTATACGTAACCTATGTTTGTATTAATTATTCTTATTCTCTTTAAATGTGTGCAATTTATAGCCGAGACTATATTTTAACAATAGAATATTTTATTTTCGTTTTTAATTATTTGTCTGTGACATTCATGTTTTTTTGCAACATGTGCAATATATTTGTAATAAAAATTAATCTTAATTGTTAAAATGACAAAATCAAAATCTTAGTTCTTACTATTGTCCGAACAGTGTTAAACAAAAAATGTATTGTCCTACTGTGTAATATTTAAAAAAAAAAAGAGAGATTTGAAATGTTTAGAAACACAGATATAGGGCATTTACTTGCCAGACAGAAAACAATATTAATGTAAGCATCGTGTGCAAGATCCTATTTTCTAGATCTTTTATATTCGTTCTAATTACTTTAATTTATTTTTTATACTGCATGTTTAGATTATGTAAACTTTTATGAACGGACCGTTTCGTTGTTTGTTTTATACTGCGTTGGTTTTTTTTCACTTTTATCTCCCTCGTTCCTCTTTCACTTTTAATATTTGTTTGATAATTTATTTGTAATATTTTCGCATATGAAAATGAATATAAAACGACGGATTTGTAAAAGAGACATACATTTTTATTTGTTTGATCTCATGTATTTTACCCTATTTCTCAAATAAATAGAATTTCACCAAATTATATCTCTGACTCTATCCTCTTAATTTGCTCGTAATAGTATCGTTATATTGAGTCTCATTCTGAGGTGAATAATATATTATTAACAATAATTACATGCATATTCATATTTGGTCACCAATAAATAAAATGGCCACGAACAATTCAACCCCAAAAAAGACATACCAGTACGTAAAACCTATATTTAAAAAAAAAGTTTACAATATCGTGTCGACTATATTGTCGATCCAACCCAATTAACATTTGAAATGTTCGAAACATACTCAAATTTTGATAATTATGTTATTGTCCAATTTTGATCACAGTATTTGGTTCAATCTATTTTGCTATAACTTTCGTTTGTTATGTCTGCCATAATTTTTGATAACATGCTTTAATTTATATTTAATTATTTTTATCAAAAACTCGGCTCCACTCGCCATATTTATATTTTTGACACTTTTTTCCTCCGTGGTTAATTAAGAAAAAAAATGTGCAATTATTGAGACTACGTATCACATCACAGATATATGTATACATTTGCCGACAAATAGTTCGTGATATATATAGAACAATATTCTACCATTATTTTAACTTTGCTTGTAGAATTTTTAATTTTATTGACTTGTTGATAGCCGGAAAAAGTGAATATTATAAATATTTTGCAAACTTATGTATATATAAAAAGATCGAACTTTAGTAGGTTACCACATCAAATGTCGTTTTCATGATTGATTGAATGCTGTGTACTGTCTTCTCCAAGCCCTCGTGCCACATGTTCTTATAGAAACTGTCGGTGCCCTTATATTATTCTTTTTTATTGTTATTATATTTATTTTCAGAAATATGGACAAGAAAACATAAATTTTACGCTTATGCATAGTTTCATAACTCTTTTTGTTTTAATTTATGATAAGAATATAACTATATAAGATACAGTGTTTGCCCAAAAAAAAGAAGAATATAAGATACACTTGTAAGATTTGAACCCGAGACCTTAATGTGTACTTATGTATACTTTTCCTCCGAAATTGACAAAAATGCCACTACCTAATGCCTAATATTTGTTTTGCTTGTTTGTAATAGGAATCTGAATACATGAAATTTCAGAAAAGGAGATCGAGTTAGAGCATTTGGCCAACTTGATTACAAATTCAAAGTAATCGATTTAACTTGTGGGTTGCACTTCACCTTGATTCGATCATATCACAGCTATTCAATCATTTGTTACGTTTCAATTTAAAAATAAAACTGAAGGAAAAAAACGAGATACGTAAGAATAGATCTATAGAAACCAATAAGATATAAATCTAAATCTAAAATGCTGTAAGACTAACATCGAAGCTTTGTGAAATACCAAGTTGACTCAGTTAATTAGATCACTGATCAATTGTTGATAGTAAACTGACATACAGATAAAGTGGCATGAATTTGGAATAAAATAACTTAAATTGGCTTTATAAAATTGTATGAGAGCAAATGAACACCTATGTATATATGTGTATGTAGTAATAGCTTTTATCCCTATGATATTATTTATGTAAAGTTTATATATTTAGTTTGGATTTTTGAACTGTTCAAATTTATAAATGCTGGAAAGAAAAAATTACATAATCACAGATAATCTCTTTATTTTAAATAGGATATATAACTTAATAACATTACTTTATTATATTTTTGAGTAAATATAACGATATAATATATAATTCTGCGTTTTAATAGCATTCTACCAAAAATGTAGACATTGGTAATAGCAATTATAATTATATTATATGTATATATTGAAAATGAAATATATATTTTAAATAGAATAACAATATATTTTAAAATCATTATGTTATGTTGATAAATATATTGATATATCATGTTATTTATGCCTTTTAGCATTATATAATTATGTCATGCTTTCACTTACAAGTGGATATCCATTTTCCGAATATTTGTGCTTACGGTTACAGAAGCAAAATTGTATATGTACAAAAGGTATATTTTCAAGAAAAGGGAGACCCAAAAATGTGAGGGAAAACCAAAGCCTTGAATCTTGCTTGATCAATAAAATTTAAAGATAACTAGTCCTAGTTTTGATCAATAATTTGTACCAGTTCAGTTTAAGTTAGAGTATTAGATTTTTTATGAACATCGTTTTTTGATTAAACTGAAATGATATGAATTATTGAGCAAACCTACAATCAGTTTTTTTTTCTCTTTTTCCCACTTTTCGGTTTCGGCTGCAACTGATTCACGATCCGTATACTGTTAAACGACGCGGAACATAGCCAACTAACGAGTGGTGAATACACCATTTTATGTGGGGTTTTTTTGTCGTTCACATGATTTTTTTTTTCTTTGTGTTTTAGTTTTTTTTTTCTCTCGAAATATAATTGTTCTCACTTTAAGATTACGCAATCAGAACGCATAGGCTAAGGTTCCACAAATATTTACGCTTCATAATTAGCAGATGCACACACACATACATATATATATATATATTGTAATAATGAAGTATATAATATACTTCCTTAGCCTAATTTTGAGTCGTAACATATCCAATGTGTGACCATTAAACATATTAGGTACCATAATATTAATGTACATCACTATACATTTTTAATCAGTTCTTCGTTAGATTAAGTTAAATATATTGACGTTAGGTCAAAGATTAAACTTCATTAAAAGTTTTGATAGGCAAGTGGCGACATAGTTTGTTTTGTTGCTTTAACAAAAACAAAAACAAAATCACAGATATATATATATATATATATATATAGATCACACAGTTGTTTGTTTTGCTTGTTGATACTTTTTCTTCCATTTAGCTCCGTTTTTTTTTCTCTAAGCAATTTAATTATTTCCGATTCCAAAATAAGAAACCTTAGAAATAAAGTGTCAATTTTAACAGAATAATAAGAAATAAAGTATCAATGTGTCATTAAGTATCTAAAAGAACAATGATGCACCAAAAATATGATTTCGGGTTATTTATCCGAACAAAGCTCAGGCTGTTTCCCTAAACGGAAACTCAAATGTAATTATGTATTTGTGGAAGCACATAAAGAGTAATTTCCTTGACGTGTACATAAATTTTAGTTAAAAGGGTATGATTAATCTAAACACGTGTTGCATGACTCAGGAGTGACTTTTGACTCGTGTTATTTTACTATTTGTTTCTAGTAAAAGTGTAATCATAACTGCGAGATAGTGCGCAATGAGTAGCTTTCTTTAAATATATAATTTACCTTTTTCTACGCTGGCAAATTCGTTTTGTTTTAAGTATCTTAAACTGATTATCCGGCTTTGTAACATACTTGGATGTTATAATATCAATAAACTGCACTTGAAAAAAAAAACTGATATATTATACGGAAAATTGACACTATAAATGACTGAAGAGATTTTAAAGAAAATTCTGTTTGTGACACATGTATTGAAAAATGAAAACAATAGCTTAAGAAAATTATTTCAATAATTCATAGTCACAACTTTCTTAGATCTCTAAATAGTCTAAAAAATGTCACAATACACCAACATGCACTACCCATTTATACGATTTTTTGTAATTATTTCTGGTTGCAATAAATACGAAAAGTCATGTTCTTTATAAATTAAACCCAGATTTAACGGAAAAAACAAAGAAATTTCAATAAAACAATATCGAACAGCTGTGAGATTGCTTTGTTGTACTTAAGACAACTAACAAAAAAAAGTCTAACTGGTCCGAACTAAGGAACTCTCCTCTCTCACATTTTGGGCAGCGTTTGAGATTTGTACGGGCAGCGGTCACGTTAGGTCTTGCCTATCGACAGACAGCTCATCGCCAGTTTAACTCTGCGAGTAGAGTTCTTGAATTATATACTCGCGAGACTAGTGGTCCGTTATTACAGTTTTGTAACAGTACGTTGCCTGATCAGATTCGGACCCAAAATAGATAGTTAGGTTAAAAAAAATCAATAAATGGTTTTTTTTTTTTTTTTTTTTTTTTTTTTTTTTTTTTCAGTCAACCTCATCTACGAAGTTGTTTAGTGACTCTATTATAAGAAAAGTAAGGTAGGAACGAGTTACTTACATAAAAAAACTATTTCGCAAGAAAACCGAGTTACTTACATAAGTTACTGGTCACGTGTTCTTACACATTTCGCAAGAGGATCTGCACGAATATTCTCACTACGTAAAATATATCCAACCCTACATAACGTAAATAAATCTCTAAATAAAAAAAATCTCTAAGCTCTGAAGCGAATGATGACCAATATTTCGGACTTGTAATCATAGCGATAAAGTCTGAGCAACCCGTAACAAATAAGACATATGTCAGAGGTATACTCAATGTTCAAGAAAGCATTAGGCGCTAAGCGGACAGTGACTCTCCGTCTAGCGCCTAAAACGTCTAATTCGAGTCTAGACGATTTTAGGTGGTTTAAACAGTTTTAGAATAAAAGTATAAATTTACACATATATAGTAACAAAATATAATATAACATAATAAAATTATAAAATCAAATAACTTAAAATTTGTTAACTAAATAAAAACTGAAGAATAACATTATTTTGTGATTTTCAGTTTTATTTTCAAAAGGACACGGTTTTACAATGTTTTTTAAACATAGATATTTATCAAATCCACCTAGCCCGTCTAATGACCGCATAGCCCACCTAATGACCACATAGCTCGCCTAGTGAGCGCTTAATCTACTTAATAACTGCATAATTTACCAAATCTAAGTATCCGTCTAATATGACCGATTTTTATAAAATCTAAACAATTTAAGGACATCTAAACAGCTGTCTATACTGTTTTCTTCAACAGTGAATATAGCTATTAAACTCTGCATAACCCAGACAAAGCCCTATAGCTCAGTTCAATAAATGGTTGTTAACTAACCGTAAGACGCTAAACAGGCGGCCATTCAACATCTAATCTAATCTCTAAACCTTTTTTATATGTAATTAAAAAATGAATATAGTGTATGTCTGTTAGTTAAAGGAAAGAATGATATATGTAGCTAATTGTGAAGTTGAGTCTGTCTTAATAAATTTACAGGGCGGCGGATAAGAGATTAAATAAATATAATATGTGAAAGAACACATGCAAAAGACTGGTCTTAATATACTATTGCCATGTTCTTCTTCTTTTTTTTTTTTTTCTTTTTTCTTTTGCCATGTTCTTCTTTACTACTACCCCCATATTATTTCCAGCTATGTGATTCTCTTTTACAAGTTTTAAAAACATTTCATCTATCAAAATCAGAGCTTCAGTTTCGTTGTCTTTCTAACGTGAGAATAATTGGGATGAGAATAGAATTTTTATCTCCGATTTGGAAAATTCAAAAGGTAGAGTAGAAAAGGCTTTTAATTGATTCCACGTTCAATCTAATGGGCAATCAGATTGGGTTAAAATACTTTGGCGTTTGTATCTATAGATATACATTAAACATTCGAAACCTAACATCAAAGTGGCTGTAGTTTAGTGGTGAGAATTCCACGTTGTGGCCGTGGAGACCTGGGCTCGAATCCCAGCAGCCACAGTTTTTTTAAATCTTAAACCATGCCCATTAATGGGCTTTATTGCTCCAATTTTTGAACGTCCTTTCCTTTTTTAAATTAAGTTTTTGGAATCATCCAAGCCCATAGGGCTTTCTTTTCATAGTAAGCAATTCTACAAAACATTTTACTCTTACATATAATAATAATCTGATTAAGCCCACAGTAAAAAGTAAAAAAAAAAAAAGAACAGAGAAGGAAAACGTAAAGAACAAAATCAAGAATTGTTGTTTCTTCAAATTTTCCAGACTCGAACTGTACCATCAACCGAAGAAGTCAACATACAGTCTTCTTTCGGGTGATAACTCACACTTGTCACCTGCCAAAAAAAGTGAAACAAAAATCAAAATCAATACTACTCATAAAAGTTTCAAACGGGTTTAAAAAAAACAACAAAGAAATGAATCATTACCACTAAATCATGAGCTCGAAATTTCGATACCACTTTTGCATCTACCAAATCCCAAAAGAAAACCAATCCATCCTCTGATCCTCCAATCACATGTGCATCCGAATTAGTGAGGCAACAATCTGTTTTAAATGACTGTTTACACACGAAAACAATCACTCATTATTCGTTAATGTTGAAATTAAGCAGCTATGGAGTAAGGTTTTACATTCTCTTTCAAACTAATGACTAACCTTTGAAATGTGACCTTTATAGACTTGGAGTAGCTCCCCTGTGGTTCTGCAGTTTTTAAACACATTCACAAGAAATAAGACAATCTGCAAGAGAAATTAACGTTTTTTTATTTTAATAATTTACACACAGTTTGGTTGATTTACCGGTCAAGTAGACGCAGAGTAGAATCCAAGCAACCAGCTAAAACGCAGTTTCCATCGTTTGATATCGATATACAATTCACCGGTTGGCCTAGGTTATCTGACATCTCCCTGATTCCAATTAAAACCGAAATTCCCAATCAATCTCAGAAGAAAGAAACATTAACAGATTTTTATTTCTTGTAATGAGTGAGTTTATACATACCTACCGATACGCATGTCAAATGTGCGAACAGTTCCATCGACACTACCACCAATAATCTCAGTCTTTGTTAAAACAACAGACATGACTGTATCTAAAAACGTATCAATGACCTGAAAAAAAACATTAATAAACAGAATGGCCAATTAGATTTAGTTCTAAACTTTTCCATGATTTGAAACCACAAAAGACGAGAGGAGTAAAACCTGAACTGGCTCAACACTGTGAGATCTGCAGTCCCAAACACGTAGCGATCGATCAAAACCAGCTGATACAACTACAGATGATGTATCATTGAACTTCACTGCATTGACCTGATAAGATCGTTCATTAACAAAAAAAGAAATTATTAATATGTATCTATGTGAAAACTAAAAGCGATTCGGATTCCAAGTTTTTGAGACATTTACGTCTCCATCATGACCCCGGAATTTACGGATTACTCGTCCTGTTGAGACATCCCAATAATAAACTTGCCGATCACCACCACATGAACAAAATTTGGCATTGTCTCTGTGATTAGAAATCATTGAAACATGAGTAAATAAACAAACTAAGTATATTAGCTTCGACCACACAAAACTCCTATTTGCTTAACATTAATGAAACACCAACTCCTAAAGATCTGACATTTCGTGTCTAATTTGACATTAATGAAACAAAAAACTCCAATTTTACTCACAAGCAACCAAAAAATTTGAAACCTGAATAAACAAACGCACTCATCAGATTAGCTTCACCCACAGAAGACTCCAATTTACTTGATATTAGTGACACAGAAACCCATAAAGATCTAAGCTTTCGTGTCTTAATCAATCAATTTGAGCTGCAAGCAACAAAATAACATAACCAGAATCCAAAAATTTGGACTATAATAACTTTAAACTGACCAAAACTGATCGATCAAGTATATGATCGAAAACATAAATTCCAATTTTCTTCACAATACCTTAACCAAAGCTCCTAAATATGAGTTACGTTCTCTTATCTATTTAATTTTAGCTACAAGCAACAACATAAACACACAACCAGAATCCAATAAATTTGAACTATAAATTTGAATCAAAATCACAAATTTTTCAGACAGCTGGGAGACGAGAAAGAGCTCATACGAAGTAACATGAACGTCGCGGACTTCGCGGCCATGGGATTTGTAGGTCTTGATTAGGATTCCACGGTGCGGGTTCCAGAGACGGATGGTTCGATCCTTGCCGCAAGTGAGAGCGTAGTTTCCGTCGCCGTTAAACCTCGCCGCTAAAACCGCCCCCTCGTGCCCTTTAAGCACGTGAGCCTCCTTCGTCGGCAGCTCCGTCGTCGCGCTCATCTCTTTTCTCGCCTGAAACTTACAGTGACATTGCCATCGAATGGGCTTATACTAAAGTAGACTTACTAATTAGTTTGATATAAATGGACTTCACAAAGCCCAATATACTTGGTCCATTAATATGGCAATAACCTCGGAGTATTTGCAGTTTTGCCACCGGTTTTATATTGTGCACTTGTTCTAAATCACGACGAAAACTATATAAAAACAGAGATTCGAAATTTTTATATATTTACGAATCAATATTTTTCTGTGGCTTCAACGAATAAATAACTAATTTGCATAATTGGGTGTAACGGATACTTGTAAAATGTAAAGACAGCGGTAAATGCTTAGCAGTAGTGGATAATATTTAATTAATCTAACACCACGATCACTTGTGAGCTGTGATAATTATTAATAACAAAATTTAACGAAGGAATAAAACTTTTCATCTCCCTCATTTTTCTTCCACTACATATATTCGTCACTTCAGAATCTCATATTCACTTACTAATCTCAACACACACAAAAAGAAAACAATGGCAACTAAAACTTCTTCGAAGCCTTTTCTGCTCACATTTCTATCAATTTCGTATCTCATATCGACCGTCCACGTCATCACCGTCGCCGAGCAAGGAATCTCCAGATCAAGACGTTGGCTGCGGATCATTCCGGCACCGGAAACCTATTGGATTGTTGGAACGCTGCGTTGGAGCTTAAGTCATGTACCGACGAGATCGTTGAGTTCTTCCTTAGCAGTACCGGTACGACGGAACCGGCGGTTTCCAGTGGTATTGACAAAGACTGCTGTGGAGCCATTGGGTTAATTGAAAAAGAGTGTTGGTCCGTTATGTTTACTTCTTTAGGACTTACGACTAATCTGAAAGAGTACTGTGATATTCAGGCGGAGAAGCCGGAATTGTCTGTCTCCGTCTCCGGCGCCGGGAACTTTGGCTTTGTCTCCCGTTGAAATTACGTACCCGGGACTTGATTAATAATAGAGTTTAATATTTCCTAATTTCTTGTTTATTAGTTTCAGTTAAAATAAATGATACATATGATTTAATCTAAAGTCAGCCATGCTCAGAAATGGTTGATGTTTGCCTTCATAGCGATAAAGCAATTGGATTCCACCATTACCAACAACGTTTGGCCAATTTCCACGGATTTTACATTGAACCAATCACCTAACCGAAAATTCCACCGGAAATTCATCTTAACCGGAACCTTTAGTTACTGTTAATTGTTGCCCGTGTTAGATTAATAAAATTCATCTTCAATCTTGAATTCTAGACTCATCTGTTGGCTTCCTCAAGCTTATCAAGATTCCTTCTAGACTCATCTTTGCAGACTTCTTCAGCTCAGTGTCCCAAGAATCCATAATTTCAAGTAAATTGCCCACTGTTTCATCCTCATTCTTCTTCTTACCTCCGTCGCTGTTCTGTTTTAAAGAAGATTCCTCATCCGTTTCTGAGTCAAAATCTTCTTCCTCTGAAAGAGATGGCTCATACTCATGAATCTTTTTGGAAACTGGACCAAGTTCTTCGAATGATGAGTCAGATTCATATGGAGCTGGTGTTGACGAAGGAACAATGTATCCTGATTCAATCCTCGTATCAGGCATCATTTCTATCAAAGACTGTAGTTTCGGATAACCGAGGTTCTGATAATCTAACCGGTACCCGAATCTTTTCACAAAGTCTTTCTTGAAGTTACTCATGTTGTAACCTCCGGGGTTTTCCTCTGTTATCTTCTTTATCAGCGTATGACAATCCGCAATTACCTTGCTTCTCAATCTCTTTTTAGGTTTCTGGCTCATACCAATGTTCTTGGGCATTTTCTCACCATCTGCTTGCGATTTTGACATATTCACAAATAGCGATTTTAATCCATCCGTAGCACAAGGGTTGCTAAGACTGGAGCTTTTCTCGGTAAACCGAATTACTCTAAAAGGTAACGTGTCAGAAGGAGTCTCTTTCATCCATTTCTTCTCTGATATTAACAGAGATACTAAATCAAGCATTTTGGATACATCGAGCAGTTTGAGAGATGAAGGTCCTTCATCCTTAAGATTCTTAGCCATCGGTTCTCTGAACATGTAAGCAGCTTACCGTTAATTGAATATTATTTCCCTGATAGGTAATGCAGAAACATTGGCAAGGGAAAGAGAAGAATAAGAACCTTGATCTCGAGTGAGAAACAACAACAAAGCCTCTTGGAGAATTAACGAAAGATTCAACCTCCTTCCAAAAAGAATGTTTAGCAAAAAGGTCATGTACTTGAGATCCAGTTGCTGCTGCATTGCAAAGATCAGTATTTCTACCCCAAGCAAACTTGAATCTCTTCAGAAGTCGACTTAAGAGCTCTGGACTCCTAGATTTCTCATTGCCTACTTCAGTGTCTGCTTTTACCTCCTCAGCAGATTCACTAGAGGTGGAAGACGCCATTCGAGATTCTAACTCCTTATCCATCACTTTTCCTTCACTAACAACGCCTTTCCCTTCGTCTCCATTTCCAGAAATACCTTTCTTTTCTTCGAGATGCTCTACTTCCATCTCAGGTGAACCAAACCATAGTCTATTTAGCTTCCTAAAAAAACCGTCTTTTTCCTTGGAAGAAGAAACATCATCCTCGGCATTTAAAGCTAGCTGATTTTCTTTGACGGGTTTGTCTTCTGGCTTAACATCCATCTTGTGTTTGAGAACAAACTCTTGAGAACTCTCTTGTGGTAGAGAATCCTCTTTGACATCTTCATCATTCTGTTTCATATTCTGAGGCATCTCTTCCACACTAACAACTTCAAGATTCTCGCTACTTAGATTCGGAGATGAAGCTTTGTTATCCATTCCCTGGTTAACAGCATGAATATGAAACATACCATCTCTCACTGGAACAACCTATAAGATCTTCGGCATAGATAACAGAAACCTCGAAAAACTCTTATATCCATAAAATTCTCTACCTAAAGATACATTTCTCTTGATCAGCTGCTGACGGAGTTCTGTAATGGATGCTCCCTTATGATAACAACTCAATATCAAACCAATCTGCTTAACAACTTCTTTCGGGACAGGACGACAAGCCTTAACAGAAACAGGATTTGAATTCGATTCGCACAATTCTTTGGTTTTGACACTAGTACAAGATATTTGCTTGGTGTTGGTGGTAGAAGATGAAGCAAATGGGTCAAGAAGAGGAGTTCTATAGTGACCATACCAAGAATTATAAGGTCCATCTGGTGGCTGATTAAAGTGTTTACCTGCTGAATCTTTCCCTCTAACTAAAGCATCCCAATCCCACATAATAGAAGCAGCGCTGCATAATACACCAGGTGTAGCTTCTTCATTGCCCGCAAGCAAAATGTTGTAATTGTTCATTCTCAATCTGTGTAGTACACTTGCGAAATCTCTGTCGCTAGATATAAGGAAGAGATGAGCAGGAGGTGGATTCTGAGTAACCCAACACATCAGATCTGTAATTAAAGATCTATCCGTACTGTTCTTCCCAACTGTGAAATTGCATAAAAATGTAAGTTTTTTTTTTTTGAATAGAAACGAAACGAAAGAAGAAATTTTAGAAAAGAGAGACCTTGAGGAACATGAGTGAGATTGATTCCAGTTGCGGAGAGAGCTTCTTGGTTAGTTCTGGAGAGCTGGACTACGTCTCCGAAGGCGGTGATGGTGATGGGTCCTTTGATTCCGGTGTTTCTAATGGCGGATGTGATGCTTTGAGCCAATTTGAAGACATTCGCACCCGCCGGCAAATGACAGTTCTCGAAATCCCACCACACTGGAACCTTAACACTCCGTGAATCACCGTCGTGCTGAGTTCGCCTCGAAGTGAATTGACCGAAACTGAAGCTAGAAGAAGAGAAATTCACAATGAGAACGGAGATCGAGCGACGCCGCGGCTGCGGGACGACGGCGGAGATGGGAAAGGAACCGGAGAGGCGGAGGAAGAGGGATTTGGAGGGCCATAATTGCATGATTTGGTTAGGAAATGAGTAGGAGAAAGAGGAGGTTTCATGTATGATTGTAATGGCGGAAATGATTTCAGGGTTTTAGCAAAGAATTTCCAGGAGTTTGGGGAAGGGGAAGTAAAGATTAAGCCAGAGAGACTAAAACCCTCTGCTCACGTGGACATCACGTGATTAATTTTAAATCTATATGGGCCCTTGTGTTTGGCCCATAATGTAGACTCTGTTATCTTGGCCCAATTAAATGACTATTAAAGACACGTTGTATTTTTCATTCTTGTCCAGATTGTTTTGTCTTGGCTTTTCTTCTTTAAGTGTCCTTTTTTTCTTTTTTTAGACGGTAGGTTTCACTTTAAATTTTGAGGAAGATAAAGATAGGAGAGTCGTATATTCCTTGAATCTATCCTTCTCATAAATTGTATCAGTATTGAATATTATTATACGACATGTTTATTTCGACGGCAGCTCACCAAGGGAAAGGTCCGTGCGAGGTTTCGTTTCGTGGATTGTTTGAATGCTGATATTTTTATATACAACTACAATCACCTAATCATTAATTGGTTCAGTTACATAAGAAGTAAAGTCGGCTTAAAAATAAATTAAGATTGTCCAAATATTATTTATCAAATTAAAATAATCCAAATATTGAACAAAATAAAAATAAAGATGTTTTCCAGGTTTCTTATGTTGGTTTCAACGACCCATACACATGTTATATTATTGAGACATCATGAAACTAATAAAAAATATATAAATATTTATATATTTATATATGTTGGCTGATAATGGATTAATTTAGCCTTTTGCATGGATGGTAACGTGGACGTACGCGTTTTACAATTGCCATCTACTTTAGTCTTCGCTACGTTGAAACCACATGTCTATGGTCATCAGTGATCAAACACATCGAAAAAAATGTGTCATCAAACACTTAATTAAATCTCATTGGTCCTTTCATTTTTGTTTTCTTGACTTTTACGGTTTCTTTATATATAATTGATTCCCTATCTTTCTATATGATAATGATATTATTTTAACAATTTTGGAGGCGTCTTTTTATCCGATATCCTCCAAGGGACAACTTAATTATTTTGTAGGCGTCGGACATGACTGAAGTCTAGAACATCAAGTATCCAGCAGGCACAAAAAGCATCATAAAACTTTAACTGTTACTATATATATATATATATATTTCTCAACTTGTTAAGTGCATGAATGACTTAATTAACCAATCAAATTACATATCAATTTTGAACTTTTTGACAAATCAATTGTGAACGTTTTACACACGACACCTAGATATTTTGGCATCCGGCAGCATATGATTTACCTGTGTATGGATAATGTTTAGTCTGATCAGGCTCTAAATGGTGATGTTTTTTTTTGTTTTGGTAACACTCTAAATGATGATGTTGCGGAGTGGTATGAGAAAGATACGTACGGTGCATTTTGAATAATAACAAAAAATTTAAAATTATATAGAGGCCTGGATGAAACCGTGATGGGACGATTTTTCCATTCGAATTCATTTTTATTATTATTTGGACCATACCACTACATGATGTTTTCATTCGAAGCCTGAGAACGAGTGAAACAAAAGAAAATTGATTAAACTATAATTAATTAAGTCCAGCATATAAAAAATATGATAATTACGCTTGGGCATTTGTGATCTCACTGATAAATTGTGTAATAATTAATTAGTGAATCCAACAGAACATGAACGTTGTTGTTTTCAATAAAAACCATTTACGTCGCATGTTTCTTTGCTAATTAAAGTTAATATTATTACTTAATCAATTCATCATTTATCAACCAAATTTGTATTTTCTTCGAATCTATGATTTCACAGTGTTATAGACTATAAATCACACCATGCAGTAAGTAAATATAGTAGGAGTGGTGATTAATAGACGGAACGATCGAGAAACATACATAAAAATCTCTTTAGTCAACAGCTAAAATAATTTTGGTTAGGATAGTGTGATTGTGACACAAAAGTAACATCTTTTTTCTTCATCCACTATTAGGGACGTACTTTTAAATATTTATTCCACTACTTTTCTAATATTACCGCGATAACATATAAAATTTGTGCGTGCTTGTGTCTGTACTTATAAATAAACACCCACTTAGCATCTTATTCCAACTCAGAGAAGAACATTACAAAGAGAAACCCATTTATTTATATATCTCCAAGAACTCGATCGAATCAAAACCAAACACCATCAAATCAATCGATGGATATGGAGACAAAGAAACCATATATGTTGGCGACTATAATACAAGTCATATATACAATCTTGTTCTTGATCTCCAAAGCCGTCTTCAATGGCGGGATGAACACATTCGTCTTCGTTTTCTATCGTCAAGCTTTCGCTACCATCTTCTTGGCTCCTCTCGCTTTCTTCTTCGAGCGGTACATATCTTTATATTTCTCTTTCTATATAGGCATATATATTATATACATATGTGTACAATTGATACGTTTTTGTAAACTTTTTATATATTAATTGCATTCTCCTTATTTTTTCTTCAGGAAGAGTGCTCCACCTCTTTCATGTGTGACCTTCATCAAGATCTTCATGCTCTCTTTATTTGGGTATGCCTCCTACCAGTACATTTTAGAATTCATTTGCTTTGATTTTTTTTTGTTTTGAGTTTATATGTTAAAATGATTTGTTTCTATTTAAAGTAAAAAATCAAAATCTATTTGTTTTTTCATCAACCATCAATTTAAAATTGCACATATATACAACGCGAAACGGAACTTATTAGCGTTTTATTGATAAAATGTAATAATGTTTTTTTTAAAAAAATTATAATATTTTTCGAAATTGTACTAACAAACGCAACTACTAAATTTGTTTTCTTTGTGTGTTTTGAGTTTCTGATTTTTTTTTATTTTTCGAATAAAAACGTTAAAACCAAATCAGTTAGTTAGCGGAAACACAATAAAGGAAAAGAAACAATAAATTAAGGCTTTCATACATATTCAATGAATTGAGTATATCTTTTAGTTGTCAACTAAACTTCATCTATGCTGGGATTTCAGTGTGACATTGAGCATGGAGTTAAACGGTGTCGCATTATCATACACGTCAGCGTCTTTAGCCGCCGCCACAACAGCTTCCCTTCCGGCCATCACATTTTTCTTGGCTCTCGTTCTTGGGTATACTAATTACGATATATATATCAACTGCATGTACACGTCTTAATTAATACCTAATTTTTCTTTCTAACATCGATTTATTTTGTATGTAACTAAAGAATGGAGACACTTAAGGTTAAGAGCATACAAGGGACAGCAAAGCTTATGGGGATAACTGTGTGCATGGGAGCTGTAATTACCTTAGCTCTTTACAAAGGTCCACTAATTAAAGTACCTTTGTGCGCTCACCTCTATCACGGCCACGAACATTCTCACCGGAATATTCACGGCCACGTCTCTGGCGGTTCCACCTCGTGGCTCAAAGGATGTGTCCTAATGGTCACCTCCAACATTTTATGGGGTCTCTGGCTCGTTTTGCAGGTATATATCTATTCAAATTGCTCTATACATTAACACACTGAAACTTTTCCATAGTGGGCGAATAATTGAGTATTCGCCATATTAGGAACGACCAGAATTTCTATTCTACCACTACCATTTAAATCATGTTTAGTTATTGTGGACACCGGTAAAAACACTTAGTATTTTAGAGCAGCTCTATATATGGGTTGAGTTTTGATGAGATTGATTCTAATTTCTCGTATATGAAACTTTGACTGTCTTATTGTTATTAACACCATTTTTTTATCACTTTAAATTTAATTAAGTAATAAATAATTATTACGAATATTAATATTTATAATAACGAGAGATTCCACTAAGAATATCTCCCTCTGGAGATGCTTTTATAGATCTTTGGAGGTAGTCTAGATTTCATTTCACACACTTTCCAAAAAAAAACAAAGATCATATTGCTTAATTAATTTAGTAAGACGTGACATGAACGAGTTATCATAAAATGGGATATTCATTCATGGAATTACTAGTACGATTAGTTGTTTTTTGTCATGCTAATTTCGTTATTGTGATAAAAATTGCCAGCTATTTTTATTTATTTAGTTTTGTTACATATGTATAAACAGGGTCGTGTGTTAAAGGTCTACCCTTCGAAACTATACTTCACAACTCTTCATTGTCTATTGAGTTCGATTCAATCCTTCGTCATCGCGATTGTTTTCGAGCGAGATATTTCAGCATGGAAGCTTGGTTGGAATCTAAGACTCGTTGCAGTCATTTACTGCGTAATTAACTCTAATTCATTTCATAATATTTTTCAACAATATAAACCGAATAATCTTATATATATTAATAATATAAACGTGACATTATATGCAGGGATTCATTGTAACAGGCGTAGCGTTTTATTTACAATCATGGGTTATTGAAAAGAGAGGACCTGTCTTCTCATCAATGTTCACTCCTTTGTCTCTTCTCTTCACTCTCCTCTCTTCAGCAATTCTCTTGTGCGAGATCATCAGTCTTGGAAGGTTCTAAAAAAATCTTCTTTAAAATATTTCATTTTTCTTATCTATTCAATAAAGTAACATATATATGTGCATATGTTTTGTAGTGTTGTAGGTGGATTTCTGTTAATTATTGGACTCTACTGTGTGTTGTGGGGGAAAAGCAGAGAGCAGATTAAATTTGGTAATGATAAGATCGATCAACAGAAGGAAAACGATGTGGTTTGCAATGAGGTGAAGGTTGTCGTTAGTTGAAAGAAAGTGTGTTAATTCTTGTCTTATATATGTGCTAAAATTTTGGTTTATTGTAATGTATGTGATTAATCATTCATATAGTAGAGTCTAGAATAGTTATATTATCTCTTAAATAAATCATCTTTGCTTTAATTTTTTGTCCGTTTTACTACTTTTGCCATATCTCTTGTTTTATACTTTATCTTAGGGTGGTTTCTAACTTTTCATATGTTATGTTTTAAAGCAAACAAAATTTAAAGTTGTAATATGTAAAATATTGGTCATAAAACTTTATCAAAAATAAATTTTCTGACAGTTTGTATGTTTTCTTTTCGAATATCAAAGTTTTTTACGATTATTGTAAGAGTAGTTAAATTGTTAAAATTTCTTTATTTTTCCTCAAAAAGAAAGTTGATATTTTAGATCTTCTGCAAAGTGTACAACTTGGGGACATGCAAACTTGCAAATAGATTACTGATCCCGAGAACAAAAAAAAAATTAAGAGTTATCAAACACGCAAAATTGAATAAATCCATTATCAAAAAAAAAACACACACAAATTGTCATGGTTTGTTTTTTAAACCATGACAATGGTTTGAAAAAATGTAATTTTAGCTACTCCTGATTGGTAATTTCTCTGTTGGTCTCTCTTGTAATCATTTGTTTCCTAAATCAGACAATGTAGACTCTTTGACTTGCTTCTCCAAAGACACATATTTTTCTTCATCTTCCTCTGTTTTAGGCAACACAATATCTTTGTCTTGATCAGATTTCTCGATCTTCACTTTAGCATCTACAAACTCTAGAACCTCTGTATCTTCTTCAATCTTAGCTTTCACTTCTTCTTGATCTATCGTAACCTCTGATTCATCTGTACCCTTAACGTTCGATGTTTCAGGAGTCTCGACTTCAAAAACTTCTGGAACTTTGATCTCTAAATCCCCTGGAGATGTAACCACTGAAACCTTTAGAAGTTCTGACTCTGCAGCTTCCACTTCATCAGTCTTAACTTCAGAAACGTCTGGAATATTCTTATCCTCAAACACTTGAGGAACATCTGAGTCTTTTGTAACTTTGATTTCAGACAATTGAGGAGCAGAAACCTCAGAAACTTCTGGAATATTCTTATCCCCCAAGACCTCAGGAGCATCTGATTCTTTAGTAACCTTAACTTCAGACATTTCAGGATCAGAAACTTCTGCAACCTTAACAACTTGCGATGTTTTGGTAGCTTCCAATTCCTCTGGAAACTTAACTTCCCAATTCTCTGAAAAATTAACTTCATTCTCTTCAGCTTCCTTAGCTTTAGGAGTATCAGGAGTCTTAACTTGAGAATCTTTTGGAATCTTAACTTCAAGATCATTCCGAGTCTGAACGTCAAAGGTTACACATTCTTCTCGATCTTTGACATAAGAAGCCATTAGATCAGAAGTGTCAAGCTTTGAAACCTCTGAAGAAGAACCGGTCTTGTTATTGGTCTCTGCAGGTCTTATCGGAGATAGATCTGTTACTTCTGTTTCCACTAGTGTCTTGTCCTGCAGGGAAAAAAAGTCATACTCTAATTGATATATATATTTATTTATTTTCATCATCCTTAAATTGATATATAAAAATTGAAAAACCAGAATTTCGGGACTGCCTAATTTTGAAATGCCAGTATATTGAATTATTATCGTGCCTTTAGGTTCCACTTCCACATATAAAATGTAAAAACATATGTATTAACAATTGGAAAGTTTTTACTTTTTTTTTTTAAAAAGGGGTCCTTAAAACTTAGAAGGCAAGAGAAGCTTTTTGTCTTTTTGATTTATTCTTAAACAAATACCGTATGGTTCCTCGTTAACGCTTATTGGCCGTTATCATTTGCTGATTATATAACTTACTTACAAACAAACATTTTAATATATAACATAAAATTTACTGTGGTAATATAAAGGTATACTAAATTTTCATGTAGTTTTGTCGTAAAAAGAACAATTTAAAACATTCATTAATATTTTTACATTTTATATATTTTAATAAATAATTTTATTGTATATTACGAACATGTGAAACATAATAAGATAAATGAACCATCAATAATCTACTAAAACCATTATTTTTAGAGTCATTTCCGTTAACTGTTACTGATAAGTATAGTAAAAAATTTATAGTTTTTTACCCTTATGGAACAATAAATATAAAAAATAAACAAATGATTCTCTTGAAAGAAAGAAAAAAAACAGAAAATTTACCTCATGAAACAAGTTACTGAGAGATGGGCGTATGTTGTGTTCATCCACGTCGTCATCTTCAATCAAAATCTCTTTTCCCTTCTCGCTCCGTCGTGCCGCAGCCGCTGCTTCCTCCGCGGCGTTAGGAGCATTGTTCTCGGTCTTCTCCGCAAGATCCTTGTCGTGATCAGCCGGAGCCGCCGTCTCTCGTTCCACCGGAACCAGATCCTCTTCAGAATCTTTGAGAACCTTAGGCTTGATGGCACAGTTTCCCATCTCTCTCGCAATCACAGAGATAATTCTTTTTTAGTTTGGTGATGAGAAAACAAATATCTTCTCTCTCTTAAATTCCTTTTTATCTTGGGAGAGATTAGAAAGAGAAATGGTGAAAATGGAGGTGAGGGATGGTCAAAGAAGAGTTATGTCCGAAAAATTCTCTGCGGCCATGAAGGAGGAATATAGAGAGACAAAGATTTTATTATAATATGGACTTTGTGGTACTATTTTTTTTTTTTAAAACGACGTAATATTTTGATTGGTTTTATGGTAAGAAAGTTAGAAATGTAAATCCTTGTAACTCTAGTCACATTAATCGGATCTTTATTTTGATGCATTGTATATATTTTGTGCAAAAGATGATATTCAGAAAAAAGGGAAATCGATATATGCTTTTTATTAGTATCTCTGTTGTCCATTTGCGTTCCGACTTACGAATAATAAAGGAGTTCTTCTCCCCATAACGGTAATATTACACGTGGCATTACATAAATTTAGGGTAAGTTGATAATAGTCTCATATTTATTCTATACAGACAGCTTATTGAGTTTTCCTTTTGAAAATATTTTTAAAACAATGAAATAACATTTTTTCTTAGTAGAGCAACACATACACATTAGTTAAATATTTACCAGATTCTGATTACTAAGATTCTATAAAATCGCACACTAGTGATCTTAGTTTTTTGTCAACAATATATATTATGCAGATTTGAATATAAAGGGTTTATAATACTTTATATACATTAACGACACTATCATAAATAGATTTTATGATTGCTCAGGTTAGTACGATGCATTAACTAAGATCGAATAATGAACTTGAAAAATGAATTAGGCCCATGAAAGATAGGTTTGGGTTTTATTTATTTAGAACTAGGCCCAAAAAGAAAACTGAAACGAGCCTGATGCGGTGAGTGAATGTGAGAAGAATTGTGAAGCTCCCAATTAATTAAGCTAATCCGCTATGCATACTCCAATAGTAAGATCCTTTATGTGCAAAGATTTTTTTGTGTTTAGTTTCAACAATTGTCATTACAGTAATTAAATGTTTGATGCTTAGATCAATTCTTTGGCAGAGTGGTAAAGTTTCTGAAGGCCAACGAGCTTCAAAGGTATGTAATCTGCGAATATAAGGTGTGATGTAAAACTCTACGAGCTATACAAAAGCTGAAAATTCGAGAATTTTTATTTAGGATTATGGTTGATTTGGTATGTTTAGATTTTGGAATCAAGAATAGGAATTGTGTAGCTCTGTAATTATCAACTTGATGGATATTGAACTCCAAGTTTCGTCAATTTTTTTGTTGATGAATTTGATTATCTTTTTTTTTTGATATGTGTGGTTGAGAATGTGATTCCTCTGAACTTCTGAAGCGTCAAATTTTTTTTTTATCTCAGAACTCTATAAGATTCACATGTATACATTAAAGCTAAAAAAGCTCTACACAATCTTCTCTTCCACACCAAAGGAAGTAGAGATTTTCTTCAGGTGAATATCTTTTTCTCATGTCATTGTTGAAATGATTTATAACATTTTCTTGATGATTTAAAGGGATGCAAGAGATTAAATTAGCATAATGTTTATGTATCATCTTTTCTTGTAAGTACAATGAATGGGACTTTGGAGAACCAAATCGGGAGATACGGGACAGGCATATAAAGAAGAAATCTCCACCGGGTCTGGGGAAAAAGCCTCGCGATAAGAAAACAAAAAGTGAGCTCTCTCCGTATTCTCCAACTCTCATTTTCTTATCTTTCTGTTTCAGAGTTATATTTCTTTTGGATCGTTTGTAATTATAGGATGGACAGAGATGGAAGTCTTGAAGATGAGTTTGGCGCTGATACGACATTCGGAGACAAGTTTAGAGAAAGCTGGTACCGGAGAACCCAGTCTCAAAAGGCTTCTTCATATTCGAAACATTCAACTTTAGATTTTGAATGGAGAGAAGGCTTTAGCTGGACAAACCAATCTCAAAGAGGCAAGAATTGGGATGATGAGTCTTCTTGTGATGAAGAACCATTAGTCGTAGGGACCTGGTCTGAGAGTTCAGTTCTTGGTTTGCCTCCAACTGGTCCACTCAAAATCTCAGATGTTAAGAACGCGTAAGTCATTAAAATTTGCTTTCCACCGATATCAAAGAGATTATTCATTAGAGTTTTCTTTTGGTTTTGTAGTTTCCGTTCTCCTGCTTTGAAATGGCATCCAGATAAGGTATACATATATACTTATAATGTCAAAAATGGTTGCATTGTTTTTTCACGATGATCATCTGCAGAAACTTATTTGGTAATGTGGTGGAAATTATTCACAGGAGGCAGCACAAGAGAAGTTCAAACGCTGCCTTGATGCATATAAATCTCTCCGTTGTTCAGTTTCTTGGCGTTTACAAAGAAACAAATTGATGCCAAAACCATTCAAAAGATTGGTTCTGAATATTTAGAGATTGATGCCACTGGTTTGATTTATCTAATATTGGGTTTGGTTCATGAGAGATTCCAATAGGCTAGAATCCTCACTTTGTGAAAATATTGTGAAGCTTTTTGCTTTAAAGTTATGATGTTTTTTATTTTTTTTGTGTTTATGGATAGCATCGAATGTCATAAAGTTTAGAAGAAGAGAATATATTCGGGTGGGCTCCTGTATTCACTCGGTTCACCCATTTAGAATCATTAGGGTCACACACCAATCAGATAAGCTTTTGCAATTATAGCTGCACAAAGCTAACGCAGAGAGAGAAAGAAAGATGGGTGTAACGAAGGAGCAAGTAGAAGCTTCGTTGACTTCTAAACTCAACCCTGTTCATCTGGTAAGTCAATTCATCCTCTGTTCTTCGTTATATAGGAGGAAGATGGAGTTGGAGATTACCAAATTTGAATCTTGTTTGATCATACTCATGCAGCTCTAAGAGAATCTTGTTTCTTAGATTGGATCATTATACTCGCTTATCTGCTTTGTGTGAATTAGAACATGTATTGAAGCAATAAGTTTACCGTGTAATCTCTGATTTGGTTTATTTTATATGTAAAACCAGGAAGTCATTGATACATCTGGAGGGTAAAGTTCATGATCACTAAACCATCAAATTTTATTCATTCAATCTTTTGACTTTTGACTTTTGACATCTAATCTTAAAACTTTTCCCTTTTTTCCCAGCTGTGGTGCGAGTTTTGCGGTTGAGATCGTTTCAGAACAGTTTGAAGGGAAGAGATTGCTGGAGAGGCACCGCATTGTGAATGCTGCTCTTGAAGAAGAGATGAAAGAAATCCATGCTCTCTCTATAAAGAAAGCTCAAACTCCACAGCAATGGAAGCCAACATCGCCGGACTCTGCCACAACTCCAACCATAGATGCTTGAAAACAAAAGAACAACAATACATAGCTGTTGTTTTGATCATTTTGCATCTTACTCAGATATAATAATCTACTGACTTTGACCTTGTTCCAAGGTAGCTAAAAAGCTTGTACTTCCATAAGCATATATATGGGGAAATAACTTATGAATTCAAATACAATACTGGATGTTCATCTGCATAATTGAAATTCAACATCTCAACTGTCAAAAACACTCTTCTTATAAAGAACAAAAACAAAGAGCTTTACTCTTCCTTCTTCAATTTCTTCTTGGACTTTCCCGATCGTTCTGAAGAGCCAGAAACCGTACTTGTATGTTTACCCGAGGGGGACTCTGAATGTTTTCTTTTTGATGACTTTGGAGTCTCGGTGTGGCCAGAGAACATACTCTTCTGTTTGCTGCTACGTGTGGAAGCTGAATGTCGAACCGACTGTCCGCTTTTATGCCGGCTACTTCGAGTTGGGTCAGAGTTTTTCCCAGCGGAATCCGTCGCTGCTCCTACAAGCTTCTGTCTGGTTTTGGCCTTCATTGTCTCAAGCAGATCTTTAGGTTCAGGGTAACGAACTAATGAAACTTGTTGAAAAATCTTCCTAACTGCCATAAAACGCACAAGAATCATTGAAGAATCGGGCAAGGCAATGTAACAGAACAATTTAGACCTAGACAAGACACAATTTCAGATGTATGAGTTACTTCTGAATTAATGAGAACATACCACCAAGGATTGATTCTTCTTCAGAAGGAAAAAAGACAAGTGCATCAGCACCTTGAGAAGCAGAGCTAACAAGGTCAAGCTCTTTACCTATCATATCCAGAGGATGGTAACGTATTAAACCAACAACGGTAATAATGATCAAGAAGAAACTGAACGAAAAAAGGATAAACTTACCAGATGAATTCTCAAATCTTCCAGATATCTCATCTTTGGCTACCGTAACCTCAACATTATTCCAATCATGATTATCCAAAAACTGTGATAAAGCAAATACCTTTAGTTGCAGAACATTACAGTTTATGATCAAATTGCTTTTTAAGTGAATCTTCATAGGCATCTTCAATCAAATTTATCTCCAAAAATAATAAAAGATTCGTTTTCTCAAAACATACTTGAGTTATAGGGCACTGAAAAATCAAAAGCTCCTCTGGTTCCGTCCCTTCAAAGTCCTGTAGCGGCTTTACGTTATTGAGTATGAGATCTTCGGTAGGTTTGTAAACTAATTCCATCCCTGCTCAAAATCAGCTCTCACGATCTCAAAACACTGTAAAAAATCGGGAAACAAGGGTTGAAGTAAACAAAACTTTTGACCAAGAGAGACCTTAATCCTACTTCCTAGTTCCTACAAATCGCTATTGCAGACGCGAATACAAAGGCGGGTTAACCTGAGAAGAAACGGGTTGCTTCGTCGACGGCGAAAAAGAGAGAGAATAGTTCCCGGAGAAAAATCTGTGCGGCGATGACCCCTAAAACCCTTCACAATTTTATAATTTTTATCCTCTTTTTTCTTTTCTTTTCAGTTTACTCAAAACGTTCGTGTCTGAGGAAAGAAATTTGGTTCTTGCACTAAACCGGACAATTTAAACGATTTAAAAAGGACCAATAAGAAATGATGGGCCTTTTCAAGATATGATTGAAGAAGGCCCAATAAGAAAGCAAATGATGGCTGCAAGTCTGCAACCTGAAGGTAAGAAATGATTCAGAAGCTCTTCACTGAAATCTCATAAACCCTAAATCCCCCAAAATGGAATAGTTAGAATTTTCAGAAGATCTCAATACTGAAATATACTTGATCCCGCAACGAAGAGATGATAAGAAGAAGAATCTCATCGATCATATCAACATCAGTCATCAATTCTTCTATTCATCAAACCGCCAAACCCAGATTCATCATCTCTTCTCCACTTCTTCAATGCCGTCGCTCTCCGATCCTCACTCAAATTCCTACCTTTACGAGCAGAGCTTCGTCGTTTCAGGGAATTAGAGCTTACAGTTTATTGAGCTTGAACGATCTGAGAGACAATGTGCCGAGAAAACTCAAGACGAGGAAAGGAAGAGGTATTGGGTCTGGTAAAGGTAAAACTGCAGGACGAGGTCACAAGGGTCAAAAAGCGAGAGGAACGATGAAGTTTGGTTTCGAAGGTGGTCAGACTCCATTACGACGCCGTTTACCCAAACGTGGCTTCAAGAACAAATTTAAGCTCCATTTTCAGGTTAAAACTCTTAACTTTCACTTCTGGGATTTGTGTATGAGGTCAATAGCCTTGGTTTCTCCAAAAATTCTGATTTTGTAGCTGACAATGATTCCAGGTGTTATATTTGTGATTGATTCATTAGATTAGTTCGAATTTGAGAATCTTAATGTTATCATAGCTAGCAATCAGATTTCGAGTTTGTAGCTACTTGAAGTGAAGTACGTACCTGATACTCTGTTTTAAGGATTTTGGATTTTGATTTCGAGTCTCAACACTATACTGATGTAGTGACTAAAGATGTCTTTGATTGTTGTGCGATGCAGCCGGTTGGTCTAGGAAAGATCGCTAAACTCATAAACGCTGGGAAGATAGATTCTCATGAATTGATCACAATGAAAACGCTCAAGGTTGGGTCAGATTCCCTCATTCTTTGATTCACTGGTTTAAAATTGAGTTGATGATTGTTCATGTGTCTTCTTCTTACTTAACCCATTAACGCCGGTTTGCAGGATGTGGGAGCCATAGGAAAGCAAATAGAAGATGGAGTAAGACTAATGGGACGTGGTGCTGATGACATCAAATGGCCACTTCATTTCGAGGTTACCATTTGGATTATGAACTTTTTGCTCTATAGTTGCATCAGTTTTTTCATTCGTTATATATTCGTTTAATCCGTAATGGCATGTTGATCATAGGTTTCGAGAGTGACGGTGAGGGCCAAAGAGGTGGTGGAAGCAGCAGGAGGATCAGTGAGAAGAGTGTATTACAACAAGTTGGGCTTAAGGGCACTGCTTAAACCAGAATGGTTTGAGAAGAAAGGAAGGTTATTACCAAAAGCAGCGCGCCCACCTCCTAAACAACAAGATAAGGTTGATAGCATCGGACGTCTTCCAGCTCCCAAAAAACCCATTCCCTTTTTTGCAGCTGATGAGAACAAAGTTGAGTCTTCTCCTGTTGAATCATGATTTTTTTGGCTGGCTGTTAACATTTGATGTTTCAGTTTTAAGTTGTTTGTGTTGTTTCTTTGTCAATGTTCTTGCAAGAAAATTTGATAATGTCAGATTTTTCTTTGACAAATAAGGTCTTTCTCATTTAAATGTTTTTGTAATTTGGTCACAACAAATTCTTAAGCATTTTCATACTTGTTGTTTGGGATGAATCCCTGTTCATGAACAAGGTTGAGGAACTAGAGAACAAGTACATTTGATCCATCAATCTAATCACAATTTAGCCAATTGGGTTAAGGCAAAAACCGCTAGAGTGTTTAACGGGGATATGAATATGTTCTATTTGTTTTTAAAAATAAAGCAAGATTAGGGAAAAGGTAAAATACTTTTAAATGTATAACATAGTGAAAATGGAATGACGGTAAAATATTTTTAAGAGCGGTGCTTTCCTTTATACACAATTAAAAAAAAAAAAAAAAAAAAAAGGAGATTTCCTTTTGCAATTTCCCTGTATTGACAGACTCTTTAATTTTTTTCTTCGTAATTAAATTATAGCAGTGTTTTTACTTTTTACCAAAACACCAGCAGTACCTAATTACTGGATACCGCCGAACTAATCTACCAAATTTGTAGAAAATGATTGCCTGAATTTGAGCGACTTAACGTGCAAAAAAAACAACAAAAGAAGAAGATAGTTTTCGAGGTTTCAGAACTCATGACTCTTAACAAACATGTAATGATGATGGGTATATGTTAATAATAGCATTGCTTATTATAAATAACTACCACAAACAAAATAAAGTACTCGATTGGTTTTCTAAAAAGTATAGTTGATAAATTGGCAAATAAATGTGGAATTATATCGATTTCTATTTCATAAAAACAATGATTAGTCGGCACAGACGCAAGTCTAGATGAAAATGCCGGGTAACAGCGGATATAGGTTGAGTAAAGATAATTAGAAACATTACTAAGTCGAAGAATGGATAGAATAGAGATGATTCGAAATTTTGGATATTTAAAATTTACTAGTATATGCTTGAATTCGATTCATAATTCAGGGAATTAAGAATAACTGTAAATAGTTAGGAAACAGTTGATAGTTTGAAAAATGCTTCTATTATTTTATTTTTTATGTTAATCATAACTTTCTAGTCTATATGTACCTATTGATCATCTTCACCGCATCAATGTCACGTTTATAATCAAAATAAATTAAATGGCACTATAATTTGATGCAACCGTTGTCGGCCCATCACATTCACAAATCACAAAAGACATTTCAAATGCATTATTGGTTATAATTAAACCAATAAATACATCCCCAAAAAAGTCGATGATAGGCATCAAGAACGATGTACATCAAACTTTTTAGTTGCACCATACAATTTCAATTCTCCCATTCTTTTACAAACACAAATAAATTAGTCCTTGTCAAAGTCAAAGTCAATTTTGAACTAATTATAAAATTAGTACTCGGGTTGATAATAATAACAAGAACAAGTGTATATCATGAAGATATGATCGGCTCTTACACTTGGTTACGTGCAATATTATAAATTCCAGTTAACCGAAAAAATAAATTACAAATTCATAATAGATTATAAGAATTAAACATGTTCTTGCCATCACAAAAAAAAAAAAAAAAAAAAAAACATTTACACCTGCTGCTTATACTTCAAAAGCAAGGGGTGAAAGAGGAAAGCCACCTAAAGGAAAGATTACAAATAATTAATAGACAAAAATAAGTGATGACCTTTAGGCTTACTCACGGAGAAGATCGATGCCAACTAAGTAAACCGATATCATTGTGTTTTCTTGAGGGACCAGAAGCTGGAACTGGGAAGTGACGTGGCAAGAATCCCAAGAACTGTTGAGATGAAGATGAAACGACATTGTTTTCTTCCTTGAGTGGTTTCGAGTTGAAGACGTTCGTACTAATTCTTGATCCATCACAGTGACCAAGAAGGAGGAGAAGAACAATGGTTCTTGTGAAGAAGAAGAAGAAGAAGAACATAGAGGTGATTCTTAATCTTCGGTTTCGAGACGACATTGTTGAGAAGAGGTTTCTTGTAGAAGGGTTGGTGAATTTGTTTTTATAGTGAAAGGTTTTGATTTTTGTTTGTTGTTGATGAGAAAAAAGTAGATTTATGAATGAATTTGTTGACAGCAAGAAATATGGGCATAGAGATTGAGAAGAAGGAAAGAAAAAAAGAGGGAGAGACAATCTGACTAAAAGAGGCCTTATTTGTATTTAATTAGTTCTGTTATTTTCTATTTATTTTCAATAACTTTTTTTTTTAATCACGAACCATGCAAGTAGTTGTAGACTTCTTGTCAAGTACTTTTGGTCTACACGCCGAAGATCTTGTTTAGTGTTAGAATTTTTGACACTAGAATTATAGATATTTTAGGTTTAAATTTTTGTTTTTTTTTGGTACGACAATTTGTTTTTATTTTGTTTTATTGGAAACTTTAGGACAATAGTGAATTTTATATATTGAGACTCATCCAAAAGTCAAATTTATTTATATATTTCTTGTCATTTCACATATTTTTAGTGAAAACAATTTATATAACGGTTGTAGGTCTTCCACTATTATGCGAAAGTTATTGAAATAATGAAACATCCAATATTTTGATTAAATGATTCATCTATAAATCTATAATACTATCGCAATATTTAGAACAATGTACGGTAAGCTTATATTTCTAAATAATCATCTAACTAATGGAATTGAGAAAAGACGTATGTACGGAAACAATAGTGTGTTTTTCTATTGTGAATAGTTGGATGGGAAATATTCTATTTTTCTGCATAGAAATTATTATATTTCAGACAAAGACACATAGCGTAGACGACGTAATAATTTGTATTAGTACGATCGATGTGTTTTATACAAATTTAAATTCAATAAATTGCATGTTGTTAATAAAACAAAAAGTTATTAGTATATTTTTAACAAAAGCAACATGGTAAATAGTAAGTAAAAAGTTTAGAACTTCAGGGTTTTGGGGATTACATCCACTCTTATTGAACAATATTATTTATTAAATGATTAATTTACAACATTTTTTTGAAAAAATTTCGAAATGACATTTTAATGAGATTTGAGTTTATATTGTTGAAAAATTTTATATAGTTTTTTTTCTTTCTTTTCGTTTCTTAGTTCTAGTTTAGTTGACTACTTGATAACCGCTGGTAAATCATGCTTGTTTTCTTGAAACCACTTATTTCGTTATTTATAATCACAAATATTAGAATTGACAGCAAGATTCTACAACAGAGAAATCTCTATTCATTTGTTTCTAAATGTCTTTTATTAAATTTCTTATAAATCCCATAGTAAATTTAAAATAAAATGTTAAGGTTTCATCACCTATGTTCAATGACAAAGAAAGAACAGAGAAAGTGTGCAAATGGAAACTAATTATATAAAGTGATATGGTTAGGTCGAGCCTTTTATATGTTATGTCAAGACTCAAAACTTTATATTATTTTAAATCTATTAAATTATAGTTTTCTTTGGTTAGGAGAAAATATTGTAGGTCCCAGTCAAAAAATGGTGACCAATTATAATTATGTCACAACATAGGAACTATTCAATCTTGTTTGCAAAATCTTCCTCAATCTAAGCTACTTAAAATGCATATATATTACTATATCTTGTATGGACACACGTATGAATAGAGTGCAGTATACCAATCACCGTTCACGCTATTTCAATCTCTTATTTAAGCTACGTCAGTGGAGTTGGGGATTTTTATTTATTGCAACGGGTGCCCAACACTTATACGGTTTTATCATTTTTCATTCGCTCTTGTAAAAATAACTAAGCAATCTGTTACGAATATTTTTGATAGGATCATAGGAGTAGATTATTTCATTGATAAGTCTCGATTCAGTTGTGCTCTACTCTTGGATTTGAGTACAATGTATAAGATAAAGATGGTGAATACTATTATTTTAACATAACATTGATTTAGAGTTTTTTTTTTTTTTGTTTTTTTGCCGTTTAAAACAGTTTTCTTTAGTAGTCGCTAAAACTACAGTGACGAATTATATATATTTCACGTCTTCACGTTTTTAATAGTGATGAACTATAACATATTATAGAATGCACGTGTAAGAAAATATAAAAATAAAAATAAAAAAGGCATCAATCTACAAAAATAAAAGTTTGAACGTTTCGTAATATATATTTTTATAAAGCATTCATCGATCACGTTTCGCAGTTATTAATGTGATTATGAGACCTAATATTTAGTAATTTGTACTCTTTTATGGAAAATTAAATAAAAGTGATTAAATGAAAAAGAATTCAGAGGGTATGGAGAAATGACCATATAATCCGTTTCTATGAGGAGCAGAAGAACAGAAGGTAAACTAAAAATAGAAGAGTCGTAGTAATGTCAGTAACAGTTGAAATCTAAAGTTGGTCTAAGTCCCATACCTTTCTTTACTATTTCAAACACTGACTACGTCTTAGCTACTCCTACTACAAATCTAGCAATCGTACTTCTCCATTATTATTTCCATTCTTTATTAAAAATATTATTTCAAATAAATTTTTATTTCATGCCAACACGAAACTGACTGACAATTCTAGCTAATCCCACCCTATATTGGTTGTACAAGGTTCTAGTGAAGTATAGTTTATGGACCACTGATTAATATAACGTAGGAGATTATATACTAATGGTAATTGGGTGTGCTTTAATTTGTCACATGATTATATATGGAGGAGACTAATTAATAACACAATGGCCGTTTTTTTGTGCGTGATAAATCATAAATGTATTAACGCAAGACGCATCACCATTCACAGAAACTTTTTGTTTTATGAATCCAAACGTGAAATATTGTGTGGTGCAGAACAAGAAGAACAAATTAAGGTATATAGCCTATTCCATCTTTAAAACATGGATGTGTTGTGTGCTAAACATTTGTTTGATGACGAATATACCTTAATTTTTAACTAAAAATCGTATAAGTTGTTTTAATATCAACTAGAATAACTAACCGACAAAATTGTTTCGGTCAATCAGAGTGATAACAACACTGAGATCAACATTACGTACTTAAATACGCGTCTTGTGTATACAATACGCGTACTTAACAACATTGAGATCAACACTACATTACGTACTTAAACACTGATGAATTTTTATACTATTATAACTATTTGATGCAAATCTAGTAATCTATGCAAAATTGAGATCCATTACAAAAAGCATCAAATGGAATAACTATATAAATAGAATTATCTGCAACCCGAATTTATGATTTATGATCAATCAACGAAACAAATGGAATTTGTGCGTGGAAGGGGAAGAGACGGACGATTTGGTGAACTAACAAGTTCGTTAGCTACCTTTTGATTTTCCGATGAATTAATGCTTCCCTTTTTCCATTAATAATTATATGCTCGCAATTTATATTCTCAACCATCTAATTTCGGGTGTAGATATCGTTTCAATCTCCTCTTTTTTTTTCCAAACAAATACAATTACCTTCTTTTTTTTGATGAAAACTGTCTAAACTATCATCTAACTGAAAACAAAAAACTGTAAAAATTCCCATTTTTATCGCATTATAGTAATAGTTTTATTTCATAGAACATTAAATACTGTTGGTACTTGGTTGGAATATCTGGTTTGACTTTGACCACCACAGTGCAAAACTCATCGCACACAGTGCTATGGTTTCGCGTCGTTTCGGTCATCTCGCAATCGCAAACTTGAGACGTCAAATTTAATCTTAAGAAGGACCACAAGACAATTTATTTACACGTCATGTATGCGTTATCAAGATACTAAAAACGGCACGAAGTTTCTCTCTGGCCTCTGAAAATGAGGCTGCAAATAGCGTATATTACTATTCTTCAACCCGTTTAACTGTGATTCAATTTAATTGGTCAAGGATTTAAAGTTATGCTATTGAACTACGTTAAGACATTTTGTATAGGATTGCATGTGGAATCATTCTTAGATAGTAGTCATTAGTCACACACACACGTAATCGAATGATAGATGTTTTCTAACAATAAAGGTATAAACAAAGGAAATGGGCCTTTAATTACTAAAGGTCGAGTTAAAGGCCCAAATAAGAAACAACTAACGAAACCCGTAGATTCCTCTTTCCAGAGATCGTTGTTTATTTTCTCGCTACCCGAAAATTTGTTATCTAAAACTATTTATTTTCATTATATTTTGAGTATAGTTGATAAATTATAAAATTTCTGTTGTTTAGGTGTAACTGGCAAAATTTTAATTAAAAAAAATAGTAAACTATTTTTGTGTTTCCTACTCAAAATTATGTCTAAAATTTCAAATATGTGCATCATTTTTTTTTGCAATCAAATTTTTATTTTTGTTTTAAGTGCAAACAAATGCACAAACAAAGTTAATATTTATAACCAAACGTCGGATTAACTACTAATCTTCAGTGGGTAGCATAGACCTGATACACAGCTGGATTTTGCAGGATCTTTTGTCAACTGTGAGAAGCTCGAATTTCGAATCTCTTTTACAAGTAAACAAATCAGCAAACTCTCGTATCTTCTTGATGAAGACAGATAAACTTTATTAACTTGGTATGGTGTTGAACACAAAACCCCATATAAAATCTATTAACTTGGCCTTCAAGTAAGCAAAGACACTACTGATTACATAACCTGCCACTTTCACAAACCCCATAGAGCCAGATTTCATGAAATGAAGAAGTCCCAAAGAGCAAGATTTTATGAAGCGAAAAAAACCCTTGTCAAAAAAAATCAACCATTTCCAATTAAGAATTTAAAACAACATCAGCCAACAGACGGTAATGAAATGCAGTTCAGGTAGCTTCAGAAAATTCAGATTATAGCACTCAAAACAAAATCAACCAACATGCTGTAGTAAAATGCATCAGATAGTTTCAGAAAAATAGATTATAGAAAAATGCGAGTTTAAATGGACAAGATATGGAAAGGCAAAATCAGAACTCACCAAAAAGTAAGAACAATGCGAGTTTGGACAAGATATGTGCATCATTTTCACATCATACAAATATTCATGCATTTTCACAAATTCAATTCAAG
Source organism: Cardamine occulta (assembly GCA_028015245.1). Taxonomy (NCBI): domain Eukaryota; kingdom Viridiplantae; phylum Streptophyta; class Magnoliopsida; order Brassicales; family Brassicaceae; genus Cardamine; species Cardamine occulta. The sequence continues at coordinate 16,529,527 of CM051393.1, read as the reverse complement.
ATATTTACGAACTTTACAAAATTTCATTCTCTTTTATTCCTTTTTATCTAATTGGTTTTGGATTCGAAAGTCCATACATATTTTTGGGTTGGGGTTAACAATGCAAGATCTCTTCTAAATAACGTTCAAGTTCACAGACTCATTTATTATTAATTATATCTTATATTTGGGCTGTTTCTATGGTTAATCTTTATATTTAATCATACATTTACCAACTTCTTATAGGGAATAAAACTATATATTAACATCATAACGATGGATTGAGACTTTAAGCGCCATGATTCATCATTCAAATTTGAATGCTGAAATTATTTTTCCGCAAATATTGAAGAAAAAAGATCTGAATAAAATATTTGGCGATAGAGTTAAACGTGTGGCCAATACTATACTAGTCCAAATTCTAGTTAGAGTTTCAGCTCTTTTAAACTTCCATTGGTGTTTCATGTTTGACATTCATTTATACCAAGCGAAAAAACTTAAACGTGGGGGACGCAAATGTTTGAATAACTCCAACACGCAGCCTCTCACGTGCAAGCAATTAGTTTATTCACTAAAAAGCAAATCCCGAAATTAGAATGCTAACTTCTAAATCACACTGTTCAATGCACGTTTTTTAGTGTTGATGATGATTATTCAATGTTGACTTTTAAGTCTGACTTTGAAGTATTAGCATGAAACACGAGTTGATGTTAGATTTGTAATACACAATTACTTATTAGCGCATGTTAGTTAAATAGGAAAATAAAAGAAGGATGCTCATTGATGTAAAGGAAGATGAAAACAACATTTTAGCCCCTCCTTTTGGTGAAATATTATATTTCTTTTTTTTTGCTTCTTAAATTATATTCTTCTGTTTTTTAATTATTTTCATACCAAAAAAAAATTAAGAAGTAAACCTTTTTCTCTTTGAGTTGAAATTAACATTCAACGAAAATATACTAAGACAATTCATTAAGTTTTAACTTTAAAGGGTTTGTTTAGAAAAAAATAAAAAGCTTGTTGTTAGACTAACAATAATGATTTCTACCTTTACTTTAAAAGGTAAATAAGCCGAAGTTTATAAACTTAAAAGGGTTTATAAGCCTTGAAAGGGTGTGAACTTGTAATGAACATAAGTAGACAAGTCTCAAATAAGTATCGAAGGGGTTCTCGAGAATAAAGTTATAAAGGTGGAAATAAGTGCCACGTCATGTATTGCTAGTTGCGGACATAAAACAAACAGAAGTGGAGGAGCAACAAAAGATGCAATATAGCCCATAGAATCTGTCCGGTCAATTGAATAAATTGTTCATTTATTTATTCCTTTTATGTAACATCTTTTCCATTTTTATTAGATATTATTGGGGTGTGCCTAGATTCTTAAAATTTACACAAGTATACATGATATATACTTAATGGTACATTTCCTAAATAAGCCTAATGTTTCACTTGTTTAGGCGAATAACTATATGACCAATTTTAATCAAAGAGAATTCTTTTTTTTTTGCACGCTTTAATAAAAACATCTTTTGTATCTGTGCACAATCATGTTATTTTAGTAAATAGCGAAATGTCAGATAACATATCATAGCCAAATTCCATGTTAATTTGTTTACACATGTGATTTTGAATAAAAAAATAGCATATTAATGGATTTTACGATTGATACATAATCCGAAAAAAGAATTGGATTAAGGGTAAACACTATTTTTTAACGAAAAAGGGTGAAAAGAAATTTACAGAAATATCTGAGCATGTAGACGATTAATTTATATAATGACGCGTTTCAAATTTTATAAATTTTCCAATGTGAAAAGAAGGGAGGAAAATTTAGAAATAAGAAAATGAGGAGAAACTATGGAAAAAGACCGAATTAAAGGGTCGAAAAAGAATAATAAATCTCAAACGTGCAATTTTAACACCCAACTCGGTGCGGTCTTAAGACGTAAGTGGACCCAAAGACTCAAACGGTGGAGCGTGGACCCCACTCTCCCTTCCTATATCTGCATCCACTTTCCGTAAATCCTCACCGTTCGTTTCCAACACGTTAGATTTTTTAAAAATCAAGATCTAAAGCTGTGATGTACCCGATTGAAATAACGCGCCGAAAGACTTCTTTGACCAACGACCAAAAGTGAAAGATAAACAAAATCGAATTTGTTTATATTTACAACAAAACATAAAATCTTTCTAATATATATATTTATATTTTAAAGAAGAATATATATTTTTCAACTTTGGTGTCTAATAAAAATTATATTCTAATTTTGTCGTATAGTTATTTATAATAGCATAAAGAGAAAAAAAAGTTATTCGATTACGGTAAAAGAAAAAGTTATTCGATTTAGTCATTAAAATAGTATTTAAAAGATATTTAATAACTAAACTCTCGTCAAAAAAGTGAAATTAGACGTCACCAACATTTGACTCTTTTTCTCTTTCATCTTTTAAACCAAACCCCACGCACTCTCTCTCTCTTAAACATAAACAAACTCATCTCTCTCTCTCTCTTCCACACGCTTTTTCTGGAGCAAATCGGAAAAATCAACGGCCAAAGCAATGAGGAAAGATGATCTCTGCATCACCGTTCCCACTTTCTTCCGATGTCCAATATCACTAGATGTTATGAAATCTCCTGTGAGTCTCTGCACCGGCGTTACATACGATCGAGCTAGCATCCAACGGTGGCTTGACGGCGGGAATAATACTTGTCCGGCGACGATGCAAATTCTTCAGAACAAAGATTTCATACCTAATCGGACACTTCAACGTCTCATTGAGATTTGGTCTGATTCTGTTCGTCACCGAGCTTGTGTTGAATCGGCGGAATTAGCTGCTCCGACTCGAGACGAGATCGCCGACGCGATCGATAGAGTGAAGATCGAGAAGGAAGAACGAGATGACCGCGAGATGTTGTCGAAAATTCTCCGATTCGTGAGAGAGTCTGATGATAACAGAGGATTTCTCGCCGGAAAAGATGATTTCGTTCGACTTCTCGTGGATCTGATCAGCCAATTAAATTTCAAAGCTACCTCTTCGCCTAAATCACTGGTTGTTCAAGAGGCGGTGAAGATTCTAAGCATGATCCGAAGCAAAATCTCAGATCGGAGACGGTTTTCGAATCTGTTATTAAACAACGGTCGGGATCGTTTGACGGCAATCGTTTTTTTGTTTAAAACCGGAAATGTTGAATTGAAGATTGATTGCGCCGGTTTACTTGAGTTCATCGCCGTTGACGCTGTATCAAAGCTTTTAATCGCCGATAAAGAAGGATTAGTGACGGAGCTTATGAAATCGATCAGTAGAGATTCTGATTCGAGCTTAATTGAATCAGCTTTATCTTGCTTGATTGCGATTAGCTCACCGAAGCGTGTTAAACTCAATCTAATCCGAGAGAAACTCATCGGAGATGTCACGAAATTGTTAAAAGATCCGACGACGTCGAGCGTTTCAGTTACTGAGAAATGCTTGAAGCTTCTCGAGACTTTAGCATCTACAAAGGAAGGGAGATCGGAAATCTGCGGCGGAGACGGCGAGTGTTTGAAGTCAGTGGTTAAAAAGCTGATGAAAGTATCGACGGCGGCGACGGAGCATGCCGTGACGGTGCTTTGGAGCGTTTCTTATCTTTTCAAAGAAGAGAAGGCGCTCGAAGCCGTTATGAGTGCTAACGGAGTTACGAAGATTCTGTTACTATTACAGAGCAATTGCTCTCCCGCCGTTAGGCGCATGTTAACGGATCTTCTTAAGGTCTTTAAGGTGAATTCAAGATCTTGCCTTTCGGCTTACGACACCAAAACAACTCACATCATGCCGTTTTGATCATTTTTTTTACTTACTAGGATTCTTAGAATTTGTTTCTTGGGAAAAGGCGAGAAATTGTAAACACAAATTGAAATTTTGAATAGTGAATATAAACTAAAAAAGGAGATTCAATTCATTACTCATTGAATGTGTGTTCTATAATTCTATTATCAATGTAAAGTAAAATCAAATAATGGTGTTCTTGAATCATATTGTTCGTATTATTGATATGAAATTTCTTTCTCTTTTTTTTATTTAATACAAAAAATACGAATTTTAATATATTCTGTTGGTAATAGGTCCAAAATTGTCAAAAAGATGATTACGTCATATAGTTCCCATCGACCCACGAATTGTAACGATGTTACATGTGATTTTCAATTCAGCTTTAGAAGATTCGAATACATCATATACGACATAGACATAAGCCTATATAAGTCCTAATCATCTTTATCTTTTTCCTCATCTTGTGGTATAATTTATGCGTTAAAGTCCATATAAAATCTCAAATACCACTGTCACTATAAAACTTGAACCGATCAACTCTCTTCAGTAAAAGTCATGATTTTGATTTGTTCGTGGAATTTTACCATACCATCCTCTCAAGGGTTCTAGAAAGTAGAAACGATACGAATATGTACGTATTTGACTATTTATTGTATGATACTATTTCATCAAAATGCAAAAAATTTTAAATCTGGAATTGTCTCGAGGAACCCATGCATGAGCTGGCTCCGGACCACTTTCATTGAATATGGAAAAGAAACTATATACTATAACCAATTTTTTTGTCGCCATACTATAACCATTTAGAGTACATATTGTTTTTTCGATTATTGACTACATACAATGAACTAACTTTTGAGTTTGTGGATTCTTTAGTGTTGCTAGAATATATATATATATATATATTAAAATATTTAGATTATTATACTGTCAACGAGTCAAACTTTGAGACCTGGCCTTTGACTATGAGACTAGAGTTGACAGACCGCCCACAAAAGTATGAAAACTGGTATCTGTGTTTTAATTCTTGTGGAATTGTTTTGTTTAGTCATTGGTTTTGGTTAGCGGTAAAGTTAGACATAGTGATTGGTTAACAAATAAATACAATTAGGAAGCACAAAAATGAAATGTGTTTGACCAAAAAAAAAAAATAAAAAAAAAATAGGAAGCACAATAGAGAGAAGGAAATAATAATTTATTTTCTTGTAAATGAGCTTTGAGAGTTGTAAATAAGGAATTATGTGACCTAGAGCCAACCATGGGAAAATTGCTACATGAAGCTTCGGCATTGGTTCGGCCATGGCCTGTCTCTTCATTGGCAAACTAACGAGACTACTATTGATTCTTTAAAGCTCTTCTTCTTCTTCTTCTTCGGTTAAGTAGATGTAATCTTGAGTCCTTGACACGTCAAAAAGCTATCTGTCTTGGGTCTTTGGAAGCAAGCATTAATGTATCAAACGGATTATAATTATATTGGGCTAAAAAATGAGCCCATTAATAAGTTAAAGGTCCACACATGAGCTGAGCTGGGTTTATCGTTGACAATTCGTAGGGTTCTTTCTTCATCTTCTTCTTCCTCCCAATCACATTCTCCGATCGCTTCGCCGTCGCAGAAATGACGAAGTTCAGGAAACTCGGTCGCCCAGTGGGTCACCGTATGGCCATGCTCAGGTTTCTTCTTCTTAGTAGAATAGACATTTTCTAACTGATCCTTGATTCTTCGCACATTTCTTAAAATTCTCTCGATTGATTTAATTTTTGTCTCCAATTCAAAATCAGGAATCTGGTTTCTCAATTGGTGAAGCACGAGCGAATTGAGACAACTGTCGCAAAGGTACTAGTTCTGTTTTTTTTTTTTTTGATTTGGGGTTTAGCTAAGATTTATAGTCCTAAACTTGCAGTGTATAAATATTGTCCTAAAAATGTTTCTCATTACTTACATTGTTGTAATAGACTCAACATTGGATATTTACAGGCTAAAGAGGTCCGTCGTCTTGCTGATAATATGGTTCAGCTGGGAAAAGAGGTATCGATTCATTTCGACTCTTTTGTATAATCAGACACGATAGTTGGCTTGGAATTGTAATGTGTTTACAAGTCTTGGTTTTAAGCTCACGAATTGTTTGTTGGTTTGAGATAGATAGCAAAAGTAACTTCTTTTCTTCATCTGATCTCTTTCATATGGGTGATGCAATGGTTTATTATAGGGCTCACTCGCTTCTGCTAGACGAGCTGGTGGGTTTGTTTTTGGAGATGATGTACTTCACAAGATTTTCACTGAATTGGCTTATCGATACAAGTGAATCTCCCAACCTCATTTTTTTCTTTCTTTATTTTGATCTCTCCTAAGTACTCTGTTTGGTTTCATCAGCTGGAATTTTATGTGTTAACAGAGATAGAGATGGTGGATACACAAGAATGCTTCGCACTCGCATACGTGTTGGTGATGCTGCACCTATGGCCTATATCGAGTAAAACTAATTTCTTTTCTTTATTGTTCTGTCTTCTCACAGAAGCGCATTGAATTCGAGTTTGGTTTAGCCGCACTTACGACAAAATGGATGATACTGTCTTAAGATCAAACATTAAGACTCTTGAATATTCTTCTTGGCGCAGATTTATTGATAGAGAGAACGAGCTAAGGCAATCAAAACCAGCTACACCTCAACCGCCACCTCGAGTGCCGCTGGACCCATGGGAGGGATCCCGTCTCACCAGGCAGTACGCACCGCCAAAGGAGGAGAAAAGTTCTGATTCCGACCTATAAATATAAAGATCTCTCACGTTCTCCCACACCAAAAGATCATGTTTGTTTTCCCTTGCCCATGTTGTCTCTCCTTCAACCCATAGCTTTGTGTGTCACCTTTCATCACTATGTTTGACAAAAGGTAAAAATAACAAAGTAACTTACTTTTTACCCTTTGAAACAGTTCAAATGTAGTTTACCCATTTCCTTAAAAAGAAAAATTATAAAGTTTCTCTCATTTTTCTTGCATCTATAAAATAAAGTTAACAAGTTAAGAGTCTTCAACCACTCGACATGTATGATAAGATTTTAAAGTTTAAAAGTTTCCTACTTTTTGGTATGATATGATTTATGGGTGGTTTTTTCCATCACTCGGAAATTTATAACTTTTTCGGTTGAATATCTTCAATTAGCATCTAATATCTATTAATCCCAAACAGAGATAACAATACCACACTAATATTTGACACTACAATAAAGTTACAATGAAGACCTCTCTCGTCTTCTTTTCAAAGCCCTAAAACCCCACTTTCCTTTACAATATCAAGCAGTTGTCGTCGAAGCCCACTCATCAGCCTGAATAAAATTGGCCACAGAGTAAACATCAACGTGCCTCTCTGGTATTTCACTACTCCATGGAACCCTACTCGATCTAACCGATCCCGGACCCGTATTCTTAAACTCACCGTAATACAAAGTCTTCAACGCGAAATCCCCGTTCCAAGGCATCCATCCATCAGGACTAATCAAAGACTCAAGATTACAATTTACAAAAACCGTCCTTGAAAACTCCTTCCATGGTCTTCCCAAGAAGTTATTATGCCCTTTAGGGTTAGCTTGAAACTCCTTCATGTATTCCTCTGTTCCATTAATCGAACAGTTCCAAAACACGAATCCTGTGGATTGCGATGCATCGATCCTCCCGTGTGCACTGATCGCGTTGTTTGCGCCGCCTTGCTCGAGTTTGGAATGTTTTGAAGCGATTAGGATTTCACAGTCTTGGAATACGGCAGCTGAGTTACCAAAGATGAAGTCGACATTGCCTTGGATTCGACATTGTTTGTAGAATTGACGGAGAGAGTGAGAGTAAAGAGTGTCTTGGTTCCCAAGAAACTCGCAGTTTTCCAGTACTGAGAAATCGCTGTCTGATCTAAACGCAACCGCTTGGTGCGCGTCTGCTCCTGCCGTGTTCTCTATCGTTAAATCACGAGCCATAAATCCATCGCCGAGAACTCCTATCAAAACCAAAAACATGTTTCATAGCTTTTTTAAGATTTGAGTAAATGATTTTTTTTGGAACTATGTCAAAATCTATGTTTATGATTAAAAGATGAATCTATGTTTGTACAACAAAATCTAATGGATATTTTCCATGTAAATGTCACATGGACTTCTGTCACAGTCACAGTCGACAACATAACTTGAATCTTGAAATTAAATAACAATAAATATTATTCTCTTTACGTGACAGAGCAAACCATACGCGAAAGATTTTACGAAGTTAAAAAAAAAAAAAAAAAAAAAGAAGTAAAACTCACCGACAGTTGCAGAGTTAAATGTTGTCATCCCAGCTTGCCCTACATTCAACGATCCTGTAATTACCGTTTTACCCATTCCGTCTCCGATGAAAACAACATTCTTTTTCTCAAACGGAACTCTAACGGTTTCCTCATACACACCTTCTCTAATCCGTATCACAAACTTAACGGTTCCGTTAGTATCCGGCGCTGCGTCAACGGCTTCCTGCACCGTTTTGTACGTACACTCTTTCCCTCCGTTTATACACACCGTCACGTCTTCCGTTAAACCAGACGGAAAACCCAAATTAGAAACCGTACCCGTACCCGAGCCCAAACTCGGCACAGCTTTCTCCCAAAACCCATCTCGTTCCGTCGCTGGGCGGATCCATGAAACGACGTCGTCTCCGAAATTATCGAACGATAACATCATGCTCAACGCGTTTCCGGTGAGGTTCACGAGATCTTCGAAAAACGTGACCGTGTCGACGACTTTGTTGCTTAGAGCTGCGCTCCTTGACGGTTTAAGTCTTTGATTTGCCGCCTTTTCACGGCGAGGTCCGTCGATTCGCTGCGGTGTTGGGAGTAAGAGAGGATCTCGAGGCAAATGTTGGCGATGTTCGTGAGGTTTTTATTCCCTGCGGAAGAGTCTAGGATAGATTTGACTTTCGATTGGCCGGATTTGAGATTCTCTAAGGAGACGGAAATCGCGGAGTGGATTATCTGAACCGGTTTAGGATCCGGAGGGACCCGACCCGGTTCTGAGAGGGAGGTAACGCAGTGGTCTGGGAAACGTGTTGCGTTACATGCGAGACGAATCTGAGCTATTGGGGGAGGAGAAGGAGGTGCCGGTGGAGGAGGAGGATCACCGGAGGAGGGGGATTGGTGTGGTGAGTTACGGTGGTTGCGGGAAGATTTGGAGACGGTGGCGTAGATGAGGAGAGTTAAGAGGAGGAGGAGAATGGAGGACATGGCGATGATGATGAGGATGCAATTACGGGGAGGTAGTTTTTTCCGGTGAGGTTTAACGGCGGAGGTAGCTAATGGAGTTGAGGAAGAGGCGGAGAGAGAGTACGGCAGTTTGGGAGAATCCATTGGAGGGAGAGAGAGATATATTGTGTATATATGTGTGTATATGTGTAAAAATTTATTCAAAAGTAATTGAAATTGGGAAAAAAATTTCAAATTGAAGAATAATTGAACTCTGATTGAGGGAAAAAAGACAGAGGATGAGATTCAGGGATTGAGAGCGATGGCCATTGGAGATGGGAGAGTAGAATTTTCTGGGTTTTGGCCTTTTTTTTTTTTTTTTTTTTTTTTACAGCTATTAGGGAAGAAAGGGTTTGGAAATTAAAATTAGGATAAAAAGTATATTTTTTTTACCGGCCAATTATATACTTTTCAGCAAATAGAAAATTTACGCGTCATAGGTGTAAACGGTCTGAAAAAGTCACAACAACACAACATCCTTGACACGGACTGTTGCACTAGCTGAATGAATTTTGGGCCTTTAAAGACTTTGATACCCAGCCAACTCATGTGTACGGAGCCCATGATCTACACAAATATACACAAAACCCATCTCATATGTCGTCATTCATGTGTACATTGCGTTTAAGACGAAACTTGTCCACAACTGAACTATTGTGTCTCATGGTGATGTGTTTAAGCTTGATTTCTTTAAATCCATGCAGATATTTTTTTCGGAATATTTCTTGTAACATCACGAAATACCTATGATCACAAAATTTTTTTACCCGCCATAACATCCCTAGATGGATTCATAATATATAGCCTGTCAGAAAGATCATTGTAGCAGAGTAAAACAGATGAAAAAAAAAATGTAGACATCAGTAGTTAGTATACTATTAGGGGTCAATAGCCATAGGAGTGATGCGCTTCCTAGCTGGTTTATTTGAGACAGGTGTGTTCACTTTGCTCTGTAATGGTTGTTTCTCTTCCTCTTGTCTTGTTTCCGTCATCACTTCATCGGTTATCGGCATAACATGCTCTTTCTCCTCACCATCCATGGTAATTTTGTTCGGCAACGGCTGTTTGTTCTCTTCGTTTTGTTCTGATTCAGCCTGTTTCTTGCTCTCGTCTGGTTCTGTTTCTGTCATCTGCTCATCTGTTTTCTCTAAAACATGTTTTTTCTCCTCATCCTCCACAGGTTTCTTTCCGGCTGCAATTAAATTGATTGGTCAAATCAGGTTCTAAAAGGTATAGAGTGAAAGATATAGGAGCGAACCTGAAATGGAGATGGATTCTCCTAGTTCGTTATCTTCAAATTCAACTAGTGTGCAGTAGCCATCTTGTGATGACAGTGCTAGATACGAGGCATTAGGTGACCTGTTGAACAAATGTTCATTGGTCACAATTCAAAACTATGAATAATTCGAGAAGGATCCATTCAGATCTGAAATAAATGTGTATATTCCTTTTACCATGTTATATCCGTTATTGCAGCATAGTGGAGACCTGCTAAGACTGCAACTGGAGCGACACACTCCGTGTCATATATGTACACTGAATTTAAAGTTGCAATGGCAAAGACAAGACGATAAGGAAGCTTGAAGAAACCCTCTTCTGCATGATCCAAAATACCATTTTGAGATCCCCAAAATTAGCAGATGAAAGAAAAATACACAAACATCTTAAAAACTGTTATAAGAAAACATAATATGTACCAAGATTAGAACACCGGAGTTTGAATGCAACAGGGCAAAAACGAACCACTACAACTGGTTTGCTGGCACCTGGAAGCTGCAATGCAGGTCTGGTTGTGGAAAACAGATATAAGCGAGTGTGAGACTTTGTATGGCTTTCTAATTATCTCATACATAAGCTTAAATGCCTACAATATATTCCACAAGCCTATTACTTCCAAACAAGAGACGGTGAGCTGATTATTTTACCTTGAAAGGTCCTTCCTAGAAAAGACATAGGTAGCATTTACAGCTTCGGATGTGGGTGAAACCTTGAAAGAACCTGCAAATGCAACACAGTGATGACAGGGACTGTAAGAAACATAAATAATACCCGAGTCAACTATGTGATGATCTAGCCTAAGACTGGTGTTTGGGGATAATAACCTGCTGGAATGAGTAAAAAAGATCCATCAGGTGACCATGACAATCTTCGGAAGAAAGAAGGCAGTGTCTCATCATGAAAGAGATGGGTTTTTATTGTCTGCATATCATGTCAATGAGAAATCAGGCATACTGAATATTCGCAATGAATCATGAAGAAATTCTATTCTCCCAAAACTCTAACCTTAGTTTCATCTCCCCGTTGCTGCTCTGCTTTCGTGATAACATGCTGGCAAACATAGTTCATTTTTTCAACACCTTTACTCTTTGTTTGAGGCTTATTGACATATATACGGCATGTTCTGTCTGAACTAAGAGATGCTACATATTTTCCTAAGGGATCCCAGGCAACACCTTGAACATAATGACAGTGGGCATCCAGTATCTGGTAGACAGAACCTTGTAGCAAATATGAAATTTTGAGAAGCAGAAAATCTGGAATTAACATGAAAAACAATTTATCTCCACTTTTACTTTCTCACCTTTGTTAATGTCCCATATAATGCAAGAGTTATCCACTGAGCCAGAAATCAGATAAGCATCATCAGGAGACCACTGAAGATCCAGGACATCCTTTCGATGATATCTAGCAGAGCAAACATAAGTCAGAATAATTCTCTTAGCCTACATTGCTACTCCAGAGATAATGTACCACCATAGCCTTCATTCTATTGAGTCCATATTGGTGAGAAACTGTTTATACTCATTCCACAATGTTATTAAGCCTACAGAATCATTCTCCCCTAATGATAGAGCAACACTAATCAAACACCCAACTGTGGTTCTTAAACGATGGTTCTTGCTAGCCTCCAAGTATAAAACTTACAAAAGCATGACAGTGTAGCTTATTATTCAGATAAAAGGACTCACGATAACGACTTGTAAACTTTCCAGGACTGATTGGTTTCACTAGGATGCAACTTCCATATGATAAGCTCGCCACCTGCATTATAACAATGCGCAATTGGATTCATCATTACACAATGAACATATACGAAACTGCATCATAGCCACCAGATATGTTCTGTTCTCAGTCATACCGTCAGCTCCCGAGGCAAGTAGTTCTCCTGCATATAATCATAGAACAATCGTCACCAATAGATATAAGCATTCAAGAACATATCTGATAACACAAAGCTGGAGCTTACCAGATGGAGAAAAAACGAATGGTATTAACAGCACATCCATGGTAAGTAAGGCTGCTCTGATAAGATACAGTGGGAAGCTTCTTCTCCGCTTGACCAGAGTTTATTAACCATAGCTGAAATTTGTTCAATTTAGTCAACAATCATCATTTGCATATGTTAAATTCATCAACCATAAGAGAGGAAGAGACGCTTGAATGCTTACAACTCCAAACAGTTAAGCCTCTAAGAAATCGCATTTACAAACATTCAGTTTCCAGATTTACCCGCTCTACAGTTGGAGAAATTGTTCGAAAGATATATAAATTGATTTCTGAATTGCATTACCTTAATATCGCAATCGGCTCCGGCGGTGGCGAGTAAACCGGAAATTGGGTGAAAATCAACTGTTAGCACCGGTTTACCGTCGTGCCAATTGATCTGTATCGTGCCTCCCTTCATCTTTGTGGCGGATTTTCTCGAGAAAATTAGGGGAAATTTCTAGGGCTTGTGGATTAGTGAAAGAAGAACAACTAAAAGGGACTGTCGCGTTGGCGCGTCTTTTGCGATCATTTGGGCGCCAAAATTTAGTCCGACGATTTTGTCCACCGACTAACCCATTTAAGCTAAACCATTTACACTACTCTATGGTTTCATTATTTTATGTTTTTTTTGTGTGATATACACATTAAATTCTCTTCTAATTAAATCCTCAGATTGCTGTGGCAGTATTTACATCATAATTTCAATTATTGGTCGCTTATTTAAAATGAAAGCGAAAACTATAGTCACTGACCTACGAACACGTTTACTTCAATAATTTATGTAAATGTTTTCACCTAAAATTCTAACTTATTTGATAAATATTAAAAAAGTCGTGCGTCTTTTGCTTTTGATTCGCATATCAGTCGACGTCGACGTCGTCTTAAAGTAGTAGTAGTTTATGACTTATTATGAGGTCGATAATTGTTCAACTAAAATACGAAAAACAAAATTTTTTATAGACGACGTTACCTTTCTCTTTTGAGATCGACACGTTTAAACCTTGATCTCAATTTTAAAAGTGTAACATCTGACACATCCCAAACAGCAATATCCCGTATAATGCATCTAGATAAAGCAAAAGTTATATAAGTATGTAAGTATATATTCCATCAAACAAATATTAATATATCTTTACTTGCCAAATCTTAAGTTTTTTCTATTTCCCCCCCCCCCCCAAATCTTTGGCACTAAACGCGACTTAAGATTTTGGTATGATTAGTAAACTGACAGGGAAATATAAAATTCCAATGTTCAGATTCAGATTTTCTAAAATATTGTCTTGCTTGGCAAAGACGAAAAATAGTAAAGTAACGTTATTAAAAGTTACAAATTCCATATTAGATTCATTTGATATTATACCGTAACTTAAATAGATAGTTTACCAAAGTTAATGCAATGTAAATCATTCAACAAGGCGATCAATAATCCCGTAGCTAACACTACATATACGTTTCAAACTCTCTTCGCGCCGGCGAATTTCCACCGGATAAACCAACCCTTTAACTCGTTGGAAAATATTCCGGCAAACATTAGGATAATCTTCCGCTGCCAACACATGCATAGAAGCATAGTCATAAGTTTCATGATCAAGATCTTGAATTGTTAGCCGAAGAGAATCAGCGGCGAGAGTATACTTCTTGGAGCAATCTTGTAAGACTTTTTTAAGGACGGGGTCGTTTGTGGAGGCGGTTAGCTTTCCGGCGAGGTAACTGGTGGTGGAGGTGGCGTTTGTCATACCAACGCCGACCGTAATGGCAGCGAGACCTTTTGTGTCGGCTGTGCGACTTCTTGTGTCGGATTTGAGAATTGATTCGATCATAGTAGTGTGAGGTTTTGCAAGTTGATTCGATCATGGTTGTGTTGGATTTGGCTGAGATTAGGGCTTATGACGAAAAGGCTATGATAACGAGGAGGAATATGATAGGCGTAGCCATTGCAAACAAGGGTTTTGAGCAACTGTTTACGGAGAGAAAGAGATGGAAAAGAGGGTTTTTTTTGTTTTATATTCTAAGCAGTTTTGTTGTTTAATTTCATAATATGTCATTAGGAATAATAAAATATAGTTAGACTAGGAAAATATATCACTATTTTCAAATTAGTTGAGTTATTGACTAGGAAAATATATCATTGACTAGGAAAATATAATTAGACTAGTAAGATATATCATTGAATAGGAAAATATAATTAGACTAGGAGAATATATCATTGACTAGGAAAATATTTCTTCTCATTCTCATTTTTGGAATTATATTAATTATTAGCCAAAAAAATTGCTTCCTTAATCTTTGAAGAGATATTTTGTTTATGTGGAAATAGATGGAAAATTTTCCAACAAAAAATACAAATTAAAATTTGACTCTCGTTTATCATATTTTTCCCTCTATATTTACTTCCTGTTACTCAAAATGTAATACTATAAAAATGCTAGTCAAATTAAATTAGGTTTTTTAGCGTCCGGTCATTTCATTACTTTTGAATTTTTTTACATAACTGTTGAACGATTATTGATCGATATAACAAGATATAATTCAAAAAAATGTTCTTTTATCTATGAAGCATTTTAGCCAAAGAATCAGCCGCTTCATTATGTTATTTCGGAAATTTGAAAAAAAAAAAATGGTCTGCCCAGCTCAACTCCATTTTTGTTTTTGATCTTGCCACTCTTTTCCCATTTTCTTTCTTACAATCATGCGATTTCAAACATGAGGTGTGTAGTAGTTACAAACTTAGAAAGAGAAATTTATGTAAATATCACCATATTAAATCATTTAGCTGAAATACGTTGCTTACAGTCCTAGCTATATCAAATCAAAAGAATTCTTAATGTTAGTAGGTTATCTTCCTTTTAGTCAGCTTGCCATATATCGTGTTAGCATGTGAAGAAACTGAAAATAGGAATCAGTTTTTTTCCTTTTTCGTTTGAAAGTAAGTCTAATATATCATTACCAAAAATAAAAATACATAGATAATGATATGTAATTTTTTTACTTAAATGAAATTTACTAAATTACAAATACAAATTGTCTAGTGGCCATGTAAATCTTTGTATTTGGTAACAAGAACCTGGTGTGCGAATCTATGGACTATAATTTCAGAGACATGATGACGAAGAGTATGAGTTGTGTTTGCTACTTGGAACTTTGTGAGTTTTGGTTCTGTGAAATCTTGTGATTATTACAAATCATAAAGCCTTGTTTGGCTGATTCCTATTTACGACAAAAACTCTCTCTGTCACTCCTTCTTCTCTTATTTAAAACTATTTTTATCTCTCATTTTCTCTTGTTTTTGTAAAACTTATCTACTCGGTATCACATTTTGACGATGCAGGATAGATCCAAAAATTGTGTTTGATTTCTTTATTTATTTTCCTATATTATTTCAACTATGATTATGATTTAGAGTTTTATATGCTTTATTATAAAGATATGATTTAAGTTGTTTTTTCTTAGAAAAAAGTATTAATTAATTATAATGGTTCACAAATCTAAACCGCCTATTTGGCGCTGCGTTAACGCCTTCATGCACGTCTCTTTATCAAACATATTCCAGAAGAGATAACATGCATAATGGATATTAAAAAAGCAAAAGTTACCTAAGTATACATTCCAGCAAACAAATATAAAGATATGTATATAGATAAAGCAAAAGTTACCTAAGTATATATTCCATCAAACAAATATAAAAATATCTTTACTTTCCAAGTTTTGAGCTTTTTCGACTTTCTCCCCCAAATATTTAGCACTAAACGCGATTTAATATTTTGGTGTGATTAGTAATGTGATAGGGAAATATAAAATTCCAATGTTCAGATTTAAATTTTCTAAAATATTGTCCTGCTTGGCAATTTAAAAGTAGTACTAGCAAAGAAGAAAAGTAATAAAATAACGGTATTAAAAGTTACAAATTCCATATTAAATTCATTTGATTGTAATACCATACCTTAAATAGAGAGTTTACCAAAGTTAATGCAATGTAAATCATTCAACAAGGCGATCAAGAATCCCGGAGACAACACCACATATACGTTTCAAACTTTCTTCGCGCCGACGAATCTCCGCCGGATAAACCAACCCTTTAGCTCGCTGGAAAATATTCCGGCAAACATTAGGATAATCCTCCGCCGCCAACACATGCATGGAAGCATAGTCATAAGCTTCATCATCAAGATCTTGAATTGTTAGTCGGAGAGAATCAGCGGCGAGAGTATACTTCTCGGAGCAATCTTGTAAGACTTTTTTAAGGATGGGGTCTTTCGTGGCGGAGGTTAGGTTTACGGCGAGGTACGTGGCGCTGGATGGGGCGTTTGTCATACCTACGCCGACCACAATGGCGGCGAGACCTTTCGTGTCGGCTATGCAACTTCTTGGGTCGGATCGGCGAGCGGAGACGCAGAGGTCGTAGTAGTGTGGATTTGCAAGTTGATTCGATCATGGTCATGTTGGATTTGGATGAGATTATGGCTGATGACGAAAAAGCAATGGTTATGAGGAGGAGGAATATGATAGAAGTAGCCATTGCAAAAGAGAGTTGAGAGAGAGAAAGAGATGGAAAAAGAGGATTGTTGTTTTTATATTCTTAGCCATGTTCCGTTATAACTTATAACACACAAAAATTAAATTAAGTTGACCATCACATTTAGACATTTAATTAGTCGAGTAGTTTGTGCTGATATTACCAGTATTGCGAGTATTTAAGACTCTGACTGTACAACATTATTTGAGCAAAAGAAAACAGACTTTAAAATAAAAATACACTCTGGATTACTCTATTTATTTATTATTTTTTTTTCAGCTGCATTTTTTTCTTTCACTTTTAGTGAAAACAGAAGGAAAATTTCCCAACAAAAAATACAAAGTAAAATTTGAGTCTCGGTATCATATTTATTTTCCCTCTATATTTACTTCCTCTTACTCTAAATGTAAACTCTAGAAAAGTACTGCTAGTAAAAATAAATTAGGTTTTTAGTGTCCGGTCGTTTACATAATTGTTGAACAATAATTATTTGATTGAACAAGATATCATTCAAAGATAAATTCTTTTATCGATGACTCATTTTAACCAAAGAATCAGCCACTTCATTATGGTATCTCGGAAATTTGAAAGAAAACCAAATTGTTTGCTCAACCCAAAAAAAAAAAAAATTGTTTAAGGATTTTGCCACTCTTTTCCCATTTTCTTTCTTACAATTATGCGATTTCACATCAATATTAAAAGCATGCGGTATGCAGTAGTTAACTAGTTACAAACTTAAATTTATGTAATATCACCAAATTAAATCATTTAGCTGAATTTGTTGCTTATAGTCCTATGTCAAATCAAAAGAATTCATAATGTTAGTAGGTGATATTTTTTTTTTGTCAGGTTGCCATATATCGGGTTAACATGTGAAAAGCTGGAAAAAGGAATCTATCTTATCTTTTCTTTTTCGTTTGCAAATAAGCCTGATATATCGTTACCCAATAAATAAATAATGTCATGTAATTTCTTACTTAAATAAAATTTACTAAATTACAAGATACAAATTGTCTAGTGGCCATGTAAATCTTTGTATTTGGTTACAAGAACATGGTGTGCGAATCTATGGACCATAATTTCAGAGACATGCTGACAAAGAGGACGACGACGATTAGTTGTGTTTGGTGTTTGTATCTTGGAACTTTGTGAGTTTTGGTTCTGTGAAACCTTGTGATTGGTACAAATCATAAAGCCTTGTTTGGCTGATTCTTATTCACGACAAAAACTCCTTCTCTTATTTAAAACTATTTTTATCTCTCATTTTCTCTTGTTTTTATAAAACTTATCTACTCGGTATCACATTTTGACGATGCAGGATCAATTCAATAATCGCGTTTGATTTCTTTATATATTTTCTTATCTTATTTCAACATGATATTGATGATTTTAGATTTTTACATGGTTTACATTCTTTTAAACATATGGTTTAAATGTTAAAACGGAGATTATCAGCGAAGCAGCGCGGTTGTGGGATTTATATATTTTACAAGCCCAATAAAACAGGCCCAAACTACCATTTTTAAATCAATTAATGGGCCCACTCCTTACAAATGGTGTTCTTTACCCGTATAAGAAAAAATCCATCCGGAAAAATTCTCCGACCCGGCTGAGAATGGGATCGTCTGCGAATACAGAGACGACTATTATCACCGCCTCTGCGGCGCCGAACCACCAGCATCCGGCAGCAGACTGCGTAGATGCGAATCCGAATCGTACTCCTGCGGCGATGCTCGATCTCACGACCTCAGAATTGGATGCGTCGAAGAAGAGAAGAACCGGTGTGCTTCCGCTCGAGGTTGGTACTCGCGTGATGTGTCAATGGAGAGACGGAAAATACCACCCGGTGAAGGTTATCGAGCGCCGAAAGAATTATAACGGTGGCCACAATGAGTACGAGTATTACGTTCATTACACTGAGTGTATGTCGTTTCCAATTTTGAATTTAGGGTTTTTTGGGATTGGAACTGAAATTTCGAAAATTGAATTAGAGGGCTTGATTTTTCATAACTCATGTGAATACTGCAGTTAATAGAAGATTGGATGAATGGATTAAGCTGGAACAACTTGACCTTGATTCAGTAGAGTGTGCCTTAGATGAAAAAGTTGAAGACAAGGTAGCCATTTTTCTTCAAATTCTTGAGCTTTATTTTCTGTACTTTGCAATGAACAGAAAAGTGTGTTTGTGGTAATAGGTGACTAGCTTGAAGATGACACGACACCAGAAGCGGAAGATTGATGAGACACATGTAGAGGTAAATAATTGGCTAACTTAAGTATAACGTTGTTGTATTTTTAGTGAACTGTGTGATATGGTTATACGCTAATATTTTCAATATCTGTATAGGGTCATGAAGAGCTGGATGCTGCCAGTTTGCGTGAACACGAGGAGTTCACGAAAGTGAAGAACATAGCAACGATTGAGCTTGGGAAGTATGAAATTGAGACTTGGTACTTCTCTCCATTTCCGCCAGAATACAATGACTGTGTGAAGCTATTTTTCTGTGAGTTTTGCCTCAGTTTTATGAAGCGCAAAGAGCAGCTTCAAAGACATATGGTGAGCAACTGTTTTTTTAAACATTTCTATTCTTTGTTGTTGCAATTTGTGTTTATTTTGTTGTTCAGTTTTTTTTTGAATTTCATACATACCTTTTATGGTTCATTCTTTTTTACTTAACTTTTACTGAATTGTTTCTTTTTCTATGTAGAGGAAATGCGATCTGAAGCACCCACCTGGGGATGAAATCTATCGAAGTTCTACTTTGTCAATGTTTGAGGTAATATCCTGATACTTCATTTTTATATCGTTTTCTCTAGTCTTCTTCTCTCAGCAAGTGATGTTTATATATTCAGCTTTGTCACTTAGGTTTTTTATCTGGAAGCTGTTAACTACTTTTATCTAACATTCAGGAATGAATTTTCATGACTTGGGAGTTTACTTGTATTATCTCACAGGTGGATGGGAAAAAGAACAAGGTCTATGCACAGAACCTCTGTTATCTGGCAAAGTTATTTCTCGACCACAAAACTCTTTACTATGACGTTGATTTGTTCCTGTTCTATATTCTCTGCGAATGTGATGATCGTGGATGCCACATGGTTGGATACTTTTCAAAGGTACCACAGTCTTTGGCTCTTGGGTCTGTTATGTAGAATTATGTAGGTAGTTTTGCTGAGTGGATCCTTATCAGTTTTTTATTTTCCTTTTATTGTATAAACTCATTCTGTTACATATGTCGGATACAACAGAAAAGGTTAAAACTTTTTTTAAAACCACTTATCACAAAGAATTCAAGCACTCTTTTGTTTGTTTAAGAGAATACATATATGTTTGGTTTCGATTTTATGGTCTGATGAAGAAAATGTAATTTCTGTTGGCACAGGAAAAACACTCGGAAGAAGCTTACAACTTGGCTTGCATCCTCACTCTTCCTCCATATCAAAGGAAAGGCTATGGAAAATTCTTAATAGCCTTCTGTGAGTTTTTTTTCCTTATTCATTTAACTCTTGTTATTTTGTTTTACATCTCTCTATAGCTTACATGTTATGTTGTGTTATAGCTTATGAACTCTCAAAGAAAGAAGGCAAAGTCGGGACACCGGAAAGACCCCTTTCTGATCTAGGCTTAGTGAGTTACAGAGGTTACTGGACTCGGGTTTTATTAGACATCTTGAAAAAGCACAAGGGAAACATATCTATCAAGGTATATATATAAATATTCTTAATCATGCTTTTTAGCTTATCCATCAACAAATTATTTCATATATCCCAACCCATTTTTTCAAATGTAGGAGCTGAGCGACATGACAGCAATTAAAGCAGAAGATATATTAAGCACCCTTCAGAGCTTGGAACTGATACAGTACAGGAAAGGACAACATGTGATCTGCGCGGATCCTAAGGTGCTGGACCGACATTTGAAAGCGGCAGGCCGAGGTGGTCTTGATGTAGATGTTAGCAAAATGATATGGACTCCTTACAAAGAGCAGAATTAAGAGCCATAATACTTGAACTGGTACGGTTTAATTTGCATATCCTTAAGATGACTTATGTCTGTAAAAATCTAACACGCACTTTGTTCAATAGATGTTCTTGTAACTGTAGAAATCTTTTATCTGGATGGTATTAACGATCAGTAGTACCTCGCTGTTTCATTCTTATTTCCATTATGATTGACAGTAGTTTATAATTACAGCAAGGAAACACTATGCTTTTTAGATTTATTATACTTGACATAGTCGAGAGTGTGGTGACTTGTTTAGCCTGAAAATGTAAAGAAAGTAAGAAATCAAATATAAAAAGCATAGAATTAGTACTTAGCTTGAGAAGCATAAGAAGCAATACTTGACGTGAGATGTTGCTAACTTGTTATGCAAGGAAAAGGAGAAAGGGTTTCCTTATTTATATTAAACTTGGCCTCTATTCGATAACTAAACACTCAATATCTCTAATCATCAAAACTTCTTACTAGCAGCCATGGATTCCGTCGAACATTTTCCACCTTCCCATCTCATTTTCCCTGCCGTGCGAATCAAACACAATAAAAACTCTTCTCGCAAGATAGTTGGGGAAAAGTTTTGTTCGCAATCGACAGTTGTTATTACTTTTCAAATGCCGGAGACGAGGCAACAACTCTGCATGTTCTCACCAAATGAGCCTTTTATATTGGTGCAACAACAAAGAATCAGAAGAAAAATTCAGGTGTGGTTTTTGTCGATGTAGAACAATTGGTACAACCTATTACTTTTGCAATGAATGTAACTTAGGCTACCACAAAGAATGTGTCGAGTCTCCTCCTCTAATCAAATCCCTTTATCATCCCAAACACCATCTCCAACTTCTTAGATTTGACGCGGGTGAAGGACTAATGAAGTGTTGCTATTGTGAATCATGTATTTTACTTTTCTTTTTACTATTGTTCTATTTGTCGTTTTAGTTTGGATCTTGTTTGTGCGAAAAAACCGACATTCTTGAACTTTAAAAGAATGCATGAGCATGCCCTCAACTATTTTCCCAGAAAAACCAATTTGATATGTGATGCTTGTGGGGTAGTTGATAACGAATCTCTCACATACGTGTGTCTTCAGTGTGATTTTATTGTCCATAAAAGTTGCATCTACTTACCATTTGTCATAAGAATATCCTGTCATGACCATCGTCTCTCTTTTACATTTGCTCATCTTTCAAAAGAATTGTCTTGTGGAGTTTGTCGTCAAAAATTATGGGAAATACTCTTGCGTAAAAGGTTGCACTTATCAAGTACATTCAAAGTGTGCAACTCGGTTCGATGCATGGAATGGAATAGAACTCGAAGACGAACCAGAACAAGTATATGAAAGCATCAATTGGTTTGAGGTGATAGGGGATGGAATTATAAAGCATTTCAGCCATTCACATCACATGAGATTTGAAAATGAGAGTGACATGTTGTATGATGAAAAAAATAAGATGTCACGCATGCACACTCCCTTTTTATGATGGTGATGTTTACAAAAGTGTGCAAGTGAAGTGTGATTTTATACTCCATGAGGCATGTGAAAATCTTCCCAGGAAAAAACACCATATGGCATACCTCTATCTACTTACACTGCAAGTGAGTGATACCAAAAAATTATTTCGCTTTTTCTGCTTTGTGGCCGTAATTCGTGTGGTTTCAGATATGTGTGTTCCAAATGGGGTGCACGTACTTTAGACGTGCGATGTGCTACAATATCTGAGCCATTTGATCATCAATGTCATGTGCATCCTTTGTTTCTAACCAATGAACTAGGACAAGCTAAAATATGTTCAATGTGTGGAAAAATAGAAATTCGATCGACCTCTAAATTGTATGGAATGTGGCTTTGTTATGTGCTTCCGTTGTGCCACATTCCCATATAAAGTGAGATATGAGCATGATGAGCATTTCCTCACCCTTTCTTACCAAGAGATCAATATAAGTCTTATTAACTGGTGTGAGGTTTGTGAGGAAAGAAACAGATTCATCAAAATGGGTTTATACATGTAATAAATGTGAGGTCACACTCCATACTGAATGTTTACTAGGGAAAGGTGCAACTTAATTATATCAAGCCTACTCAAAATGTATCCATTTTGGTAAGGAGATTGATATAATTCCCAACAATGGTCTAACTCGTCTCATATGCAATGCATGCGGAAGGCGTTGCCCAAATAAAATAATGTTGGAAACACGTGATGGAAGAGTATACTGTGATGATCACATTCAAATCTTGCGTTATAGCTGACATCCAAAATTGGAGGAGGCTATATTCAAGGTCACAAGTTCGACTGCATATATGAGTATTTCATTAACATTCTTGGGTCTTCGATTTGACCTTAGGAAGTTATGGGTTTATAATAAAATAGATATTGTTTGCTTTTATTTTTATGCATTAAGGTGGTTGTATAATTATTCTGTTTACTTGTAATAAAAGTGTATTTGTTAAAATTCTCCGTGTATAAGAAATAATATACGAATCAGTTGTCAAATTTAGCTCATATCTAAATAGGAAGATACTGTCAAACAACATGATAATTCAGCTCCAAAAAACCCTACCGTTCAATTCATGGAGAATGGAAAATCAAGTTATCAAACAAAATTAATTTTTTTTTTCAAAGCAAAATTAATTAATATGAAGAGAAAACCAAAACGATGATTTACTTCTTGTGTGAATCTGTTTTAACGTAACTGTAAGGATGTACAGTACTCGTTTCAAACATTTTTAATTTTAAATGGAGAATGACGAGATATATATAGATGATAATTATAATTGATGTTTTCTTTTTAAAAAGAGATGATAATTATAATTAAGATGGTTGGAAAATTTAATTAGGGTTCTTTGTGCTGCTTTGAACTGCAAATACACTCTGGGTATGGATTCTCATAAAAGGCTTCTTCAGTTCTAAGCCGGGCACGCCCTTTGATCCCCTGTGTTGGTCCTTTCCTTCTCCTCGGTGCACCTTGTCTGCAAAACCGATCCAAACAATCTCTTATCGCACCCAAAGATGTGTTTTTTTTTTTTGGTTTATTGCAATTCTGACTTGTATAAGAAGCAAACGTATGATTCTTTTCTTACCTGTCTTGATGCATTTGCTTCACAAGATTAGACAACTTTTCTCCTTCTTTTAACTGTCCTCTCTCCATCTTACTAAGGAGTTTCACTAGTCCTTTCCTGCATACAACACAAAAACTTTTCATAATGAGTACAAAGATGAAAGCTTTTTGTAGTTAGAAGGCAACAAAAGGGCAGAAGATAGAACCTGTCTGGAGTGATAGTCCTGCGATGACCTAGAAATCTGCGGTGACCTTCAACGGCTCTTGCCATGTTTCCAGAATGTGAAGGTACAAATACATCACTCTCAACTGATATTATATAATCAAGAGCGGCTGTCTTAGTCGCATGGCCTGTCAAACCTTTTTAACTCATCTTTCCCAGCAAGCGTTTCCTACAAAACCAAGTGTACATGAAACAAAACATTATATCATCTTTAGATTTCCACTCACATGAAAGATTAAGAGGTGGTTAATCAGACCTTAAAAACTAGGTTAGGGAAGCGCGATTTGAGCTCAGAGAGTCTATCATCACCCCCATAGATTTCCCCTGCTGCAATATAAGTAACTGTTGACTGAGAATATCCAAGACCTTTCAGAAATATTCCTACTTCTTTTGGAGTCAATGGACAAAGGCCTTCCATTCTCTGCTCTGTTGAGTTTATACTTTTGATCTTCCAATGGCTTGTACTTTCCCTGCGATCAACCGATAATATATATTGAGCTTAAAACCGTAACTTTATCCCGGGACGACGTTTTTTCATGTTTGCTCTGTTAAGAATAGATGTGCAGAGTAATCAATTACCGCATTATTCGAAGTTCTTCGGATTCAGCATCAGTAAGACCATAGGTACAACCAGTGAAAGCCAACATGTCTTTCTCATATCTCAGATGCAATGCAATATATCTCCCAGCACGTGACTTGAGTCTCTCAACCAGCTTCTGTGGTGTCACCGTCATGATTGCTCAGAACCCAAAGTCTACAGGAAGCCCCATAGGACACCTCTTAAATGCAGAAACTACTGAGACTTATGTATGGTAGAAAGAACAAGTGTTCTCCTAATAAGGCCCCAAGTGCATTACACAATCAGTTATTGATAGTTCCATCATTTGATGACGAAAACTCATTGACCCAAACGATGGATTCGAACTTCTATATGGCTATTCAGTACTCAAAGAAAACCTAAACTTGAAATCTTCTGTGTATGCAAAGTAATAAAGTTTTACCACAGCCTAGCTATGTCGGTGTGGGTGATTATACACAAGAACAGTAAGAAGTTAAAATGAGCAGCAAGAGAGTCCAAACCTGTCCAAGGCTTTCAATTGCAGGAGAAAAGCGGAGACCACGATACAGTGCACGGCATCTCAATCTCTGAATGTCAATAGGCAGGTCATTATTTGCAAGGCGAGAATCTGATTTCGCGACATGGATGACCTGCATTGTTGTTATTCTGTAAGTGGTTGATAACATCGCTAATTATTCTACAAGTTTAGTGCTACACAATGAGAACAGAGCAGATGAATAAAAGAACAGATGAAAATTTCAAAACAGAAGTTGCAAAAAGACCTTGTACTCCTTCCACAAATGTGTCATTTCTTCATAATATCCCACACTAGACCAAGAAGTGAAATGCTTCCTTGCTCTAGGTAGAGATTCCACATCCTTTGGTAGCTTTTTAATAACCTTGACATCTCTTTTCAGGGATGTGATGAAATGTTCCTCGTCAAAAATATCTGAAAAAACACTGAGGCATAGTGAAGTGTAAGTTAGCAATAGTATAAATCCCATAACTACCAACTAAGAGCCAGACAAAAAAAACTGTAGTTTTTGTTTGTTTGAAGTTTCAAAAACCTTGAATCTTGCCAAAACGATCGCTTGTCCAGCTCAGGAATGACTAAAGTTGCATTCATGATATGCGCAACAGCCACAATATCCGCTATCTGTACAATAAACCAGCTTCTTGATTCAGTTGGGATTTGGGAGAAAAATTCAGACTAAATATGAAAACATCAGCTTAAATGGTTTCAGGTTTAGTATTACTTACACCAGTGCGCATTTGATTAAGCCCACCATTACTTCTCACTGTTATATAATGATCTGACTCTGAAAATTCTGCAAAAGATAAAGACAATTGTGTGTTTTAAGAACAACATAAAGAAACGAACCTGAAATGAATCAAACCACAATTCTAAATTCATCAACAAGAATCCATTGAAATTGAAATTGAGCTCTTCTTCTTTTTCTTTTTTTTATTACCTTTATATTTAGGAGTAGGTTTGACACATGGATGCAAACCAAAGCTGAAAGGTGGAGTCCAAAGTTGAGTCTTTTCATTCGATTTCTGAAAATTCCGAAGCTCAAATTGTTAACACCAAGAGTTTAACTTTATCAATTGTTACGATCAAGATCAAATCAAGTTACTTCATTTCTTCATTCAAATCCAAAACCCACTAACGTAAGAACCATACCTTCTTTGGAGGAAAATATGGAGGTGAAAATTCTGCTGAATCAGTTAGATCCCGATGTTGTTGTTGTTGTTGTTGTTGGATTTGGTCATCGGTTTGAATGTTTCTGGAGCTGAAGACGAGAACCCAGATGGTAAAAGCAAATACGAAGATCAAGTAGAGGGATATAGCTTTTATAGAGAAGAATCTAGCTGAAGAAGAAGATGAGATTATCGAGCGAGATAAGCTTCTGTGTTTCACCATCTCCGATGAAGAAGACAGATCTACAACGGTCTATTTCCTCCGGCTTCGGACATTAAGCTTTTGCTCGTTCAAAACCGGTTTGGTTTCAAATTTGCTGTATTACCGGAATTTTGAATTTGATAATGTTCGGTTCTGTCATCACCGGTAAAACAATTTTAACGGTACGTTTACCGTAAAACGTACCCTTTTAAGCAGATCAGTTTGGTATCAAAATAACGTTTTTTTCCAGAATACGAATTTTACTGTACATGTGATGTGTCCGGTTATGATAGAACCGGTAACCTTTTAAAACGGTGCGTTTTCGAAAATCTGTTAAAACGCACCGTTTCGATCGTCTCTTCCAATCTCCGTAAAGAACCCAGCTTCAAATTTCACCTCTAGAAAATTTGTTGCTATCGTTTTGCTCCACCACCTAGAAATCAAGGGGGAAAAAGTGTCTTCTGTGATGATTTGAAAAATGGCGTTTTATTTGTCGAGTTCGTTCACTCCAACTCACTTTTCGAAACCCTTAAACCCTTCTAATACCCTCTTCCCCATTCAATTTCGAGGTCCTCTGTCTAGTTTCGTTCGTCGGAGAATACCAACGGAAGCTAAATTAACTTCCAAATTCAATCTTTTTCCTTCAAGAAGAAATGGTTTTATCACTACTTGCAGTACATCGAACTTTGAGTCTACTGAGTCTTCCATTTCACAGGAAGAAGATGCTGACTCGAGTCTTCTATATGAGGTTTATCTCTATTTCAGATTCAATGCTTTTCTTTTCTCGAATGGAAAGTGAAGAACTTGAAAGATAATAAGTGACACTCAAATTAGGATTTTTGAATTATATAAGCTGTACATTGTAGCGTCATTGATAGTCTTAATCAGCTCATTCCTGACTTTAAGAGAGTTTTACAAAGCTTTGATTCGTTTTTTGGGTTTTGCAGAGATTAAGAGAAGCTGAAAGAGAACGACTTAGTAACATGGAAGAGCTCGAGAGAAAGGCTAATGTACAGTTAGAAAGGCAGCTTGTGATGGCTTCAGATTGGAGTAGAACATTGTTAACGATGCGTGGGAAGTTGAAGGGAACAGAATGGGATCCTGAAACCTCTCACCGGATCAATTTTAGTGATTTCATGAAGCTGTTAGATTCCAACAGTGTTCAATATATGGAATATTCAAATTACGGGCAGACAATATCAGGTTCGAAGTTGCAGAATGTTTATTATTGCCAGTGCTTTTTTATTTGTTACTCATGCCAATGAAATAGATATGCTCAACTGCGTTTTAGTTTCAAAAATTTTGGTCCTTTTCGTGGTTTCTCTTTCAATGATCTTATTGCTCTTTATTCTGATTTCAGCGGTTTCCAGTCGGACTAGTTTCTGTTTAATTGGCATTGCCAAAAATTCCATGTCTTTCCGAAATGGTATTCGATATGAATTATGTATTAGATTCATTTCATCATGCTGTTCAAAGGTAAGATATGGTGTCGTGATTATCGTTAAACCTTTTTGCTTAAGTTTTGTTGTTGGTGCAGTGATATTACCTTATTATAAAGATGGGGGAGCCCCAAGGAGAAGAAGAAGACTCAAAAAAGGAGATAATATATCGTCGTCACATTGTGGACCGAATGCCAATTGATGGTTGGAATGATGTATGGAAGAAGTTGCATCAGCAAATAGTCAACGTGAGAGGTTTTTAATGTAGATGTGGTTCCAGCTGAAGTCTATACTACAGTTGCCACTTTTGTGATATGGTCTATGAGACTTGCCCTCTTTGTTTCACTTTATGTTTGGATCGATAGTATTACGAGGCCAATCTATGCCAAGTTAATCCCTTGTGATCTCGGAACCCTACCAAAAAGATTAGGCAACCCCTCAAACGCCAAGCACTCGGTTCCCTAGGAAAGAGTCGGTATGTGAGAAATGCACCACTTCCTTTGGGTATTTACCACTTCTGCTCGAGTTTGTTGGATCTAAGATATTGCTTGGTTCTCTCTGTCAGGGCAAAATTTATATCAGCAGAGGAGAAAACTGGTGTAACTTTTGATGATTTTATGGTCAGGAGTATATAAAGAGGGAATTACAAGAAATTGTGCGGATCTTAAAGAATGATGAGGAATTTCAGAATAAAGGCATTTATTGTCCGGAAGGTGTTCTTCTTCATGGACCTCCCGGACGGGAAAACTCTGTTGGCTAAAGCTATTGCCGGAGAAGCTGGTTTACCTTTCTTTGCAGCAAATGGAACTGACTTTGTCGAGGTGGGTGATGGATTGTGTTAACATGAATAACAGTGCCAATATCTTGGTTTT